>JAJVSH010000011.1:1854963-1943883 GCA_021460005.1 Tetramorium alpestre
TATATACATATATATACAGTTATGAATTTACTGGAACAAATCATCCTCAAACCTACCACCGACTAATTATCGTACCTCGTATTATACGAGCAAAATTTTACAAGTAGACACCTGTCTACCGCTGAATGTGAGAGCAGGCGGACCGAAATAAATCCCCGTCTATATCGAATATTGAGCTGACTATAGCATTAAGTTCTACGTTCAGCATTCAAGACTGCTTAACCGTGTTAAGAACAATGAGCCTCGCCGCGGAAGCTTGCCGGCTTCATTAACGCGCTTCATCAGCAACGGTCGGCGCGCACCGCTGATTTATTCAATAAAAAGGAAAACGAAAANGAAAACTTCTTTACAGTTCATAAAGCTGGCCGTTAGTTTCCTTTTGACTTTATGCCTCTCAATCCTTTTTTTTTTATGGCGTACTCCAATAGAGAATCTTCGTCGCGCGGCCGCGCGACGAGAAGCTCTCCTCTTTTGTCCTCTTATTTTTTCCACCGTCTCCTTCGAGTGTTCTCGCGCGTCTCTCTTTCTCACTTCCTCGTGTTTCCTTCATCCTTTCGCGAGCCCCACGTTCTACCCTGCCCAAGGTCAACCAACGGAGAATACGTTACCATGACGACGCATGAGCTCAGCGTGACGTACCACCCCGTTTCCCATCCCTTTTCCGTGTATCATGCACGTGCCTATCCGTCGTGTCGCCGGTATGAGCACGTCCTCGGCGGTACCGAGATGTCGCATAATTTTGACAATACGTCGCCTCATCTCATACACACACACACACACACACACACAGAGAGAGAGAGAGAGAGAGAGAGAGAGAGAGAGAGAGAGAGAGAGAGAGAGAGAGAGAGAGATCTGCACGACGAAGAATGAGACGCATAATTTTAAATGATGCGTTGATGAAAACCTCGTCGCTTCGTACAAAAAAAGAATCTGACGAAAGTTTCGGGGAAGCTGGGGATTACGCAAGTCTGTTGCGATTTCGGTTCTCGGTAATTAATTTCAAACTAACAACTAACACGTGACGTCACCCGCTGTGCTCCAATAGTCTTACTTATTCTAGTCGACAATTGTTTCGTATTCGTACTCCGTGTTCGCATTTTGAAGTGCAAACACGCTGATACGTAAATACCACAAAATTGCATTTCCCAGGAGATTACGCGCGTGCGAGGATGTAAAGCGCACCGTCGCCCGATTAGAGAACGCTGAATTGTATTGTTCGCGAAAGTGCATCTGGGATAACTTGAACGGATTCCAGGAAGAGTGTTGCCAGCAGAATTTTATCGTCTTTGCAGCTGTTACTAGAGAACATTTATTCGAGGAAATACTTGGAAATATGTAAAAAAAATACATCTTAAAACTCATTAATCATCTTTCGCGACGTAATAAATTCCCGGATTTATGCAAAATACGACGTATTTTTCTCCTTATAATTTCTAGAGAGACATATGTCTGTAATTATTAACTGTATCGTGATATTCCACGAAGAAATGCATGAAAAAAGAGAAAGAGAAGAATTAAGTCTCTTATGAGAGAAGTCTCTTATGATGAGAAAAAATTGGATTCCTCGATAAAACTGTTTCAGATTATACAACTTAAAAACCTAAATTTTGTCACGGCAGTGAATTTATTTCCTCGTTGCTGGTGTTTTTACACAGAAAACTTTTCGAATCAATGCGACTATCCCGTTGTCATTGAATCGAGATTAAACGTTATTCCGCATGCTGTTGCCAACAGTTTCGTAACTCGGGAATACACATCGGGGTAACCAGATTAGACGGGTGCCATTGACATCGAAAATGTCAACCGACCACCTGTAGAAGCTATCATTAAAGTCAATTTACTGTCATCGCCAAATAAATTATAATAATTTATCAATTACGATTACATATGCACTATAATCTGGCCGTAATTATTTTTATTTCTTTCTCGTGGAAACGATACTTTTTAAATAGAAGAATAGATTTCTAAATAGAAATAAATTGTATATAGTTTGATTGTAGATTTCAATTAAATTTATTGAAACAAACCATTAAATATGTTATAATTTCCTAAAGTATAAATAAGCTTGAAGTATTCTTTGTACATGGAAATATATTTTTTAACAATATTTTATATTAAATCTAATATGTCTTCAATCTCAAAGATTATTTAATTTATTTTTTCAATCTAAAAATATATTAAATTAATAAAATTTTAAAATAATTAAAAACTAAACGAAAAGAAAGAGAGAGAAATGATAAAATTAATTAACTAGATTTTGTTCTTCAAAGAAAATATACATATTTTCGATATATATCGTAGTAACAAGACCGAAAAGCAAATAATGGTAAAGTCAGAGAAACGCATGAAACAATGAAGTGGACAAGTGCATTGTTTGCTCAGTTTACGCCACAATCCCGGACAACTTCGATACTTGGAAAGTGCGAAAAGTTGAATACCGAGTTTCTGCAACTAAAATACCTATCGTTCGTATTCATTTCAGGCGCGAGTGTGCCTGCGACATGCATATAATATACGAGCCGTTTGCATATTCGTGAAAAAAAATATTCATATAAATATTGGAGAGGTCACGCGCGAATGGCGTAAAAAAAGAAATTGAAGGAAGCACAGCGACGCGCTGTTACGTGCCTATTTAACAGTTACGCCGAAGGCGAGAATCCGTATTCGCGAAACGGCAAATGGAAAATATCGTTCGACACAACATACGTGAATCATTGCGAGCGAAGGGGGCGAACGCGACGGGGAGGAAGAAACGTCAACCGATCAAAAGCGATATTTCCCATCGAATTCGATGAGCGACGACAAGGCGCCGCGGATTTTTACGTCGAGACGAATTTCCAACCTCGCACGCGCGTCCCTTTTTACACCCTTTCACGTCGCTCTTCTTCGGAGCTGACGGGTTTTTTTTCTTTTTTTAATCTCGCACGCGCCTTTGTAACACGCGACATTGTATCACGCTCCGGATACCGGTTACCGCGCACGATTGACAGGCAATTGTCGATGCATTGTGCAAATACTACGGCATGATTATAGCCACGAGCTGCAGCACAATGGATCCGCTGCCCGCCGATCGTTTGTTTTCATTCACGGCGCCGGCATAAAAACGGCCGGCATCGCACTTTTCTTAGGACCGTGTCCATGATGTACGTATGTATCTGCAAACTCGACGTGGAGCCGCGATACCACTCTTGCCCGTCCGCTATATATATATATATATACATTCTTATTAACCATATATCTACGTTAGCTCGCAGTGGTATACATCACTTACGTATCGGACGCAAGCTCGCTGAAGCTATTCTTTACCTAAGCCTTCACCTTCCTCTTTAGTAACATCTCTCCATTGGATCACTCGGGAACGGAGACTCGCGATGCTTGCTCGATCATCTAATCGGCGATTCCAGAGGAACCCTCTTAGACTTGTAATCCACGAACATACTCCAGCGACAAGATCTCTACCACTTTTTGTCCGTGTGTATCTGCAGTCGTATCGCTAATTTAACGCAAACGATCGCTCTTGCAATTTACTGTCGCTTTCGTGTCTATTGCGCTAAAGTTAAAAGAGCCGAAAGTAAAGTTTTCGTAAGACAGAATATTTGATACATAAAGCGCTTGAGATTCCCTTTCACATTTGGTTTACAGTATCTCGGATTCTATTTTTTTCTTAACGAGAATGTGATCCTGCGTCGTATTTCGCAAAGACGTGGCACGTTCTTCTTAATTGAACGTCTACTCTGACGGCACGATTAAAGGAGACCACTTATTGAATAGCCACAGATATTAATGGAACGTGAGCGGATTGCACCTTCTTGCGTTGTCAATTCGGGACGTCAACGATCGCGATTCCACCTCCGTCACGTCTGTCACGCCGTTGAATGGGCCTGCACGCGACAGTCGTGTCTGTAGCGATTGCCAAAATTTTCAGTCACTTAAACATGTCTCTCGCCAAGTCGAGCGTAGTGCAATAAATTTCTCTAAATAAAGCTACTCGAGATAAATCTTACTCGTTCTCATTACAAATTAACCATTAGCCAATATTACTAATTAACTGAGATATATTTAACTAGCAATTCGCGAACGAACAAATCAAATTATTACAAGATAATGAATAATTAATGCTTCAGTAATTAAATCGTTGTAAGAGAATATTAAAATAAATTAAAAAACATTACGTGTATACATATTATATATTATAATTTTATAAAAAGAGATTGAAGCTGGTTAAAATCAGTGAGAAATGAATTATCTACACGATGTTGCGCTACCTTTTTACAAGATGCAGACGCTATCGGTTTAAAAGCGCGCTTCCGGGTGTATTTCTGAATACTGGGGAACTGAAAGGGAACTAAAGTGGCTACATAAATAATTACTGAACTTTCAGGTCGACGCGCCCACGAATTCTCACGCGAAATCGTATTTTTCTTCACGTCGTCACTCAAGACTGTATAGCCTTATCGCGGCCGTCTGCTCAATGTATCGCGAAAGAGTAGATCTTATCGACGGCAATTTATTTTCGCGAAAGGAGAAACGTACAATACGCCCCCACCTTGAGGGGTGAGCTCCCTCGGTGACGCGGAAAATTTACCCGGAAAATATATCCGCGTATTGGCGATTGCTTTAGCATCGGTCATGTATGAAAATACATTTCGTATTTTCGTCAATATAGCTGCTGGAATTCAATACGCCTCGTATCGTCAACGATTTTCATCATAGTAGTCATGATGCATGTCTGGTCATAAAGTATCAAGCACATCGGACAAGGAGAAACTATTTGATGCTCTCGTTACGGAAATGCGAACGATATGGATTCTATTTAAGAGTTTACGCATCACTCAAGAAAATCTACTGAGAGAAAATCGTTAAAATTAACTTTTGTACACTCATTAGGAAATATAATCTAGGAAATGAATACATGCTTTGGCGAATTATTTTTAAACGACACCTTTACTTTCAAGTCGACGAAATATTACGACACATCTTAACGACAGGTATTAATTTACATTTCTCTCTCTAAACTGAACAAGATAAGCCCATAGTTTCCGCCTCGTTTACTCCTCGCGATATTAATCGCTTATTAATTATTCCTTAGCGACGCGCGATGGGACACGCGGAGACATTTTAATCTCGTTATCGCGGCGCGCAACTATCGCGCGAGCACGACAGATGTTATCGGCGATAATTTATCTAGGGAGTGTGGGTGGAAAGCGATGCAGCTCCCCCGAGGTGTGCTGCACTTTATGACTCGACGCGTGAGAAAGCTGCCGGTGAAAAATTCTACCTCCCTACGGCGCGGGCCAGCGCCTACGTCGCGCTATACGGTGACAAGAGCAAATCGGCCGTCGACATTAACACCCCGCAGTCACGTTTCCTTCAGGATCAGACCTTGGCTGTACTATCACGCGAGCTCTCGAAATAACTCTCTCTTCTCTTCTCGGGGCTGCCGGGTTAAATTATTTGCGCGCTGTGCGCGTTCCAAGACACGGCCGAACATTAATTCGAACGAAGCGTGTCCGCTTTCCTCGTTTTGGTGTACTACTTTGGGGAATTAGGCAATATCTCAGCCGAGAATTTTCAGCTTATTTCGAGTTAACACATCCCGCTTATCGGAGCAATTTATTTCATAGGTGCATCCCGTTCTCCTAATACTTTTTACATCTTATTATTCCTATCTTATTATTCCTCTTTTATAAATGTCTCTCTTTTATAAATGACGGTCGGGACGTACAGACACGCAACTCGCGAATTGAGAATAACAGTAGATTAAAAGTCATTGTATAATCCTTAACGTATCGTGTTCGTTGGATTGAAAGTACGCTAGCGATATTTAAAAAAAGAAGATTTAATGTCATATAAGTATATACATAAAATATATATCGAGGAAAAGGATCAACACGCTTCTCTAGTTTCAATGCCAATAGCATCGGCGTTACTGGTTCATTAGTTTGTTCACGGTCGTTCTAGCTTATTTACAGCGTCGAGGCAACATTTATTTTACGGCCACTGCTTTTTCACAAAATTCACGCTCTAACAGAATACGAGCCCTAATCATGTAATAATCAATATCAATATTAAATCCACTGAAGCAATACTTACTCCAATATCCAGAATTAATACGATTTTTTAAGAGAACGAGATATCCGACTCGTTTGTATTTAAATTCTTATAGACTGAGCGCGATATATTCTGTATAATTAAAAAAATTCTCTTTAAATAATATGAAATTAATCTCTCGCGTATCTATCGCTAATTTTATTTTATACACGAGAGCGATACACTGCGATAAAACATCAATTTGTGAACGCGAAAGAATTTCGAAAGAATTAACGCAAAAGAAATATCGATACGTAACCGTCAGCGCATAATCATCGTAGAAATAATCAAGCTCGCAAATCGGACGGCTGCACCGTTTTATAACAGCTCATAAAAATTAAAATAAAATCGCGCGCGCTCTTGCGATGTGACTCGGATGCCAATCACAATGTATTTGCACGTCGATTACGCGGCTTAAACCCGCACGCGGATACATCGGAGCGCGGCTGTTTGCGCGAGTTGCGAGATGGCTATCGATCGTTACGATATTATAGCGTAATAAATTTTAATAGGCAACGTCGGACGCGCGCGCGAGTTCGTCGTTGCGTTAACCACGTTATGCTTGCGGATGATCCTGTTTCGTGCGAAACACCCGCAATTACCTATAGCTATCGGCTGCGGGTATTGTCGTTCGGTTTATGAAAGCGACGGATACTGTCCACCGAGAGAGTGGCGAAAGAAGGAGAGAGACAGAGTGTGAGAGAAGGAGGGAGAGCTTTCAATCCCTCATCCTCTCGTGTAAGCCGTCTCTTTAAAGTCCCGACGTTTTAGCGCCGATTGCTCGTCCGGCCTCACACTTTTACGCAGCTGCGCCGCAACTCGAATAGGGTCAGGGTGGGAATATTCCGGAGTCTAATAATTCTTGGGAGCGACCAGTGGGAGTTTAACTGAGCAAAGAAATGTTAAAGAGAATACCTCCCTCCTCCCCTTATTGCGCTATATGCTTTGCATAGTTTTAAAAAATTTAAAAATATTATCGAACAGAATTATACTGTGGAACGTCCTCGGCATTTTAATCCGATTTATTTGTTGGGATAGCTAATGTAGAAGTTCTCTTTCTCTCTGTGAAATTCCTTCGATTCTTTTTCCTTTAGAAAAGATCGATTCGTCAAATTCAGTAGTCTTCGGTAATAAGACGTTAGTCAGCTTATGAACTCTTGAACTTTTCTTTCCGGTGATAAAACAATATGCATTGCTTTATGCGCGACTTTTGTAAAGAATTGTCAGTGAGTTCGGGAACAGCGTATTTAATTTTTTTTTACAAGTCAGCATTAGGGTAGATGAGTAAAATCTGTTACGTTTTTGCGAGGATGTTCCACATCGATACGCTCGAATTAATTCGGAATTTATCGAGTCATTAGGGCTATGAGCGCGCATTATTGCCTCATTAACTGTTTATTTATTCGTTGAAGCGCAATCGATTTACACAGATGTGTATTTATGTTTTTTCCTTTTAATTTGCATCGATAATATATGTGAATCGATAATGATAGTTACGAGTTATGGCATTCGTTCACAAGAAAAACTATTTTCTATTGCTCAATTACTAAAACTAAACTCTAACATAGAAAGAGATTACATCAATTAAAATACTTCTCTTCTCATTATTCTGCTTATTCGCTATTACTTAACGCTAAACCAAATAATAAATAAACTAATTTATTCATTATTACATGTCATTTCCGGTGATTCCTTATTATCATGCTTATACCGTATTTTAAATTTCTCGAGTCGTTCTTTTTTCATATTTACAAATTGGAAGCGCATATTGGTGGTCTGCGATAACACGGGAAAAGTCCGTAACTCTTTTCAAGGACTCCAATTACTCCGGTATGGACGTTACCGGCTAAAGGCCATTTAGATAACCGATAACACGATTATAAGTTTTCGAAAATGCCTCGAACGTGGATAATCTCATCAATAACTGTATTAATCCCAGTTCGCTAATACGCAGCACATACGATATCTCATACTGCGAGATTATGTTGATCTTTCGCGTGACGCAATCACGCAATCGAATCGTTAAAAATTTATTCGTTAAAAACCTCAGCAATTTTATATATCTCTTCGACTGTATTTAAATTAAAACATAATGTCAGCTTAATACATGAATTATATCTTCTTTATTTTTAATATCAATATGTCATGCAATTTTAAAGCGACAAAGCATGTTTACATACTGTGTTTTATTCTATAGACGAAATCAACATTGCGACATCGACATTGGTGGATTCTCACTCTGATAACTCAATTAATTTTTATTAATTCTATATTTTTATCAATTCTAGTTCCACACGAAGACAAATGACATTATTCAATAATAAAAATGCACAAGAACAAGAAAAATCGTTTCCCATGATTTTTAGGACGCTGAATACGATCATGTTTCAATTTTAAGAAATATTATATCGATTATAGTTAAAAAGATATTGATGATTAACTTAATTATTACGCCAAAATTGCGATTTACGTAGATCATTAAAAATCTGTGTTTTTATACTGCAAATTTCGCAAAATTATGACGTGAACAATTTGATAAACGGAATCGTATTTAGCATCTAAAAAAACTACGAGAAATGATTATTCTTTTGCTAAAAAAAAAAAGTATTTTTTAAATAGTAATTAGTTAAATCTAACTATGACTGAACATAATCGACATTGAACCAGTCTGCGTTGCCTCATTTGTCCGTGTCTGAATAACGCATCTGTTAAACACGTCAAACTTATTTCGCACGAACTTCGCTCAATCTTTCGGAGCGTTTTGCGGGTTACAAGAATGGTAGATAATAAATCCGAGCCGCAGCCCCAAAGAGCTTCATTAGAACGGAGCGGCCTCAAAGGAACTCATCTTCCGGTTCTCAGAGCGAATAAGAGGTCAAAGATTTTATTCTTACTCGGAATACCTCCGAGCGCCAAGAGAGCGCGAGTTTTTCTTTTTTTTTATTTCTTCTCTGTCCCTGAACTTTATCCCCCGTATGCCTAATTTTTACGGGCGCTATTCAAATACCTCTCACTCGCGGAGACCATAGCATGTGGGCGCCGAAGCGAACCTACATGTCACTGTCAACTCGAATATCTCTCTAACTTTAACGTATCTCTCAACTTTCCTCGATCCAAGCTGACTGAGAAATTTCAACAAAGTATCGCAACGAAATATTCTTGAAATTGAAAACGCAACTATGTCCCCGTGCTTCACAACAGTTTTTAATGTATTCTTATGTGTTTATTTCACATTTATTTCATTCACATTGTTATTAAAATAATTTATATTGTTCGCATGACATTTCGCATGTTTAAATAAGTTCAATATTAACTTTTCTATATGAAAAATTCTTGTAGTACAATATCCAAATAATATATTTCTATTTTACACAATAAAGAAACAAACGAAATATGTATTAAAAAACGCTTCGTAATTTTATTATAACTAGTGTAACTCACATATTGCATAGCCTTTTATTAAATAAAATATTTAATGTAATCGACATCTCATCAAATTGCATTCCAATTTTCGCGCATGAAAATGTTTTCTCAGCATACCAAAGCGATATGTCGTTCGATACAAGATATGCTTCTAAACAAGCATTCTATCTTTTGTTAAATGACATTAAGCTTTAGTGACTACATTCAATTAATTAATATTAATTAATACAGTCATTAATGTGCCGATCGATACTGTACATCGATTTGCTTACTGCGATTAAATAGATAAATTAATAATTAATAATATTTAATAAATTAAATAAAATAAATAAATTAATATATCTACCATCATTGATTTAGTTTTAATACTTTATCGTTTAATATATGTATTTCGAGATATGCAGTGCGGATAATTGTGGCCCAATCGACAAACGACCGAATGGATAAATCGATTACAAAGTTCCCAGAATCTTTTTATTTTAGAGCTTGTAAATAGTACTAAGTTAACATTTACACGTTAATTATTGATGTACCGTCTATTTTCACAAATTCACTGACGCATTTCTGTAATTTCGAGTTCGCTGGAAAAGCATAATTATATATTATATTTCTGCAATCTCGAGCTCTTTCTCTCTTTGTTTCTTTAATATACATATCAGTCTGGTATAACGGTACTTTTACTGCTGACTCTGTATATAATGAAGTAAATTTCCGCCGATACAGAAAACGGCTTCGTCAAGCCGAATGCTTCGTGATAAAAATAAAAGAAGCGATACTGTACCACTGATCGGATTTGCCGGTATTTATGGGTACGCGAAAAAGCTCGTATTACAGTTTGGATATCGCTGCATCTCTCTTGGGATTCGAGCGATCTGCAGACTCGGAATTAGGAACGCGTTAGAGAACTACGGAAACACTCGGTATATCAATAATTAACACGTACACGGCCTCCATTACGCTGAAGACATCATAATGACATGCGCGTCGTGGATTAAACCTCATCTGGAGAATACTCTGAACAGCGACGTTCAAATTTGTGGTGTAATATTCAACTTGGCGTGATATCATGTTTAAGATAGTGGCGCCAAGTTGGAAACAGCAATCAAATCTTGTCTATCTCGATGCCGCAACAATTACTCAGAAATAACTGCATAGTTTAACTCTTTCTTGTCATGCGTGTTTAAATAAATTACAAAATACATATAAAAATCATAAAAATTATTATTAATAAATTCCTGTTCAAATTAATATTTATTTTTATTTTATATTATACATCAATCATCAATCAATATTTATTTTTATTTTATATTATACATGTCGGTCGCGTCATTTTATTTATCAAAGTGTTTAAATAAATTTATTCATCCACCACACAGAACGAGTTACCACGACGCAGCACGATTAGCTAAATCAGTTCGATCGGAGAGAGAGTCGTACTCGTCAAAGGACAAGTGTTGTCCCAATAGAGGAAGAATATTTAGTCAGGCACGGTTAACGTTAATCGACGTCATGAAATGTCGTTCCCTGTCGAAGGACACGCGAAGAGCGTAACGCTAGAGGACCGTCGGGTAAGCGATCGGTGGAAACGCAGGCAATCGAAGTGTAATGATATAATTCGATCGGATGAACTGGGGAAGGCGTTGCCGAGAGATATGGACGACGAACTGCGCCGCCTGTAAAAGGGTCATGACTGACTACACCGGAGCTTCGAGGTGGGAATAGGTTGGGTCGCTTTAACGAGATCCCGGCGTCGGCTAACGAGACTTCCATGGGGATTTAGATAGCGCGTATAACTAGGCATAGCCACGGTAATGACGCGGCTCGGTGTCACGTTTGCTATCGTTTCATACCCGGCTCGCTTTAGGATTTCAGCGCAAACAGACTCTCAAGCAGTAGCGCGCGATATTTCGACACGAGAAACATTCGTAAATGAATTTTGAAAGCACCAATTTTGAAAGCGCCAGAAGCGTACAAAGGGCGCAATTGCTTTAACGCACGAATATCCGCGCTTATAGACTCGCATCGGTCCCAAAATTCGATTTTCTTTTGTAGTTTTTTTCTACGAACGAGCTGTTATTTATTTGATTGATTTTTATTCGTTCGTTAATAAGTGAAATTAGCCACCGGCCACTTTCATTGATCCTGACTTCGTGATTTGACTTTGATCAAGAACGTTTTCGTATCTCGGATTGGCGTGTGAGTTATTTCGTGAAAACCTTATGGAGAAAAATGTATGTATGTATGGAAAGAAAATATTTGAATAATAAAGGATAAAAATGTGTAATAAGTTTTCGAAACATTTTTCTTTCTCAAACACTGTAATGTTAGCTTAATATTACCTTCGTGGTAATGTTTCTAAAAATAGTGTCGAAAACAACCACGGGTGATTTCCATTCGACAAACAAAATTTTTTGAAATGTTAAAGAACGTGCGATTGCACGTTTCAAATTTATTCTGTCAACAGACTAATCATTTTTCTTTTTTATTATTCCTCGACAATTTCATGACCTCGCATTAACTTCTATCATCAATGAAATTTTCGCGCTATCGATAAAAAGTACATTTTGTTTTTATGAATATTGTATCCAATAAATCTTTATAAATCTCGAAAAAAATTAATCCGCTTTTTAATTAGAAAATGTGTCTGCGTATGAAACTGACCATAATTTTTACAAAAATATGTTTCTCGTTTTTATATACTATGTGGTATTTTATAACAAAACGATCTATCTTTAGAGAGTAATTATTTTTATTTTTATTATTTCACGAGAGGCAATGTTTAGGCAGAGCATTATTCATCGCTCTTCTAACATCTAAGTTATATTATAATGAGACTTTATTTTTCTTAAATTTCACATTGCGGCCGTCGCAAGTAGGCAGCGAAGAATTATAAGCTCATAATTCACCCTAGATTCGCACTAAACTCTCGCACTTATTTTTCTCACGTTCGCACCAAGTGCTGCTCAGTCGCGGTGCCTTAGTTCATAACTCGTTGGAATCCGTTTACGGTTTCAAATAGAGTTTCGAGCCACGCCCAGACTTCCATTTCCCCAAATCTGCATATCGCAATGTTATCTCGCCGCAATATATATTTTAAACCATAGATCGAGAAACGCTTAATGTTCTAATTAAACATTTACATAAGCTTAAAATAAAATTAGATCTTGGAATTTTCAGATTAATTTCAACTCTTCCAACCGAATACTATGCCACTCAGACGGAAATGAGTATTTCTAAAGATATCTATGAATTAGCTTGCTGCACATCTTAATTATTAATGTTCTGAAAACTGTATTTTAGCTGTAATTTAGAATGAATTAGTAGAATATTAATTTTTTCAAACCATTTCTTTTTTCAAATCGTACTTTTATTCGTACTAGTATTTCCTTAACTATTTCTCACAATATCATCATTAACTGCTCGATGAGAAACTGATCGATGTGTCAGAATGCTTCTATAAAAAAAGAGAAGAGATAAAATATTAATCTTTAACGCGAAATCAAACCGACAAGATAAGATTTTGAAGCTCGCTGTCAGACCAATTGTCAGTTCGAGTTAACTTAATGATATCTCCAGCAAGTAATGACGTTCCGTAGGGATTTAGATGCCTTGTATAATTAGCGGCACAGTAATGACTCGACCAACCCTCATTTCGTATCGCGTAATGTCAAGATTATATTCGAGGATTTAAATTATCTATAATATCACTGGCCATCTACAGGTCTGATTGGATTAACCGTGCCGTTCTTGGAAAATCTTTCTTATTTCATTAAAAGTTGTAGCAAAAATTCTAGCAACGTTTGTAATGTTTTCATTACAGCTGTAATTTAAGAAAAATTGCAGAAAAGATATAATTTAAGAAATATTAATATACATATAATCGATAGATAGGATCACAAAGGATTTGTCGCCGACACATTGTTGGGAAGGCTGGGCTAAAATAAAAAACGAACTTGTCTTTCCTGTCTGTCTCGCGAGAGAACATGATGCAACAATTCACGGAAATTCTTCACGGAAGTTTATAAGACTTTGCGTAGAGTACGTCAGCCTTCTCGCTGGCAAACTTCTCGAATGCAAAATGCTGCGAAAGATGCCGTATAATTATAATGTACGAACAAAACTTGCCGTGATGACGACGTTCCGTCTCCTGTTTTAATATTTACGGACTTAAACACCCATTCTTCGCACTTTCAATTCGGATAACAAACAGGTATTTAATTTTCGTTCTTTCAAGAACAAGTGCGAGCTTCCGCACATTACCCATTACGGCCTTGTCGAACAACCTTGTTGAGGATCGATTAAAAATCAACGTTATAAGGAAAAACAAATAATTTGATTTGCTATTGCAACGATAATGAAAAAGTTGCTAAAATAAAGTAAAAAAGATTTATGTATATCTATATATAGAATCTCAGATATTTTGCATATATCTTATTTCCGTGCACTTCCCATTTATTTCATATTCGTATTTTCTTATTATTATTATTCTTATTAGTTTTAGCATTTTTATACATATAAATAGAATATTACAAGATAAAATTTTTTACAAAATTCTAGCTCGTTTCTAAAACATAATAAAATTCCCGATATTTCTTAAAAAATAACGTTTCGACGATTAAATATAAAAAAATAAAGATTCAAAAATATAAAATGTTAACGTTCTTGTTGTACAAAAAGTATTGTGACTTTTTTTTATTTTAGCCTTTGGATCAAGTCGTGATACTTTCCATCCAATAGAATTCTTGAAGCGTTATCTTCTTAGAAAATGCCAGATTTCCGACAAAAGTTTTAACCCATAGAAGATTTCTAAGAAAAATCTCCAAAAAATATCTTTAACGGAACAGGAACATAAACGAAGACTAAGAGTTTAGAATCAAGCTAAAACAAATTTCAAACACACATTGAAATACATTAACAATACTGACACGCGATAAAATTACGACGGGAATAAGGGAGCGATATACGTAACCGAAATAACTACGGTGTCGCTTTTATCGCGGAAAAAAGTCGACGAGGAAGGTGCGAAAGTCGAGCGATTCGTGAAAAAACGGGCTTCGAGGTTCCCGTCATGCGTAACATGAACGCGGTCGTATCGGATGTTAATTATGGGCAAACGAGGAAGGTAGAGAAGCGACAGATGTGCGATAATCAGTGGCTAATTAAGTGGAACGCGAATAGAGAGCGAGGAAAAAGGAAGAGGGACGAATGAAAAGAGGAAATGGCGAAACGGAAGTTCTACTCGGACGGAAAACTTCGGTGTTACACAATGGTAACGAGCCAAGCTCGCCGTGCTTGCCAACTCGTATCGCTTTTATCCTTTTGTCCAAAGATCTTTTCCTTATGTTCTCGTCTCTTCCGCGTTTGCCTCAGTAGCTTCGCATCACGAAGCCACGATGCGTATTCCGCTGAAAGCGCCGGATTCGTTTCCGATACGATTTCCGCATGAATCCGTCCATTGATTACATATCGACAATGTAATCCAGCATTTCACATGGAAATTCTACGGTTTATTGAAAATTGACTCACTAATTATTTACAGTAAAGCGAGAACGCTGTTGTACGGCTATAAGCGTTTATGTTTCCATTTTTCTCTCCTAGATCTGCAATTTCGCGTTTACGGTTTATTTCATATGTTTGTAAATCCTTAAAATTTGCGCAACACATATTTCTTTATCATTTTTTTTATTTATTA
The DNA here is from genome assembly GCA_021460005.1 of Tetramorium alpestre. Taxonomy (NCBI): domain Eukaryota; kingdom Metazoa; phylum Arthropoda; class Insecta; order Hymenoptera; family Formicidae; genus Tetramorium; species Tetramorium alpestre. The sequence goes on from JAJVSH010000011.1 coordinate 1,870,169, forward strand.
CATCTATTTTTCATTTTAAAAATTGCGTGACTTTTTAACGCGTCCGTTGAATTTCAATTTCATAATGATATATCTCAGCAAAATAATACAGCATTGTTCAGATTCAGGAAATTATTTCGAAATATGAAAGTGATAATACAAATTGGAAATTTATATTTTATGAGCAGGAAAGAAGAAATCTAGCGTACTGTGCGGCAAATTAATGTGTCTATCGATCACCGTGCGTAGTTCAGTTTCGAAATGACAGTATCATTCAATTATATATGTACCAGCATTACATGATCGATGCGTGCAAATGAAACAACCGCCGCGGGCCTCGAAGCGCACAAGACGCGGCATATTGTGTTTGTCCCACGCGTTTAGATTTACGTAACGCGTACGCGTGAATGTGCGTGATGTCATTGCGTCGCACAAATGCGACCGGCCTGACGTTTACATAAATCTGTGTTACAAACGTGGCTGTGTTAAATACGCGGACACCCCCGTGTCGCTCGCGAATTGTCATACGGACATATGAGTGCTTCATAGGGCATGTCGAGCACTTTTGCGCGAGCGGATGCACACGCGCGTTATACATCCAGCGCAGCACGTGCGGTAAAATCTCGATATGCGGATCACGTTGTTCCATAAATCGCGACCGTGGATCTGTGTGTCGGAATAGACGTAATATTTACAGGTGTGCGGATCCGCGGCGAGATTCTTTAATCGCCGCGCGCCATCGCGCCGCGCCGTCCCGATTTTCACGCGCGACGGCGAAACGCGAGTTGCGCCCGTGCCAGCATAATTATGGATCGTGCGGCTTGTCCGTAGGAATCGAGGCGCAAAACAATCCGCAGCACGGGGACGGATAAATAATCGTACGCGCCGCAATAACTTGACGGCGGCAGTTCGGAGTTTTAATGGCGGATCGTAGGCGGTATCCGGAATGCGGAGTTAGATTATATTTGCTCGGGACGTATAACGTTGTAATTTATTGCGCAAAGCGGGCGGTACACAATACGATGGCGTACACCAGACATTGTGAGCGCGAAACTTACCCAACGCAGGCCACGTACGTTTCTATAACCGCAACGCGTCGCAAAGCTGTATTACATTTGCATTCCGCGCGTATTCACGATGACTTAACAATTGCGTCAGATATGCACGGAGCGAAGATAAGATCGCGGGCGCGAGGCATTTTCATCGGAATTTCATTTGGAATTTAGAGTAATATTTGTCGTTAAACGAATATACCGGATCTTACTTATATACAAATATGCATTTACCTGTGGCTGGCCAATCTGATATTTTACTACTTGAAAACATCTCATGCGCTGAGAAGGGAAAACTTCTTTCTCAATAACGATAGAAATATGCATCTCAATTTTATATATAANAATATGATAATAATAATAAAATTACATTAATAAAATATTTCGCTATATCGCCATTATTTTTTTTTTAAGTAATAAATTTAAAAAAAAATGATCGAAGTGTCATCAAAGTATGAAACGTGTTGCTTTATCTACAAAACGGCGCGTTGCGCTAGTTATTCACGACTGTAATAGTTATGTAATAGTTCGTAGGTCACGCACATCTTCGATCTGCAAAACGGCCATTTCAGCGGGGAAATTTATGGACAAGCTTTCAGGTCGAGTTCGCGAAACTCCAGCGTGAATATACTCCGGTACAGACGGTATATACCAACCATTCGCATAAATTCATTTCTGCACACGCGAGTCGCCGTGACAAAGGTGCACGTTGTGAGGCCGCCTCATTGATAACAAAGAGCCACAAACGTGCGTTACGTACAAAAAAAAACGCAGATGCATAACCTGTGATAATAACCGATTCTTCTGCCAACTCGTAAATAATAATAGTTATATAAAAAAAAATGATAATTGTTGTCGCGAATTCGTTTAACACTTACAATTCGTAAAATGCTTCGAGATGCGTATATTACCAACGAGAATTTATTTTTGACGAAATTCCATCTCACTTTTACCGAAAACTATTTGTTTTCTTTTTGTACAATAAAGTTTTGATATATATGAGAATTTATTCTGGCAACCGAGTCATAAATTTCTGTATGCCCCGAATATTTGCTTCGGGTAAACGGCAAAATGAAATCGTATTTTGTTGTTTATCAAGTTCAATTTTCAAAAGGGCTTTAATTTTAGATAGCTATCTAATAGTTAGATAACTTATTAATTTAACGGGTATCAATTTTGGAAACACGATTATTGCCATTTGACATACAAAATACAAGAAATTGTCTTTAATTAATTCTTCGTAAACTTAAATTCGTAAACTATGAGCAATTAAGACGATTGATTCGAATGCAAAGCACCCGAGATAGCACTTGTGTTATATGAATCTCTAAAAAATGAATTAAAAATTTTTTTCCTATTCTCTCGATTCACGAAATTACAATTGTTTATACAACCTTAATCTTCGTCTGCATTAGCGTTTATATGCGGGGCATCGAGTTAAACCGCATGCGAAGCCGCATTGTGTTCTTAGCGTATGTCGACCAACCATAGTCCAGCACGTGAAATCAAATTACCTATGTATGTTGTAACCTCGTCAAACATTTTGAACGGGAAGACAAATTGGTTCCTTTGAACTTCAACCTTTGGCTGCTGCACACCAAAGGAAAATTATTATCGTTGTCGATGCGCATTATATAATTTTGGAGAATACGAAGAATAAAGAATCTTTAATACACTAGTGGTGGTGGATGCGCGCGAAATTTCTCATTATTATATAATGAAATATAATTTTTGCTTTAGTTTTTAAAAAATTACGAGAAGCTTAAGCTTTATTAATATTAAACTATCGAATCACTGTGAAAATAGCGTATACATAAGTCAAAGCAAAAAAAAAAATTAACAACACCAAAATTTTTTGCTTTCTTACTCTATAAGAATTTCTAATCAAAATAGACTTTTCCTTGCATTGCGTCATGTCATAAATCATTTTACGCAGTTAGATATAAAGTGAATCTTCTATTACGTCTCGGACGACCATTAAGCAGTTATAACGAACCTGGAACGGCCTCCAAAAGAAATCTATTTTCATCAGCACTTAAGGACCATCCGCCTAAACGCGACATAAGACTTGGCAATCGAGTGACGCTTGTCACTCGGAGCTTCCGGTCAAAGAGGCCGATGACACCTGTCCGTCTAAATGACTTCGGTTTCCTTACAAGTTCGCAACCGGAACAGATTGGACGGCGCGAATATCGCTGGAGGAGGCTCTTTGAGATCGCCTTAGCTGATAGAGATCAAATTTCCTTTGAAACCTACACGACTACGGATACCGCAAATTAGCTTTTCCCTTTCTATCCTTTTTTTCTTTCTCGGTATCATCCCGCGAGCGAACGCGTTGAAAAAGCACTGAGGGCGTACGGAAGTATACGGTCGCAAGAAAAAGAGGGAAGGAAACTCGGAGCACCTTTGCACCGGTACTAACAGCGAGAAAAAGTCGGTCGGAAGAAGTTTTCTCGTTATGATACATCGACATTTATATACACACGTACACACATATGTACATGTAGGTATTATATAAAACAAACAATTCTCTCCTCAATAAAAGTGCTGCCCTTATCAGCTCACACAATTTCTACTGCGTTTCCAGAAAAACCGGTCTGATTTCAAGCACGGCGAATCTTTTAAATTCGCCCATTTCCCCGCTTCTTTCTCTCTGCACCGGTGATTTTACGCTCGCTGTATATATTTCCGGGACTATTATCACAAATCACGCGTAGCACTCTTCTTGCCGAGATCTCGGCGAGAATGGAAAGTTCACCTGAAAAGCTCCGAGAGAGGTTTCGTTGCTACGTGTCGCGCAAAACGTGTTGCTTTCGGCCCGGGCGTGTTACACGCGGGATTGTGAAAATAATATCGCGAAATTCTGTGAGAGGCAATATTACGGAAGAGATGTACGTCGATATTGCGATCAAATATCAATATTAATAACCGTACAATTCGAGCTGGATATTTTGCGACATTTTGTACTTTTCGGCGATATCACTTCGATTTCGAATACCGCATTTCGGGCTTTGCATGCTGAAATCACATTTCGATTTTTATTCATGTTGATCTTCTCATACATGGTGATTTGGTAGCGCGTTTTCTACTATGATTATTCCGGAGTTAGAACGCTAATGTTTCCTTTTATTGGCTTTTTTTCTGTTCTTAGAATCTTTGTTGAAGAAATAATTGATATACTATAAGATTTTCTCGGTATTTATCGAGCTTATAATTGGACAGAGATAATTGGCGTTTTGAAACGCGTCGAGACACAGCAGATGCTGAGCTCACTTGGATGCTTATAAAAAACAACGTATACAAACAACGTATCACTATTTTCGCTTATCTCGATATTGAAAAATAAGTTTGATATAAAATGATACAATAATTGCAATGTAAGATATATTAATTTAATATTTTATATCATGTAAACAAATTCTTTATGATCTCTTCCAAACCAATCGAACGAGAAAATGTTCAACTATTAACGTCTGATCGTCTTAATTGGCGACTGCAAGAAACACTCGAGAATTGTGGAAATTCCAATATCAATCATTCGACTGCTCGCTGTCAGTGAGAAAATGTCAGAAATTTATCATCGTATGAACTCGCTGAGAGTACGTGGCTATATCACGTCGTTGGATCTACCTTTAACCTTCTCTCGGCAAAAAGTGCATCGTCCGCGACGGTCTTAAACCGCTTTACGGACGAGCTCGTAAATTTCCTTCTGCTGATTCGTCTGTTCGCCCGCACGGACTATCAATGGTCTCTCCCATCGCGGACGAGCACGTGCACGAGATCACGATATTTCGTTCCCGTCAGATGCCTCATAATTTATTGTCCCTATTGCAGGAAATCCGGCTTTCGACCGTCGCGCGAGAGTCGGAAGTTTTAATAAGACAGTGCGAGAGTCAAATCTTTTGATGTTCATCAATCGTAAGTGCGACGATTGCCAATCACGAGATTGTCACATAATGCACTGTAAACTATGAATTGCCACTAATCCTATTCAATATTCAGTTAATTTGACTAAAACAATGAAATAAAATTAGTAACATATTGAGTAAGCCTTACTCACGATGTTGTTAATTTATCTAATTTAACTTCCATGTTAGTCAAAATTTTTTTTAGTCAAAATTACTGAAATATTGCATTAGGAGCAGTGGTGACCTGGAATAATTAAAAATGACTTAAATTGAGTATAATTTGACACTACGACAGTTTAACAGTGTGTATATATCATACGTGTATACAAGATTGTTATTTTATATTATCTTTGAAAGCGATACTCGTGTCTATATTTTTAAGCCGGGATATCCCATGACGCGTAGAGGTTCAGGGAGTCTTGGCGAACTACATCCTAAGCCACACGTCGTGGGATTGGTGTGTAGCTCGTTATTGCTCCGCAGCTCGCAGTTCATGACTCATTCTTCCCCTTGAGAATCGGGTAAACAGGCCGCGAATCAAAGGACTTGTCAAGCCACTGATCGTGCGTGAACGATCTGGAACGAAACGGAAGGAGAGAGACGAGCTAATGCATCGTGGGATCTATGCGGCTTACAGCTCGTTGCTTGCTAATTCGTGAGGAAAACTTATTGACAGGCACGAATCGTGATAAACACGTCGTGGAGTCCCGACTTTAGAATCTTTCCGCATTTTCATCCGCTGATTTTAACACGCTGACCGCCATTTTTTTCTCGCGACAAGAAGATTATTGGTGGGCGACGTGGTCGCGTTTATCGAATCGATTTGGCACGAGGTGTCTCGTATGTCAGCTCCTCTCTTTCGCTTCTCGCGCCGACCGCAATACGCGGATATTAAATTGGAATTACCGACGTTACAGTGGAATAAAGTTTCGCCGGGCACAAGTTTCCGCGAGTAAAAGTAATTTCCATCCCGGGGTGGTAAACTTTAAAATAGCAGAACGCGCGTCGAGGTAGGAATGGAATCTTCATTTATACTTATGGGGAAAAATCATCGTTTTCTCGTTGCGTGAGGCGCAGTCGGACGAGAGGCAGGAAGTTAATTAAACTTAAAGATTTTAAATCCTTTCATCTCTCTGTCTCACCCGCTCCTCGACAATATTCTTTAAAAGACCGTTCACGTCGGAGATACTCAACATAGGCTTGTATACCGTCGCTTTCGCGAAATACGCGCCGTATGAAAAGCTACCAATTTCTAATCCTCGAAATTATTCCAAGTATCGGAAACAGTCTTCACTCCGAGTACGCCAAGAAAATGGAGTTGATGCTTTTACCTTTTCAGATAGCACGGCAAGCTAAAGTGTCGATATCTTGCGGGTGTCGCGGGTTTATGCACTTATCGTCGCTGACGCTAACGTCAGATAGAGCGTTGAATTTTAAAGCTCCTCGTATACGTGCGCAAACTTTGATATACTACGACCTGTATTCTTCGCGAAAACTTTTAAGTCCCGCTGAAATCTTCGGGACGGGAGAACGTTCAGTTTATGTTGTGATTTCGTGATATTGGTAATCACCTGAAGCCACCACCGTTGCCATCGCGCCGCTCCGAGATTTGCATGAATTTTAAACTCGGCGAAATTAAGAAAATTAACTTAAAATTATAATATTAGCGCGAAGAGAGACACAAAGAGAGTGCCGATCGCGTGGACACAGTTCACGTTGGACATTTCGTCTTTCCGCGATGAAAAATCCATGATCCACGGAGAAAAGATCGGCCGGGTATTCGCCGAAGTAATATATATTATCGTGCATGCTCGCGCCGTCCGTCGAACATTACACGCACCTTCGCGATGAATAATTAATTTGTAATGAGAAAAGTGCACGTCATTTCACGTCGCTTGTATCGCGATGAGGCGATCTTATGGGAGAACGCTCTTAATCCGGGCCGAGAAAAATGCCGGGAAAAATCGCCGAGCAGCGCTCATTCATTTCTGTTTCACGGCGCCCCGCGGGCTACGTAAAAAGGCGAGATTATTTTTTATCCGACGACGAGAGGGAAGAGTGGCGTTTCGGAAAATCGAAATTCTTTGAAATCCCTTCCCTCCTTCTTCACCTCGCGCTGTCGGTCGTATGATCTTGTCACTTGCCAGATAAGGGCTCAAACGTGTTCCGGACGGTTAGTACGTATTGATTCCTTCCTGTGGCACTTTCCACCCTTTCCCAACCACAGTCCATCCCCCCTGACGCCCCGTCGACAGAAAAGCATTCTCCGCCCTCGGATCCTCCTTGGTACTGCTGCCACCGACGGCTTTTCAACAGATCGCTTTTGATCTTGTGCGTCTCGACGCGTAATAAGAAACTCCGTACGGCTAATCAGATTTTCCGACGCGAAGATGGGAAGGGAAAAAATGTTCGCTTGAATCTCGTAAATGTATGTATGTATATACACGGAAGTGCCGAAATTAGTTTCTATTTTGTGTTAAGCGCGCGCGCGGATAATTCGCCGCTGCAATATAACGATTGCACACTTGCTTCGCGTAATTACGTTTAAAACGTATTACAGAGTAGCGTCTATCTGGCGCGGCTTTAAGGAATATCAACTCAACTCTTAGTCCTTAAATGTATTTTAATGAGACGTTAGTGTGTTAATAATGTAAAGCAGCATGAAGCGGTGTGTACCCATTGCAGAGGATACTCTAGAAGAACAATACAATGGTGCCATAGAACAGGCTAAAGTAAGCATCTTAGGCCAGCATAGATTAATGTAGGGTAGCCTGGAATAGCGCAAGAAGAGTACATAACAACTTGGAACACACGGGCGCGCATATAATATGCGAATACACGTGTAGGATAATGCCGACCTGATTTTTTAGTATATGTAAAAACATTCACTGCATCGAATGTAATGCTCCCGAACAACGCAAAAATCTTTAGAAATTTACATCATCCTTTAAACTTTTGTTAAGTAGACATGTTGGAATTTCGTTTAAAATTTGACATTTTACATTAGCAACAGGAAATTTGAATCAGTCATCCGTATTTGTTTCGTGCACACTAATATTATGGTTTTACAGACTTATCCATCTTAATTAGAATGTAATAAATAATTATACTCCTTAAACTGCTGATTTAGTTATGAAAACAAATGACTAATTTACATGCAGTATAATGACACGCAATATGTATTATACAGCGTCACGAAGCGACACAATCACGAAATGATACTTTACGTAACTCGTAGCTATTGACAATATCGCAGTTTACTCCGAAAATTATAAAGTTGACTGAACTATCTCGTTAAGAACTTGGAATCTTCGAGTATTAAGTAGATTAATAGAGACTGCGAGAAGCACGCTTCTCGAAATCATCTCGGGATTCTCTTCTCGTTACACGAGAAGGATAATACGACCATTGAGAAAGAGAGAAAGCAAAGTAATTAAACAATTAGTTTACCGACTTAAACACATACGTGGTTTGTCGAGCACATGAACGGGTGTATTTTTCTTACTGATAAATGTACCTTGTTAAAAGAGTAGGTCAAACGAGTTAAGTTACGCACGTCCGAATTTAATGTGACCACGCGATTTCAAATAATGATAATTAAATAAAACGAGCTGTGTGGAACATTGTTTTTGCTTATCCCCTCAATTACGTCACTTAATTAAAGAGAAACGCATATGAAGCTTGGATGTGTTCCTTACTCTCTGTCACAGCGAAACCACATTTCGCATTTGACCTCGTATGCAAAGACATTACGCAGAAAGCGCAACTCAAATCGTAAATTCCCGTGTTATTATCCCTAATCCCATAAATTACTGTTGTATTTCACCTGGAATAATTCACTAATAAAGTGCAGCGCACGAACAAACATCGCATTTGCGTAGCGTATTAAGGTCTGTCCAGACAATTCGTGTAACTACCCCTACACGATGCAGAGTTGCCTTTCACTAAAATCTCACAGGATAATAGGTATGTTCCAATAATTAATGCGCATGTTGTTTTGGAATGTCCCACTTAGAGAAACCGTTTTGCATAACAATTATACAAATCAAGCTTAAGTAGCACTTTGGTGAACGTTAATAAAATAGAATCAAATGCCAAAGCGTTCTTGCGAATTCAGTTATTGTATATAAGTCAATAATAATCTCTTACCCTTTTCTTGCAAAAAAATTATAATTAGTTATTAAAATATATATACGTCACATGCATAGCAGCAGCGACACATTCGCTGCTCTCTATTTACTACGCTTTTCAGTTCATACGTGAAATAAAAGTGCCATTTGTTATATTCGCTATACCGTACACACAGAGAGAGAGACAGTCCGTTTAGTCCAGATTTTATTTACGACGGTCCAGAAATCGCGAAAATTCATTATGGTTTTTACAACGCCGAATAAACTTGGCTATTCGTAATTCATCCATCCTCTCGACAACCGCCGGCGCTGAGGCCAAGCCTCTGTTTTTAATTAAACGCCCGTGGTGTGTCCCCCGACGCATCTTTCCCGCGTGCCGGTTTTCTCCCTCGCGCTTACGTTCGCTGCGTCCGCGCCACGCGAGCCTTTCTGTTTTTACAGGCATCGATCGTCCCGCATCGTCGGCGAGGCCGTAAATTTAAAAGCCGAGCGTTTGGTCGGAAACTGAATTTTCGATTCTATCTAACTTCAAATACCCGCAGGAATATTTATACGCGATTGAAGACCTCTTTATTTCCGCATCGTTTTAAAGCCATGCATTTTCTAGAAAATGAAAATTACATATCACAAAGCCTTCCACTTCCCGGCCTTTCTTTTTGATCGTCCACGCGTTTAATCACCCGCACATAATGTTTTTATCAATAACAGCCGCGTAAGGTTTAATGAGATAATTTACATAAAGCGGAAATCAAAATACTGCTTTAACCGCACAAATAACTTTAACTGCTGGTACATTTGCTTATGGACAAATCCGTTTCGAACATATCGTAATGATGCGTAGGAGTGTGGGATTAATACACCCCATGTACATACACGTGTGTGCGTGCGTGTAGATTGACACATTCGATATATGCATTGCAATTTGATTTTCATATCGCTTTGATGTAGCCAATCAGCGCTCAGTATATGCGATCTACGATATTAAATTCAAACGGTCAAAACGATATTAAATGTATACGCTTCTCGCTTGTCGCGCTGCCAGGTGCAGGATCTCAAATTTTTTCAAGGGTGATATTGCCCATTGTAACTGCGTATCGAATGCATGCGCCCCGGCTTTGACATTTCGAAGTCGGGAAATCTGATACAATGCTTTTTATTGCGGTATCGCAGGATATCTTTCACGGAAATTTGTTTCATTACGTTTTATTAGCTATTATAAATATTTATGCTAAAATAAAATATAAGATCGCGCACCTTGCTATCACGTATGTATACATTATCGTGTTCTATTGTGGCGTGAACTATTTTATCGTCTTATTTGTTATATAAATAAAACGTGAACCACAGGAAACGATGTAAAAGCCCAGATTCTTCCGTTAGTGATTATTTCACGGCGATCGCGAATAGACGACACTACGCGACGGATGATCGAGAAGGAGAAAAAAAAAGAACGGTTTTCGAGTTACTGCCATCAGTGAACGGTGATATATCGAGTACGTTGATACGCTACCGCGGAACTGCGTGTCCGTTGGTACGTTGTAAAGTAACCACGGTATTGAATAAACACAAGTTCGCGTAGTTTAACATCGCCACATTTTGATTCGGAAACAACAGATACGTGTTCGATTACACAATGCTATTGCTATTCGCACTGCTGTTATCGAATGATCTCTCATTACGAGAAGGATTGGTCATTAGCACGTTATGTAGTTGCGAACGCATTATTCCGCTTACCGACAGATCCGGATTCGAAGCCGATTCCTTAGATAACGCTAATCTAATCCCGTTAATAGAGCCAATTAACGTTAACTAATGGCCGCAGTGATAGGAAGGTAAACGAGGTAAAACATTCTCGCGGAGAAAAATGGCAAACCGACGGTCTCTTCGAGATGCGCCACCGCGCGCGCGCGTCGCTTATTATCGGCGAGAGCGCAAATTACTGGAGCATCGTGAGACGCCTGCAGAAATGGAGCTCGTAATTGTACGAGCGTTATTTGTAGAATTCGTTCACGATTTCGAGCGGAAACGGAAATCGTCTTGATCGTGCTCGAAGAAACGAAACTGTCAATTCCGAACACGAGCACGAATTCTCTTTACGAGGCGATGAATAACTTTTGATAAAAGTATCGTACTAAAAACGGAGAGAATTATATCGTGAGAATTATAATATAATTATGCGAATACTATAAAGCTGTATTTTATTTCACTTGCATAACAAAGTAAGTATGTAATATAGAGCAAGATTATTTTTCTTGAAAATAAGACATAATCCGACGAGAAGGCTTCTGTTGTGCTTTCTCTAACGGCTATATTTTTACCGACTAATTATAGTGCAGTTTGTGCTTGCTTGGGTTTTATCAATGCATAAAATCAGACACGTGCAACTCTCTGATAATAACGTCGTTGCGCATATATTACGCGTAAAGAAGGATATTTCATCCGGCGTCTCGCCTTAGCAAAGTAATAGATATGATATTAAGAAATTACCATTGCCGGCGATTATATTCACGGTGTTATTCTTAGCATTAGCCAGAATATGTTATATGTATACGCAATCAACGCGCGATAGGGCTAATTTTAAGGCGTTTGTACAAATGCATTAGCGTACCCGCGTAACGTACCGAGTTAAGTATGTGCATGTGTGTGGTGTAGGTATACAATGTACAAGGCGTGTCTCGAGGGGTGTTCTAATTATCCACCTAATCTAGTTAATTGCAATCAATGCGTAACAGTCATGTTAAATGTCATACGAAGAAGGTCATTACCTTCTTCGCAAGATAGATATTTAAATGATTCGTCAGATTTATTACATTAGAGAATTTGAATGTCATTTTGTTATTTGTCCCGGACTTCGCTGTTATTTTAAAAAAAACCTGTTATTTCAAACATTCATAAAAGTTTCATGTACATTTTAAGTCTTCTATATAATAATTCCATTACCTTTTATTTCCCCAATAAAATGGTTTGTTTAAAAATATGATTTATGATTTTAATAGCGAATATACTGGAAGTAGCAACGTAACTTTCGTATATGATTCTAAATCACGCAATGATGTCATTGTAATACAGCTACGTTTTCTAATAATACAATATTCATTATCAAGATTGCTTTTTAAAACCAGAAAGCTTTTTCGTTTGAAACAAAATTTCGTGTTTCACCGTCAATCGATCACGTATAATCTCTTCTTTTATTTAACAAGCCCATACGAACGTATTTATAAAGATTGCAAAGTTCTACGCGAGTTTTAATTACGAGTACATAATGGTCCCTGGCGCGGAATTATTCTATCAAAGAGAGGAAGAAAGAGAGAGAAAAAGAGAGAGAGAGTAGAAAAAGAAAAAGGGAGAGAGTAAAGATAGGCTGGACTCTGTTGGACTTTATGTACCTTCCCGTTAAATCCTCTGCGCTTTCAGCAACGCATATTCACTGCGGCATTATCGTAAATCAATTATCGTCGTACCAGCGCGAACGAACGATAGAGAATTTTTCACTTAGTCCACTGATCCGCCTCTTAAATTTTTATTTCACCGGCATCACGATTGACAGCAATTCGCACCGCTTTCTAATTAAAAAAACGAAAACTGAAAACAGGTATAGGTATAGGTATAGGTGAAGTATATTCGAAGAGATAAATACTTAATACCAGACAGTTTTGAAAAGTGAAAGTTGACATTTAACATGCAAATGCACTGTTGGTTTTATTTTATAATGATATTCGCGTAAAAACGGATAAATCCTAGACGAAGGAGAGTACTTTATAATTTTCATAAATTTAAATAAATAAAAGANTTAAATAGAAGAAAGAAATAAAAGTTTCTAACACATACGATGCTGCGTGTTAATTATTCTCTATATAAAGTATATAGGAATAAATTGATTATTTTAATCTTACATATGTTTATAAATGATCTATTTAATATTGAGTTGTTATACTAGCCTATAACTATACGTCTAAAATAAACAGAATGCGGTTGAATGAATCACATACACCTACTTCAAGGAATACGTAACATTTGTCTCGTCATTGGAAATAAATCTCTCTCGAGAAAAAGCTCAGCGTATTTTCGCGTCATATCATAATTTACATGATATATTACCTTATATTTCTTTCTCGAGCAGTCTCATAACGGCCTTACTCTTTGTCAATTGCAGAAATCGCTTATCCGCGAAAGTAGTCTGCAAGTAACGTCAAGTAACTTATTCATGCTGCAAACTGAAACCGTCCTTGCGCTTATTAAAATAATAAGCACACGCGAATGTATGTAACGAATATTCCAAAATAATTATTCCCGTTAACATAATTCCTTTGTAGCGCGCCGGAATTAATTAAACATAATGATACGTCAAAAGAAATGTCTACACATGATTTAAATTATAATCTCAGGATCTCGATCTTAAACGAGAATTCATTAATGCAGCATTATTCATGGAAATTCATTTCACAGCATATGCTATCAAGCTTCGAATTAAACGTCAATGGGTAATACTATCGCTGTATATTTGGACATTGCATCCGAATAATTGATATACCACGGGCTGCGATTATCTTCGGGATGGTCCTATCATGGCTAACTGATGACGATATATATTTCATTCGGCGCTGTTGGGACAGGATAATAAATTTACCTAACTATCTTCCGTCGAGACAATTTCATCGGACGTTGCAAGCGTTGTAAGCGCTGTAATGTGAGATACCGTTCCATTCTGAACAATTTTCCTACGCCGCGCAAGAAGAAACCGCGCCATTTCTTTCGGGTTGTAAAAATAGAAGAGATTGAATCGCGAAACGACAATGCGCGAATACTTTTAGTAATTACGACGTTCGTAGAATTATCGCGCAATATTCATCCCATTTGCGTGACGCGTTAGGTTAGCGAGATAGTTCTTTACTTGCAATTTGTGTAAGTAATTTGTGTCTTGAAAGCTCTACATGCGATTAGGATAAAGTTCGAGCAAATAAATTTTTAATTCGAAATTAAGTATCTATTATAAGAAAACATAAATCTTTTAAAAAAATTGTCGCAGAATGCAGGGACATAATTGTATGGCAACATATTTGGTGCGGTAAAAACAAAAATCCATGCGAAAAAAAAACTTGCAAATCTAAATTTTCCAACCGCGATGTGTTATTGTAACTGATGGGAGCAATTCGTCAACCGAAAGAAAAACATATGGGATACTGTACGAACGCACGTAACATTTTTCATTTGTTTGAAAAAGAATATTTTCCCGTTGAAAGACTTTACAATCGTGCGGGTAATTAATTTTTAGAAGCGAATTATTTTTGCACATCGTTATAAATCTGAGCAAGATATTTATGTAAAAAATAAAAAAGGATATCTAATCTTGGGAAGATGTGTTATTTTGCGTGTATTGTCATTAGCGCGTGTGTGTAATTAGCGCGCAAATGTATATGAGAATGTGTAACACAAGTTACATAATTAAATACATATGCTATGTGTGTACACATTTTTTAAAAACCATCTGTAACTCGGGTGTCTTTCTAAGATAAGCTCGTCTATATTTTCGGAGCAAATCCATGTGTGCTGCCTCTCCATTCCGACAAAAAGCAGCGACGGGTTGTCGCGCGAAAAAGTTTCGCAATGCCGCCCGTCCCCTGCGCGGAATTTATTTTTCTCCCGGGGGTGGATTAAACGGCCGTGTCAGGCCGCATCTCGAACTGTCCTTCATTCGGATTCGCGTGTGAGACTAATTACAACGGCGCGCGTCCGTCGCATCGATTGGTGACGTTTTGTTCGTACGCTCGGGGACCAGGGACAGCGGACGGCCGACGGCACGCGGTAAATCACAGAAGAAGCCAGCGGAGCAATAAATTGCATTTCACGCTCGTGGCGCGTGCGAAATGTCCGCGTGCACGCGGACAAACCGCGCGTGCGAGTGCGCCGAATTCCGGCCTCGCTGCGCATAAGCTCGGATTATATTATTCAGACCGGATTATATCCGGAAAATTATCCGGCGAATCCGCATCTATGAAAGGAGGAAAGAGGATGGGGGGGAGGCGATCGAATCACCCTTCAATAATAAAGTATTACGTAGAAGAGATACGTCGGGATTAACGTTAAATCACGTCGCGTCCCGTTCGCCGATAGTGCTCGTTGTATCAATGACACGCTGCGAATTAAAGGCCTCATGTGAAACGACAAATATAATCCGTCGATGTTAATCTACTAAATTCTTTTAACTTGCCGCATTATCGCTCGATACCCCGTTATCTGAATTCTTGCTTATGAACCGTTGCCGCACCTAGCAGCTCCATTAATTTCACCTCGCACTTTGCTCATATTGAAAACCGTTGTGCATCGCAGTATTCAGTAAGTATTAAGTAGTTATTTATAAATAGCAAAGATTGTTGATTTTTTTTTATGAAAAATGATAAACGTTTCTTTTCTTTTTAATAATTTAATTAATATCGAACGATGTAAATTAGAAATGTATGAAAAACATATTTTACGAATGCTCCGCGACAGTGTCGTTATTAAATATTTGGAGTGGAGGGTTGTAAAACACCCTGCGTTCCTCTTTATTTAATAACCCTCTGAAATGTTATAAAGAAGCATTAATGTTGCGTAAAGAGAATTTTCAAACTGGGTAAAATGCTTCCAATATAATAATTATGTTATGTAAATGAACTCCCGATAATAGGCATACCATATTCTCGTTAAACATATCCCACACATTTTATACAATGTTTTAATAATGTATTTTGGACATTAATTATAGTTAAAAATTCTAATACCAGAAGATTACGATCGAATTACAAACGAATAATCAAAGTCTGAAATAATAACAATCCAAATTGATTAATTAGTATAGCACAAAGTTCGTACTCTCAATTCCGTAACTAATTGCATACGATCGACCCATCAGCAGTTGTTCATTTTTTTAACTCAAATATTAATTTTTATTTGTTCAATTGATTGTCTTTTATACTTGATTGTCTTGCAAATATTATAATACGTTCTATGCATCCTATGTTAGTTTATTTTAATTCAGAGCTGAGTTAGTAATAAATAAACTACGAAAGTTTGATACAAAATTAACGTAATAATAAATACGATTAATAATAATTTGCCTGTTTTTTTATTAAATAAATTGTTGGAATACGTTACGTGACTGTGAAATATTTACCATCATTTTTTTTATTCATGCCGGTAAAATATGGATTTTGAAAAAAATCTCTGAATATATACTTTCTTGCCTCAATTTATATAACATTTAATCTTGGGGGGATACTCCTCAAATTTGATTAAAAATATATTTGAGAAGGGAGAAAAAGAGGAAATAAAACATTTAAAATGACCTATCTAAATATTAACAGCTTTTTCTTGCCAGTTTTTTAGATATTAATTTATTTTTATTTTATACAAATACAATATGTACTTGAATATCTTACCCCGATCATCTTTTATGAAATATGAATATTAATACTATATATTATATTAATACTACTATATAATGAAAGTAAAATAAAAACTCTTAAAAAATTTCAATATTTTACTCGTTTATTTTTATTTTTGTCTTTCTTTTTACCCTATTTTTCAATATTTAGTTAAACATGAAGTCGAATGAAGTTGAATATTTTAAAGTTATTTTAGACTCAAATTAGCATATCATATCTTCAGGCATTCTCAACTTCATTTCCTGAAAATCTTGCTTGTGAACAGAGTACTTGGAGTAAAAAGAATAAGAAATGATATCTTTATCAGACTTAAAAACAATTTCTTTTTTGTGAAAATTACTTCATCACTATTTCACTTTTTATCAAGCATACCCGAGTTGTGAAATATTTCTTAACTTTTCTCGTTTATATATAGACGCGAGTTTAAATTTTTTTATAAATTTTAGTAATTATATACACATTGTAATTACTATCCTGCTGCACAGTAGCTAAAATGTTCCAATAAACTAAACTGATCAATCATACATCAATAATAAGTTCTATATAATATGCTTTGGATGTTTGTATTATGAATGAACAATGAACGACGGATAATCATGCATATTTCAAGGCTAAATATTTGTATTAATCTGTCTCGTACAACTCAACCATTAGTACAATGGGTCTATGAAAATTATTCTTATCTAATAATAATAACATAACACATTTGCAGATCCAACATTTATTTAAATCAATCATATATCCAAAAAAAATAAAAGATTAACTTTAGTTTACGCAACGAATATTAAATAAACGATAAATAATTCACTGTAGGGTTGCTCCGTCATCGCTTGATGCTTTTTAAGCCACTTTTTCCTCTCAAATTCTTTCGTTGCTATTTCCTTAGTACAGCATTCACACAACATTCGTTCGCGAAAACGCGACTAATTACGATCACGCACATTTCACTGATATCCCCCGGAGTTAATTGCACGCAATGAAAAAGTAACGCGAAAAGAGTAGTCGCGAGATGACTTTGCAAAGCTATTTCTGCATGAGAGACATTTCGTAAATTTAAACACAACGGATGAGTTTCGAGTGTTGAGGAGTTTTCATCGATTATCGATGTATAAATTTATATTATACGACAAATATTAAGTGACGAAGTTAATTGCGATGTATTCAGCAATTCGTCGTTAACCACTGTTCTTTTTAAAGCCGAAAAGCTGAAGAACATCGGCAATTTCATTCCGATACTGACAAATATTATCGAATCAAGGAACGATTATATTTCAGATAACGAAACAGTAATTTAACTCTCTTTCCCTGTCGCGTATCGATTTCTCGCTTCTAACGAACAAATTCTGTAAAATATCCGTTTCAATTAAACGGCCGTCGTTTCGAGTACTTGCGTACTCATCGTTCGTTACGAGAGCTCATTATTCACATAGTTCAATAATCGTTAGTTGTACGTAGAGAGTGATCACGTTTCCTAGCACTTGTCGCAACAGCGTTTCGTGGAGCGATAATGCGACCGATACACGGAGCGGCTCACGACTTCGCTTGTTCGCCCGCTCAAATAACAACAAAGCGACCGAGTTACATGCTTACTTTGTATGTGTAATATGTATACAATAACGCAGCGAACGCAAAAACAACCGCCGAGCGTATATACACAGGCCAATTTGCCATTACCATTAAAATATTTAATGCGCGCTGTAAAATAAAGGTAAATCGAATATTCTTGAATATCTTAAATCAATATTGATGAATGAGTTTATTATCGCAACACTTCGCGCTTTGTTTCACAGACTCGTTAGCATCGCTTGAGATAACGATTAATTTTCCATAATTTTCATGGAAAAAAGAATTATATAATTTGCATGTAACGGTTAAAATTTGTTATTTGACGTAATCAAATTGTTAATATCAATCGATTGTTATAGCGGCTATACGTTATGAGTAGAAGATAAAATCGTCTGAAAATTAATAATCGCTAAATTAAAAATCACTTGAATTAAAACAATAATAAATGATAAATCTCTCATTGTCAGTAATGCATAAACGCAATTATAAGCGTGCTATTTCATTTTTGAGCCGGGAGAGATTGATGAAATTTTAAAGAGCAGTACAAACGCAACGTACATATTGTAGCAATTTTTCATCAAATAATTTTTTTTTTATTTACGGTCCGTATAGATTATTTTTTGAAAAGAATAGAACGTTTTTTAAATGTATTATAGCATCGACTTATCGTTTATTATAGATCGTATTTCAACAAAAATGTAATTTTTCGTTCACGGATCTAGTGTCTGGTGTAACTGACTGTAGCGAATTTTTGAAAAAAGATCCGATACGTTGAACGCGTGTGAATATCGTGCCGGGTTTTTCTCCCGGATAAAGTTTTATTGTGACTCAGCTAAAGACAGTACAGTGAAAAGGGATCGCGAACGTTCAAAGCATCGAATGAGTTTCATCGGACGCTACGGGTTTCGCTGACAGAGCATGTGTCCAGCCGCTGCCACATGTTTGTGGGAGAAACATATTTGATCGTTTGGATTCCCCTCTTGCGCATAGGCGCGTTTTACAACGAGAGAAAAGCGGCCACAGCGACCATAAATCTGTAATTTTAGCACGAGCGACTGATACGCAACGAATATACGTGTGAGATTGCGGTGGACTATATTAGTATAAACCACTAACAAATAGTAAATCAACAGCGAGCTTTATACTATTAGGATAATCCAACAAATAATTTATCCAACTAAAACTACACTTTAAATTTGATTTCTTCTTTAATTTTCTTCGTTAATTAATTCGTGTTAATTTTACTTTATATTAATTTACTTAAGTGATATACGTTGCGTTTTCCATTCGCGTGATTGAACATAAGAATCTGTTATATAATTTATTACAAGTTATTATCTTTGATATTCAGAAAATGAATTCCATTAGCTCTGTGTGTGCTGTACAAAAGAATCGGTAATATTTCTTTAATGATACGTAAAGGATAAAAAAAGTTGAAAGAGTTGGCTCAATATATTGATTCTACAATTAATTGCTAAATAAGCTGAAATATTTATCAGTTAGCTGAAGCTTATCGTATCTGGCCACATTTTCTTTATAATCCGAGTAAGTGATTTCAACAAAATGTAGAAATATTTTGTCATTTCTACATGAAGATCTTGAACGACAAAGTTATGCCGAAGGACCTGGTATCAATCGCGTTTTTACAGATAGCGATATCTTTTGATTTGCAGGTGACAAATTCCAGTATCCAACATTTGGCCACTCGTCCTGAGGGACATATAGATCAGAAGTAAGGATGGCCTTCCACTGGGATAAGCTCTCGCCAGCGGAATTTCAACAACTTCAGGACTTGGCAGCTTGTAAGTAACAAAAGAAGCAAACGAAGAAGAAAGTGCTGAAACGTGTAAAATAATGCGGATATCACAACGAAGAGCTCGCCACTATCTCTTTTTCCTTTTGAATTTTTTTATAGGTCATAAATCCCAAAGTCCGCGTTGCTGATGAAGTTTTAACAAACTTTGACTTATCTAGTCTCGACAAAATTTAGCACAAGCAACTTTGTATACATTTGATTTCATTTTTGCTTAATAGACGCTGTTATTAATTTGTAGACACTTTTAACGAAGATTAATTATCGATGTGCAAGCTGATTTCAAAGTCCTGAATAAGAAATATCATTTGATATAAAAAATTGACCAAAGCGAAGTTCTAAAATCTTTTAAATATTCTACAACATTCGTAGTTGCTATGCAGCTTATTCTTAACAAAAGTAGAATATTTATCGCTATTTTATATCATCTATTTGTTTCAATGCCAGTGTCAGTGTATTATTTTCACGTTTTTTCCCGTCATTTTCAACTTTGCGATCCTGAAGCTATACTTAATTAGGTGCTCATTCACACAGCATTGCGCGAATGAATCGAATTGCCTGGCGTAATTTTGTTTGTTCCGGATCGGATCAAATGTGCGTGATAATTTTATCGTGAGTTTACTCATTGAATACAAATGACTTCTCCTGTTGTGTTCTCTAAAAGTTCCGCTGCAATGAAAGTAAGTGAAATTACGGCGCGCTTATCGGATGACTATCGTCGTGCGATATTTGGATTATAGTTATGAAGAATTAAGTTGTTTATAATTAAAAATAATATAATGGTACTATCTGTTACCGTCAAAGTGTAAATCATAAGAGAATACGTTGTAGTAAAATGCTCTGGCATTTCGCCAAGATATTTTGTAATTACATATTCCTGATGGAATAAAAGGGCATGTGTTTTCTTCTTGAAATGCATAAACATAAATATAAATATGTAAACATTAATATCTGTAATTATTATAAATAGAGCCCTCGTATGCTATAGTGAATATTCTCAAATTTTATATGTGTATATATATATTTACATACATGTATGTATGTATAAGAACCAAGTACTATCTTTAATTACAGATAGCACTTAACTCAATTAAATATAACTGAAATGAAGTGGTAATTGGTTCCGCTCAATTACGTAGAATGAAAGTCAACAACTGGAAGTTTGTTGAATGAAAGCCATTAAAAATACATCAAGATGGATATAAAACGTAAATACTGTCACGTTGAAAAGGAAAATATCGAATAATCGGCAATTTGTACGTTGCTTGTTTTCTTCTGTTATAAAATGGGCATATTACTTGAAACAAATAGTTTATAAAATAATTTGCATTGACTTTAATTACGAAAGTAAGTTGTGTGTCAATTAGTAACTTGTGATGCTTTCGCGAAAATAACTCGTAGATACTTTCGCGGATATTGCTTTAGGTAAAAATCATGAGATGCCAATCGTAAATTCTCGACTGGAATGTATAATTAAAACAAACATGCAAATAAAGCCGCCTGTCATATATGTATATAATCTCACTGATGTAATAAATTTGAACGTTGAAATTCATATCATTCCATCATGTATTTCCGTGCGATTTAACGGCCGCCAGCGAATGTGCCTCAAATTTTCCGCATATAACCGCTTCAATCGTGGGTTTGACGACGTACAGGTGTTCTTGTCGTCTAGTATTTTACATCTGGCTGACAGAGAGATGCTGTAGCAACGCCCAGCATGTCTTTCGAGAAGAGGCAACATGCGCAACGTTCGCGCAGGAAAGCACTAATTCATCGTACAAACGTTGCACTTTGTCGTGCGAGCGGAATGAATTGCCGCCGTTCGTCAACAAATTTACCGGCATTACCGTAATGCGGCTATCATCCCGGTAATCTTTTATTCGAAATAGAACAACATCGTGCGAAACGCCGAAGGAAAACTCGGGTTTGAATGCGCGGAAAAAGGATACGATTATGAGATGGACGAGATCACGGATTAAGTAATATTATTATAATAATCTAGTAAAAAAATAATCGGAGTGTTATGTCACGTTTATCAACTTATTGACTGTCATTGGCGGAATAAACATTTCTTTTCATTATTTTATAAAAGAAACAATAACATAAAAACATATAATTATAAATAAAATTATAAGTATAAAATTAATTGACTATACAAATCGAAAATTATTTAACAGAAAGTTTATATTCAATAAGCATAAAAAGTTAATATCATTAATATTATTTTAAAATTATTGTGCGAGCTAACATCTTTTTAAAAAGCTCTTGCAAATGTATCCCGGATCGATTTATCATAATGAATGCAGCTTTTGAGAGAAAATCACATCTCTTTGTCACAGAGTTCCTGCCTATGACCTACTTTGTGCGTACCTTTGTGCGTACTATTGTAAAACAATCGTTCAATAAGCATCAGCAGTTATGCGCGGCGGGTCGACACCGAGGCGGAAACATGAATTTCAGCTGGGTGCGTTAATCATCTGCCCGTCCGAATACGATCCATCGTGGCCGTCAATCGGCTCGAAAATAGTAGTCGCCCAAAAATATCTCAGTTAAGTGCATTATGACGTCGGTGATGCGGGTAGATTAGGCCAATGGCCTCCTATTATTAGTCAATTTATCGTCGTTGTTTCTTCTGTAAACAGTTGAATCCAAGATGGTTGATCAATCGCCCTCCCTTCGTCCTCTTCACTGTCTAATCTATCAAAGACAAAGTTGTTCGTGCCACATTCGCTGGCATGTTGAATCGTACAACGAGAAAAAAAAATCTTACGTAAAATAAAAATATTAATTTATTTATCATTGTAACTTTTTTTTATCCTTTTTAGAACGATTGGTTTATAAATCTAGGTGAGATGACAAAAAGATTTTTGAATATTTTAAATATTTTTTACTATTGTACATCATACATGGCACCAATTCAATCGTTTTATTCAATAAAATTGTATTTTTAATTTTTTTTACATTTCATATCGTAAAGCACCATTCTATCAAAATTTTCACCATTATGAAAAATGTATTATTTATATTTTTTGTATCTGACAATTATTGCTATCTTCCAATGAAAAATATTATAAAAAAGAATTCAGTCGAATGCGCTAAATTATCGAATTATTATATTGTTTGTTTCACAGATTCCACGCGGAAGCTCCAGGATGTTCTGGGTGAATTCTGTGGGAGCAACACGACGTCGACCGGCATACCGAAATATCATCCGGACGGAGTGAGTTATAAAAAATCACTATTTTAGCATACGCATTTAAAATCTAAGAGGATACTTCCTCTCTAAAAAAAGATAGGATATAGTACAGTATAGTTTTGAAGATAGGACAAAATTTGAAGTCGGAAGCTGTATCTCTAACATGTATCATGAAAGTGGTAAATATTTTATGTTATCTTAATTTTGCACTCGATACTATCGTGATACTCTTCGATAAATATTATTTTTTGTAAAGTATACGCTTGATTCCATAGAAATTTTCTGTGTAAATCGATAGATGTGAAGGATTTCGTCGAGCGCGAACACGATTTCGTTGCCGTCTCTCGTCTCAGGTGCACTTCAGCCTTTCTATAAAATGAAATTGAACGATCGGTGTGCTCGAAAGTGCACTTGAGCGACAAATATCTACTTAACTTATACGCAAGCTGCTTAAACAAGTTTTCAGGAAATGTGATATTTTATGGAAACCCGCGATACACAGAGATACATTCAAAGCAAATTACGTAAATAATTTTTCGCTATATCAAGGACGAGTTCAAGATTTTGATGAAAAGTTAGTCGTGATATCGCTGCGACTGTTCGTCGATAAATTTCTTATCGTCGTGTTAAAAAAAGAGACTATCCGTCCGGAGGAAATAGCTTCTTACCGCTTTATCTGTCCTATATCGACTAAGGTACTGTCAGATTATATAAGTGTACAGTTTATATTTTGAGTGAAAGGTATATAGGGACGACATAACGCGATAGTATAATGCCGTCCGTAGGCAACGAGACAGCATTTGTTCCATAAAATCGTAAACTATTCCCGCTAGAATAACATTCCAAACACGTACGATGCTCACGAACAGGTAGAAGTTATTGCGTGCTTGCTTTATATAAGAAGGACAGACATGTAAGAGAGCTCCGTTCGACGACGCATTAATGATCGACTTGAATTCCTGATGGTAGTCGCATATGAAGTTATTTCTTGTACGAAAAGAGATTTCTTTTTGCAAATAATACACGTAATGAGGAATTACAGTTTAAGCTATATTTTATGAGAGATTGTATTTAAAAAATTAAAAATGATTATTATGTCTCTCTCCGTATATACGTGGTAAATTTTTCCATCATGTGCATTTTTGTCAACAACGCGAAAGCTACAGCGCGATGCCTCAGAGTTCATATTTTCGCGGATTTTTAATGTACAGGTAGCTTATAATGTGAACACATGCGAATTCATCTCGTGGATTTCACGACGGAACTAAAGTCATTCCTCCAACTTCAGCATCCCACGCCATTTCCTGACAGTCGTTTTACTTTTGCGTCGGCGTGCAATGTATTGCCGGAATAATGTGTAACATCGGCACTACATACATCTGTAAACGTAAACACGCGGGGAGCACATTTAGCTCTCCCGAGGAATATTAACTCCAAAACTAAAACAGATTGCTAAAGTTGCAATTTTTTTTTGTACGAAGTACGTGCCGACACCGTGTTTAGCGTTCGTCACAGTTTGTCGTACCCGCGTTGCATCGCGATGATGTATCGATTAGAGCTTCCTTTACGCGTGTCTCTTTTGTGACTAATGGAGCAACTTTGTGCAAAAATTTTGCACTAAAGCTTGTGTGAAAAAATTCACGAATTTTATCACAAATATTCAAGCGGTTAATGAATCGATGTTTTTCTGGGGGGAGGGAGTCGATATCTACGATAACTTTATTCAATAATTCCATTTTTATATTTTTACTCGTGGAAACAAGATCAAAGATTCGACTTTTGTTAATATTTCCTTCTGATAATAAGACAGTTATTACGTTACAACAAGCGATAAAATATATTGGCTTAAAAACGATTGGCCGTTTATTTCCGTCTAAATTCCTGGATCCTTATAAAATTGTTCAGAATTACAACAAGAAACCTGACTCACGATCCGAGCAGTAATTCCGTGGCACGTTCCAAGTTGGGGTCCCTTTGAGGAGCGATCTAAATTACTTTCTTTTATGTCGCCGGCGTCTTTCCGCAAATTCCGACCGCGACACTTTCAGAGCAAATTTACTGCCCCGCCATCGACGGCGGCATAATCCACCGTTCCCGTGGTGATATTCTCATATGAGCTACCGGCCGGAATTTCACGACGCATTAGTCTTCGCGCAATTATTTTAGAACGACAATCAAGCCAAGCTTTCTTATAGGGTCGTAAAAAATTGTAACGTCAAAGCAAGTTGGATTTTATGCTTATCTAAATTTTCTCAAAACGAAGACGAGAGAGAGAGAGAGAGAGAGAGAGATGCTTGTATAACTCGTACGTATACACTGTAATAATGCCTCAAAAGCTTTCTGTCGTTCTGCAACGTGTCGCAGAGATTCGCAAGACACCAACGGAACTTGTTTGTTGGAGAGCACAGAAATTGCATTATTCTCGCTAAGAGTGTCACAACGCTTACCCATCTTATTGCATGCATAATAATAGTTAAAATCCATTAACGTCGAACGTTTGTCACGACAAAGATTTCGTAAACTTTATTTAGCCAGGGACGCTATTCGCTCGGGATCGAACAGCGCTCGTTTATCATAAATACATTCTGCGCTGGTAGGAAAATATTGTTGACTTCGGTGCGCCATTACGTGAGGCAATATTGGCGAATTTAATATAAAATTTAATACGAAAAGAGTCTTGATTAAGAACTTTCTACATAAAAATAAAAACTTAAATCTCATTTTGCATCTTTAAAATATCAATCTACTTTCTGTAATTTGTGTCTGCGAGCGTACATGTATTTTATACTTTTTAAATACTCCGTTAATAAAAGAGAGAAAAGTATACAGTAAAATATATAAAGATAAACTAAGTTCAATTTCAATTTTAAGTTTAATTTTATATGCCTTTGGGAACTGCAGAAGTGAGTTTTTATTTGGAAGTCTAGTCGATTATTTTCACTGGCGCAATATCAACGTGAGATACTTCAGTTCGGTGACAAAGCCACTGAAATCGGACCGACCGATATTGCGTCAACATTTACAACCGGAGGTTCCTTTGTGCAAGAGAACGCAAACTTGGAGAACCTAACTCCCGCGGGATGCGACAATCGACATCGAATGCTAAGAGGCTATGTCGGTTACGAGATCAAGAGGTCCGGAAATTCCCCCGTGAACGCGGTCTTTGCCGTGAAGCGTAACCGATGTTGTAAACTCATAATTGGAGATTCCACCGAGGGACAAGCGTGCGTCAATGGCCGATAAGAGGTCACATTCAACCGCAAGTCCGTCACACGAAACACGTGCTCTGCAGCACTTGACTCCCTCGATTATAGTTCTCTCCCGATTCTGCAATTTGCAAATTCGAACGAGATCGCTCGGTGTAAATTGAATTAAATCGCAAATTTTGTTCCACGCTAATTGATTGTCACATTATTAATCTATTTGATCACATTTAGATACATATTCTATCTTATTATATTTAAAAGAAAGTTGTTTAATAATTGTTTAATTAAAATTTATCCATATATCCAAAAAGTATTATAATATATTTCTTTCGAAAAAGATACTCTGCATTAAATTAAAAAATTTAATGTTTATTTTTGTAAAATCGTACTTGATTTTCACTTATGTTTTTATTCAAAAGTTTTACTCGTTAATTGTACCAAAGTATCATTGCAAATAATACGAATAACGCAAATCATCAAACAATAATGTTGAGATCTGATAATTGCGAATTTAATTGAATAAATACATATGTATTGGCAACAGAAATATTCCTGTTCGATAGCGATAATAGTCAACAAAATGCCGTATGTACAAAAGCGAGGACAAATAGCGCGGCATTAAATCAATAAAATTGCAATGGATGAACAGAATGTTGCTTGCGTTCGCTCGTTAGTGCAGGAAACACTGTCGAGATCTCATAACTGAATAACCAAGAGGAAGTTCAGGTTTTGCGGCAATGGTCCGAACTATCATTTTCAAATCCTACTTCCCTACTGTAGTAGAGCTGCGGAAACATGCCACTTTATATCATCAATACTGCGAAACTTATTGGCTCTTGGAGATATAATTTAAATGATCGGTAAACATTATTCATTGAAAGCTAGAAAGTTTATTCAACTCTATAAGCAGCTTGGAGTTATTTTCTGTCGTTTATATTCTATAAGAAATATGAAATACAGTTTTATATATGTATATATAGTATGTTTTAATTTATAATTTAAATGATTAAATGTGACGATAACAATTTTAATAAACGACCGTTGCTAAAAGAACTTTAATAGGCTTGATAAATAACTCGGCAGATTCAAAGATCGAGTCAAATCGGATGAGACTGACGTCAGAAGAAATCCGAAAAGTACACTTGCTGGTCTATCCGCTATCGACGAAAACAGAATTCTTGAAACGAGAGAAAGTAATCGAACAAGTTAGATCGCGATAAGAAGATAGAGAGAGGGCGAGGTGGGAAAGAGAGAAAAAAGGAAAAAGCTAGTTACATCCACCTAAAATAAGAACTTTCGAAGAACATGTAACTGGATCTGTAAGCAGAGAATTATGCCACTTGTACGTCGACCGCTCATTTCACATCACCAGTCTTACAGAGCTTTAAGGATTTAAACGTAGGTTTAGTGTGGTCTAATAAAGAATAGTATATCTTCTAGCACTCTTTTTCGGAGCAATTGTGGAGTATTTAAATACGAATTTATATTCAAATTATCAGAAAAAATATAATATTTTACAAATGTGAAAAAAGAGAAAATGACGTTAAAAAACGTTTCTTTGTATCATAGAAAGTGTTGAAAAATATCGAACAAAACGAGCGAAATTTCACACATTATTACATAAATATGAAATAAAATCGTTTCGATATTATGCACTATTAATACATACAGATTTATTATGGATTTGCTCGAGCATATTTATATAAAATTACTCATAATTTCAATTTTATGAATTTTGGAATTTGATATGATACTTTTTTAAAAATATTCTTGGATGTTAAAATTAATATTTCTAAGAATGAAAAAGATTATTTAAAAAATTTTTTGTACACTGATTTATAATTCTTTAATCATATACGATTTTAATTATTTTTTCAGAGCAAACAGCTCATACAGCAAACAATAGTAGTAAAATGTACAGATATTTAAAATACGTAGATGGTGAAATAAAACAAAGCAAGAGAATTTTTTGTCAGATTTTAAACAAAATTGAAAATACAACCAAAAATTATATGTCGAAAGTAACACATAGCTAAATATAATATTCATGCGATATGTGCGGTATATACAGAATTACGAAATATAGTTATTTGTTAACGCGCTAAGGATTATTACAAATCGATTATAAAGGAACATGTACTGCGCTATCCGCAAATCAAATTAGAGAGATTTGTCTTTCTGTTGGATATTTCCAACCACATACATACAGTTTTGTACAGTTTCACCGGTTTTACAGAAAAATCCGCGAATAAAGTTTGGTTGGTGTGTCCCAATCAAAGCCCGATTTTAAATTGAGCTGACAGTTATGTACTTGAACCGGCGAATTAATTAAATACGTTCGGTAGGAGCATCCTCTTAATTGAAATCCGACGCGAAATAGATGAAATGGATCATAACGAAAAATCGTTATCCTAATACAGCTTTCCGTGCTTAGGTCGATTGTCTTACTCGCTATCTTGCGCAGGGAATAGTATCATTACAGAGCACGTAAAACACATCATTTCTATCTACTCTCCTTTTCTTTTTCGTTACCTTATATTCTTTTCACTCTAAAATTTCTTCAATTTTTTTCTCCGCGCCCTTTGCTCGCTGTTTTTCTCTCTCTCTCTCTTTCTTTCTCTCTCTTTCACCCTCTTCCCCATTAATTAGATTACATTATCGTGTCCTTTGCCGAAATGAGACTATTATCGATATCTAAATGAATCCATTAATTTTCATATAATTAATAATTGATAAAGCATATCCCCTTATATTTAATAAGCAAATGATAGAATTTAAAATCACGCGCGATTACGATGAGAAATATGAATATGTTATGGTCCTGGGAGAAGAAACGCTCGTAACCGTTTCCGTTCTTCATTTTCCATAACGCTAATTAAGAGGCGTTGCTGCGGTTTTCATTTTGATGATAAGGATTAACTCGATTGTTGCACTAATTGAATGAATGCATCTTGGCGAGTGTAGATGTATTAATGTTCAGTAATGCGGGTAGCTCAGAGTTACGTTATGATTCTCCTTATCTTCGCTTTGTATTCCGCGTAGTCACGCGAATAAGAGCTACCCTTCCCCTTCTACTCTTGTAAACTTCTCCCTCGTAATTTTGGATTGTTTCGCGGAAAAGTAAGCACGCGAATTGCACGCCCGATAGACGAATAAGGCGACGAATATTCCGCGCAGAAACGTACAAAGAATATTAAATTCACGTTAATTTCATTCTCATCGTATGTTCTCGCGTAGAGTCTCTGCAGCTTTAAGGCGAGAAATCGCTATTTTACCGCAATATACCTTTCTGTGCCATATGCGCAGGGTATAACAAAGAGCAGCGTGTCGCCCGTGTCGTATTCATGCTTGACTATCTTCCTTATGTATACCTATGCACACACGTATATATAACCACACGAGGTGCAGACACGGATAAACAGCACGAACAACAAGACGGAACGTGAGAGGGGGAGCTACAGTTTCTATATTAAGCTTTGTGAACGAGATATTCTCAGCGAAAAGTCCCTTACGAGGGTCGGTAACGGACAAGGACATATATCAATGCTGTGACACGTCGCCTAGGATCGCATTATCGATGTCACTCCCAGTAATGCACCTTGCTGCATCCCACGCCGACGCGACAAATCGATTGTTATTTGACTTTCATGCGCGAATGATTAACGATTTTGGCTTTTACGACGCTCGACGTGAAGTGGATTCTTCAATTGGCAAACTGGGAATCGGAGTAATCGGCGCGAGTAACGTTTTACTCGCTATCGTTTATCGTTCCACGCTTCACGTGGCGAATCTCTCGAAAGTTCCGTTCGGAATCTTGGCGTAGAGAGAGAGAGAGAGAGAGAGAGAGAGAGAGAGAGAGAGAAAGAGTACCGATAACGTACCGAGATAAAGGATTTGATGGATGGACGTCGTTCTCTCCGAGGGATACGTATCGTCGGTTTGTACAGCGTAAACCTACATCGTTATCGATAACTCAATATTCAAACTTTCAACTCAACAAACTCTGTAGAACGAGATCGAGCTGAACGCCGCCTAGTAATTATATTATCACGAGCTGCTTGCCGACTGTGTGACATATTTCGAGCGATTATCCGGCAACTCGGACAACTACCCGCTTCTTCACTCGAGGGAATCCCTACGTAACTTCTTATCGAGCCATCCGTCCCCGTGTATGTGCACACGTTCCCCGAGCTCGTCCTTCGGCCCGTAAGTACGAAGGACAATGAGAAACGGCTGCTGGGGACATAAGGCATGGAAAAACGGGTCTTCGTGGGCCGCAAGGGTGCGGTTGCCTAGCTACGTGACGTCATCTCTGACGCACCGAAAGGGAAGCGTGCCGGCACCGAGGGTGCGACAAAGAGCGGATACCACACATACCGAGGTCACTGCGTCATCATTACACGCACACACGAAACCGCGAAGAGGAGGGTTCCTCCAAGCGGATTAGACGACTACCCTAAGAACGACTAAGAACGATCGAAACTTGAGTCCACCCTCGCGCACACTGGATCGACCCGCTAGCCTGAATGCAACGGCGAATAGAAATCAGGATAGATTGGCCCTTCACAAGAGCGTCCGGGTCGGTCTACAGACTTGCGGTGATCTAATAGATTCTATCTAAGGAGAAATCTCCAAAATCCACTCATCGCTCTACTTGCGGTGAAAAGATTATTGTGACTGGCTACCTGACTCGATTAACTACTTAAATTGCAGTTTGGACCAACCGTTGTCTCTCTGAGATCTAAAAGATTCCCATCGAAGAAAGATGCACTTATCGATTCGCTTAGAACGATGTAAAGAACCTATTATTGCCTGAATGAGTATTTTACTTGCTACAATCGTCTCAATAATAATAATAAAAATAGAATGGTATTTCGATGAAGATTTCAGTTTAATGCTTTTTTAAACTTTCAATGGCGCGATGCAGTTTGCATTCATTCAGTCAATTGTATATACATTAACTTATGGTTAATTTATAAATATTTACGGAAAATTCAATTTCTCGAACAACTATAATATATAGCATAAAATCCATATTTTACATGCGTTGAATAATTCTTTCTAACATAAATAAATATTTATTTCAGATTTAAAAAATTACTAGATGTATGAAATGTGCTCGTGTAGAATATTTCTGCTCATAATCTTATTAATCTTCTATAAATGTTGATAGAAAAATGTACAGTCGTAGTGTAATTCAATGTAAACGCTGGTATCGTAACGTTAGCAGCTACCGAGAAACACGCTGTTCTATCTCTTTAAGATAGCTATTTATCGTAAAGCGAAATTTTTGCGCCGTCAAGCTCACGCCATCGCTTTACGATGCTCGTAGTCTCCGAAGTACGGACTCGTAAAATATCGCTGTCCAGATTTTTCCTCGGCCATTCGATCAAATCTATTATCCGCGATAGCTTTTTTTGGATCACCGAGCGCATATAGGTCCACCTGGTCAAGAGATAAAAAATTTTTTCTGGAAGAGTTTGCTCCATGCATGTATTTTTTTTTTTAACTCATTGTATTATTATTCCCAGGACAGCAATTTTCAATTTTTCGCAAGAGCATAACATTCGGTATTAGCTATAAAAGTGTCTCATATTAAATGTCGTTATGTTTTTCATTTGATCATTCATTCGAAGTCGTGAATACGTATGCGATGTCCAGGGAATTCTCCGTGAAAGAAATATACCTCGTAAAAACGTGATATTCATACCGTTTTAAATTCCGTGAATCTGACAAAGCGAGAGAAGCTTCGTATTTTCGCCGACAGTGACAACTGACACTGAAGCGACCGACGACGTCGCGATCGCGTATTTTCCGCGTGAAGGCGATTAAAGATTCAAGCGTCATTGTTCAGAGGCCATTCGCGATTATCGATCCCCCGCGAGAGGGGACTGTAGCAGAGTGTAGCATTTTAGAGGTGGAAAACGTGATAATGGACGGATATTACATTTTCTTCGGGTCGTCTCACGTTACCTTGCTGCGATTATAGGCGCCGATGCCAAGTTGTTCACGCTCGGCGGAGCGCAGTATGCTCCGGTAAAGGCACCTCAAAACGCAAAAGCTAACCCGTCTCGTTCGCCGGCTTTCACACTTGCACCTTATTGCAAGGTCTCGAATATAAAACAAGCAGGTCCCTCGTCTTCGTAAGCGTAAAGTGCGCTGCTACATCTCCATATTGAATTATCAAAGTAAAGTCGTGAACGCAATAACGTTCCGTTACGTTGCTGGCGACAGAAAATTAGATTTTTGTTTTTTCTATTTTCCAAGGAGCACTGTCCAAGTTTCTCTCTTTCCGCCACTAGCTGCGGACGGCTCTAGAATGTACAAATAGATAGACAGTTTTCCTTCCACATCGTCCTTTTCTCGCAGCAAGCGGAATATCGTGTATGCTCTCATTGTACCGTCAGATTATGAAAAGAAATAGCGAATGGAGTATTAAAAGCAGTGTTTCTTTTAGAAACTAAATGAAACACTAATGATTTCATTGAGATCTTTGTAGGCGTTAAACGCGCCACGTATTGCTTTACTTCGTTTATTTAATTACCAGGAAAATGAACGTGGTTAATGAATCTTACTTGATTATTCCTTAACGATATCAAACGCATATGTTTTCATATCGCAAGATATCGTACATTATATCTACCTTCTCATCTTTCTCTGCGTTGATACAGACATAAAAGAGGAAGTAAAATACTAGAACAATATGTATAAGACAATAATATCCATATTAAATTGAATTTTTTGGGTATAATTAAACGTTCAAATTTGCTTAAACACTACAAAGGAGAAGTACAAATGAAGCACTAGTTTTTTTTTTCTTATGTTCATATGTTAAAAAAAAATGAGGCCATGTGAGCTGGTTTACTGTGCCTTCCACTTAGCAATATACAATGTCTACTTTTTCGCATAGTATCCGCCTCGTGAATGTTTCACCGAAAGAGTGCACCGAGTGGTCACTCAAGCGGTGAAAATGACACTTTTTCTTACAGCTGGGCCGCAAACTATTTCGTTAATTTGAAACAGGTGTTACCTTTGCGCGAGAAGAACATTTTCCATTCGAGATAATGTAAGAAATTAACCAAAGTTACTTATATAAAGCATTATTTCTATGAAACTTCTGGTTTTAAGTATCTCGTACACTTTTATGTATACCATTACAAAATGATGTTAATACTATTAGTTAATGGATAAAGTTTCTTATACGTGACCATTAATTTGACCTTAAAAGCAAGATAATCCAGAAGCGCTGTGATATTACACAACACTTTTGTGCACAATACCCGCTTGGCTCAGTAAGCGCGTAAGAACAAGGGTAAAACTGGAAAGTATTCACGCAGCTGAATGTAGAAAGTAATGTCATACGCGATGAGTAAACCGTGATGTTAAACCAAAGTTTATATTCCGATTTTTCCACTTGGCCTAGAAAACTGGTAACGCGAGGAAGATTTACAAACCGTTCTTCCCATGCTTCGCTGAATATTGTTAGTCGTGTTGCAATCATCCGTATAAATCTCTCGCCAAATCGCTTCTTATTTACATAACGTAGTAGCGCCTTAGTATTTCTAATGCGATCGGCGAGAGACTTACGAACTTAGAATATCTTGGAATAAAACAGCAATCGATCAAGAAAATAGTATAGTTAATCAAGAAGAAAACGGCTCCAAAGCATACTTTTTCAACAATCAAATTGGCATTACTGAACTTCTACATTATTATCACACCGAAAGTTTATGTATTTCACATACATTTCTCTTAACCAGTCAGCCCGAATTTTCGAAATAAATACAAGAAATTTATACTTGATTGACAATAATAAACGTGTTACTTTAAACATTTCATAAAACTTGTTTTAAACTTGCTTTTTGATGAGATCATTCACGACGCAGTTGCTGCAAAAGTCTCATAATCTGAAAGCGGCGCAGTAACGAGCAGGTAATAAAGTGTTTCATACAGCTCCGAGGCTTATAAGAACACATGTTGTTCTATTTTGCATGAGCGATTAGCTTCTTTTTGTCCGAAATTACATCCAGTTACACTAAAGTTACCCGAGGTTACCCCAGGTGATTTTATTATAAACCCATAGGATTACGTCGCCGAGCGAAAAGATCGATTGACAGCAGCACAGCTATTATTTGCTGGTGTATCGATACAGTGACTATCAATTCGGCGACAGTGTTGACGGTGCCGAAGGATATATTGTAGCGTCAAAGGGATAAACGGCGAACGATGAAAATGTCGAGAGGCAAAGCGGTTACTCGTAAACATCGCGATAATAAAGCACGCGGACGATAAAGAAAAACTTGTATCGCCGGGTGCTTGAATGAGGTTTCTCGCAGCGAGGAAGAAGAAAGGAGAGGAAGAAAGAGAGAGAGAGAGCTGTATAATTCACAACTCTTTCTCGGTAAATGTATCTGCTACCGTGAACACTCGGGAAAGGGCAATTGCTGAGCTTGCAGAGAAAACCTCGCTTCGCCCACGCTCTGTTATTCAACGATGGAGTTAACATTTACTGAATATTATGCTCAGAGCGCAGTGATATTTGGAGGAGATTTAGACGTGTGTTTCCAATCAAGACACAATCGTTAATAGCTCCGTGCAAACGGTCGGAAGCTTCGTCAATAACAAAATTTGATTTTTGTCTTTCTCTCGGATTTTCCGAAGGTTAAGACACGCTGCTAAAATGCTGCGTCTTGTAGAGATTTCTTTATCATATTCCTTATCGAAATGATACATGAATTAATTTTGCAAAATTATTACGGAATCGTGCAAAATTTTCAAGAATCTTCGCGTTAAAAGGAAAGACCAGAGTATCATTTAGTCGAAGCTTGGAAACTGCACTTTAACATGTGAACTCGACTCTTAATTAAACTCGTTCTGAAGAAAATCGCCAACGTGCAATCGCGTTAGAGTCACGCACGTATTCGAGATCATAAATCATTCAGATGCGACCGTAATATCTCTGCGCGCTGCTGTAACGGTCGTTATCCCAACGTGCAGCTGAAAACCCGTAAACACACGTAACAACTTTATTGCGTTCACGACGGTGAACTCTTGAAATCTAGACGACTGACATTCAACGTTCAACATCGACGAAACGCGGAGCAGCCGGAAAGAGCTTGTATCGTCGTAATCAGGGATGAAATTTCTCGCGTTCTCTCGGCAAGGAGAGGAGCATTTCTCGCTTGTCAAACGCATCTTCTCGAAACCGATGAAAATTCTAGTAAAGAAAAAAACGCGACTCGCGAGAGATAGAAAGGGAGAGAGAGANAAAGAGGGACAAGGGCGAAATTGAGAGAGAGAGAGAGAGCACGCGAAAAGCCGGAGGCTGCGTTTGCTGTTCGTCTTCGTGCGCGATAAAACTCTCCGCTGCCTTTCCAGCGACGTCGCAAGGAAATATTTGCCGTCTGTTCAGTTAGCCGTAGCGCGCTTTTATCCAAGCAGAAGGAAGAAACGCAAAATTAAAGCGGCACTCGAGGGCCGTGTGATCCGCCAATCCAATCCCTTTTCTTCATTACATTCCGGGCGATCCATCGTTTGCTCTTATTGCCGGTCGGACGAGAAGATTGTAAAGAACCGACACGATCGATTCGACTTGATCGGTATTAAACGAGGATCGAGGATGGAGCTGTCTCGTTCTTTTCATTCACTATCTCATGCCGCGTTTCATACGTTTCCCGGTTTCATTTGCACGCGCGAGTCGTCACGAGAGAGCGGAAGATTATTTACCAGTTGAATAAATATCAATCTAAAGCATTAGATAGATTAACGAAACTCAGAAATATAAATCATATTTATTGATTCGGAAATTAAATCTTCTGCACGTGGCAGTTTTCTTGCAAAGTACCAAAGTATGAAAATAATTTGCTAATTTTTTGCTATTTTATGCTTTTAAAAACAAATTTTTTTTGCTTTAGTTTTTAAAAAGTTACGAGAGGCTCGATAACCCAGTATTAAGTAACTTTTTAAAAAGTGAAGCAAAAAAATTATTTTTAAAAGCAAAAAATTAGCAAATAATTTTCATGTCTTACTGGTTACGTTCTGATAATTTGGCATAGACAGCTTTATATACCTACCTGTATATTAAGCTATCTGAGCCAAATTATCAGAACGTAACCAATAAAACATTGAAATTGTTTGCTAATTTTTTCCTATTTTTTACTAACAAACCTATTACAGCATAACATTTGTTACGCTAATTATATTGTCAAAACTCTTAAAATACACATCTCTCTCTCTTTAAATACACATCTCTCTTAAAATACACAGCTACTCTCGCAGCACGAAATGAACCGAGCGAGAGAACTAATCAGCATCGCGGAAAAGGGGCAACAATATCGAGTATCGACTTAACACGTCTTTTTAAGAATGGAAAATGTGCACATGATTTCTCTAGAGATCCTTTAAATTATATCATAAATTTTAAATAGTTTAAAAGTAACTTAATAAATAAAGAAACATTACAAAGATTGGACGCTCGAAAATGTATTACTGTACAATATTATTGGACATTACAATATAAATTTTTATCAAACAAACGTATTTTGTCGAGACTGAATTTTCGCATAATATAAAGTTTTCATTTACAAAGTGGATAAGCGGCAGGGAATAAAGAGAGATGCTAAAAAAAAACGAAGAAAACAAAACGGCGAAATTAAACTGGGCTCAATAGTAATCACAGTTAATCTAATCCTTTTTCCACTATAATGATCTTTCTTTCTTTCTTAAATTTCAGAAAAAAAAGAGATGAGATTTGAGAGAATTTCTATTATCAATTCGTTACATTACGATTTTTCAGAGAGAATTATAAGAATTAAAAAATTGTTGTAATTCCGTTTTCTCTTCAAGAAAACAGGAAAAATTCTGGATATTTTTACTTCCGCTGTATATTTCATATGGAATACAATTTTCGAAAATCCGCTGCATACATCACGCGGAAAGTATGACGTCATTGTATCCATGGAAACGAGAGGGGGAAACGTTGTCAATGACGTCACTATCTACAGTTCAGTGCTTGCTCAGGGTAGCCGAGGTCAGTGCCCTCGGAATTGCATCTGGTGTGCATCTGTGATACGACGTCATTACCCCTTTAAATTTACAACATTTACATGAGCGCGTCGACGAACCTGAACGTTTGTCTATGCAATTTTTTGACTTTGTCTATTCTAAACTACCCTTAACATTGTTGGAAAAGCGCTTTTTACGATCGTAAATTTTTTCATCGCCGCATGGAACTTTTATTCGTTAGAGAAAGAAATTTATTCGCGTAACTGGATCGTAAATTTTTGATTGCCAAAAAGTATGTGAAAACCTTTACACTTTCGATAAGGTTTAAAGATAAAAATTTGTTTTATTTTAGCGTATTTCTTATCAATCGGTTTTTTACGACTAATACTCACATATAACTCTTTCATGTAATATCGAGCGAAACGAAGTGCACATGTGCACCGCAGGGCTATCCGGAAAAACTGAATGGTGCATGTATACACCGTTTGATAACGAATCTGAAAACCGATCTCACAATTTCCGAGACCGACAAGATATAATCTGTTAATAAAAAAGATTTAGTCTTAAAACATTTTATAATTTTATTAAATTTATTATTTTATAGATTATTATATTATTCTATAAAATTTATTATTTTCTGTAGTCTTTTACCTAGTAAAAGTCTTTTACCTAGTAAAAGACTACAGAAAATGTATGATTTATCTCTTAGAAAAATACAAACGGTTTTACGGAAGTAATATAAACATGGATATTGCAAAATAATATGTGAAACCGTGAGATATAATTTTCTATATGTATAGAAATAGAGATTCAGTAGTTCTGGAGAAACGAATTTTATGAATTTATGAATAAATGTTTTAAAAAGACGAACACGAAGCTAGCGGGGAAAATTTTTAACGATTTTTATTATGCATAATAATTATTTTAAAATTATAAGGATGTTATTAAAATTAAAATCTCTTATTAATTTTAGAATTTTAGAATTACTCGTAAAGAAAGAGTGACTGGGAAAGAGAGAGAGAGAGAGAGAGAGAGAGAGAGAGAGAGAGAGAAAGAAAAAAAAATGTTATACATACTATCTTGAAAAGATTACGTTGATAAAAAAAGCAATGCGATTTGTGCCAGTGCCCCGATATATCTCTCGTATTTTCGTAACCATATCGCTATATATTCCGTGCAGAAGACTTATCCAACCCAGAGACAATCGTGATACGTCGTTTATATCTTAATCTCTAGCGCAAGTGAACGGGCCGAAATAAAGTATATCGCTAGATAACGTCGCATGAAAATTATTTCTAAATTCCTTCATTTTTTACTGGCTTGACATTTTTGTATAACCTGCCTTCATCAGCATTCAGTTCAGATTTACCTATTTCGTGTCTGACCTATACCGTCATTAACTACTGTAAGTAGCGTGCCTCATAAAAGAAAATAGCTTCAATTAATTCAAAGGCTAAATACATGCATTTTGTCATATTATCGCGGACTCATTAAAAAATATCTCTCGTAAGTATACACAGAAAAATAAGCTTTCATAAAAAAAAACGGTTCGCTAATGATCACGTCTTTTTTTACACAACATTATATCTACGAAACTTTCTCTGCTTTTTCCTCGTGCAACCTCGATAAAGCCGTTTACGATCGGAATTTTTATTATTTTTGGATAATATATGTGGTCATACAAGGACGTCGTCTCCTTGTAAATTTATGCACGCGCGCACAGTTTATTACCTGCGTTATACGCTTGTGCGTTACACGCGTGCGAGTTCTCCTACCACAAACAAACACCGCATCAAGTGCGTACGGAATTGTATGACGGCATAGTCGCCATTGCAGAAACAAACACAGCGGGTAGCTATTTCGGGAGTATCGGCCGGCCGGCGTATTATATATTTAGATTATGTGTATTCGCCTGTCATGCTCACAGAATTAAGTATACGGTATTCACGCGTATTGCTCCCTTTTTACGTACTTCAATATGAGAGTACTTCACTGAACTGTCCGATAAACCGGCGTGAATTATGTAAAAGAAAAGCATGATTTATAATGTACCAAATATTCTAATTATATATTCGCTGGTAAATGTAACATTACACGTACGTATATGAATAAATACGAAACGTGATTTAAATGATATGAATTCCCGAATAGTTGAAAAAAAAAAAAATTTTTATCGCGTAAACGTTAATATTATTTCACTCGACTTTTTCAGGCTTCGCATATAATTAATTTTTCCCACGAAAATCAACTTATCTTTAGAATTATTTGAAAATTACCATGTTATTTATCATAATTATTAGTGAATATTGTACATAATTAATCAATTATCGATGAACATTATTCAGGAGATTATAATAATTGTCTTCATAGTTTTTGAATCTCATGTATATTATTCATTGTCTTTTTAAAAAATCTGTAAATACAATGCACTGAGTGTGCAATAATTTGACTTATACTATTTGAGCTTCAAGTAGCTTAACTAACAATAAGAATTAGATCGTCGCCAAAATTCTAGACAAGAATTTACAAGAGACTACTTTTTAATCCTGAAATTTTTCTACAAAGATGAGCGAACAGATGACGTAGTCGAGATTCTGTTGCGTTAAGAAAAATTTTCAAGAAGTCTTTTAATTCAGGGCGAAGAGCGAGTCTCTGATAACGCTCCCTTGAATACAAATTTACATATCAATGATAAAAGCGTTAACGTGAGAGACGTCAAACTTGTAATGTCTGTTCCTCAAAATCGCGTAAGCTCAGTATCCGATTTTCTTTTAACACTGTATATAGTTCGCAGCAGTCGAAATTCTCGAAAATACAAACACGCTATTCTTAGCGAACATTCATCGCGAATGGATTATTTGATTTGAATCAAAGTATCAAAAGTGAAATAATTATACTTGTTACAATTCATCTCTGACAAGTAGTGACGCAAATATGTCAAAGCCATTTTTTGAAAACAAATTTTTGCTCGCGTATAAGTGCATTTATCAAATATGTGATTTAAAAAATTACGCGATGGCAGAGTAAAATGTCAACATTTTTATTTCATATTTAGCAACGCAAACCACATTTCAAGTTTAAATGTCATTTTAGAACGTACTCTGTATAAGTGTAGGTAAGCTGAAAATTCAATAAAAAAAGAAAATGTAACTGTGCGCCAGAACATTAATCTTTCGACTTCGAAGATTAAATTGTCGCGTTGGTTGTGTCTGTTTTGTAACGATTGTTCGAACAAATACCTATGAAGAATTTCATAACCTTTCTCCCAATTTTTCATTTCTCTCGACTCTCAACCATTTCGTGCGAACGGTATTGAATTTGACGGCAGGAAATTTAGTCTTTTTCTCTATCTTGGCGAACAATAGTTCTTTAAAGGGATGACGTGTTGCACGTGTGTGCCATAATTGAAAAGTAGATAAAGTGCATATTTCGTTAAGATCTTATGAGAGTTAAGATTTTAAGGAAAGACTCGAATTTAAACTTGGCCGCGAGAGATGCTTAACTCGCCATTCAACATAAATATTCTACGTAATTTTCCGGTAAACGAACGTGGTAAGACCACATACTAAAAAACCGGGTCAAAAGCTCTTTACAACATTTCCATACAAAGTCAGCACGATATCTGTGCTAAAATGTTAAGACTTGGAATTAACCTCGGTGATTCATCCGTCGCGTACATTTAATTCTACTAGATTTTTTTCAACTAGATATTTTTAGTGAAAATAAAAATTCTCTTAAGTAAAAGCAGCATTGATTCGTAGTAATATTCAAGATACATGATTAAAAATTGAACTTTTGCATAATTAATAATGCTTCACAATATTTCATACTTCATTCGTAGAGATGCTAACAAGGATCAAATCTTCGAATTTTTACAAAAGATAATTAGGAAGAAGTTCAGCCCAAAAATCGTATAAATCTTTGCACATTTCATATTTCAAAGGAATAAATTAATTTGAATTGCACCATCGAATAATATACGTTGGAAAAAATCTGATTAAAAATAAACCTTGAGGAAATAAAGAGGAAAGTCGAGTTAAACTCGCATTTAACATCGAAATAGCAGGTCAGTCAATCTCGAGTATCTCAACAAATATACGAAAATTATCATTTCATTATGCATAGAGCGGGATGTTTTGACACGCAAAACTTCTTCGATTTACGTAATGAAAGTAGATAATGAAAACACGACGCACAAAATTGTTCCCGGTGAACGTATTATATCTTCCCTTTCCCGGCGGTGTGCTGTACAGAAATAAATGGTCTCAGCGGCAAGCTGCCGCATTAACTGCCTTACTTTAGGCGAACTTTGCGCAGCCGGAGGCATCGACGGACGAAAGCCGCTACAAAGGACTCGCGTCAGCATTATATTGAGTTGAATTAGCGAAACGGCAATCCGATATGCTTCGACGGCCACGCTCTATGGAACGCGACATGCGGATGACGTTATGAGCTTTGGCGCAAGACAATAACCCAGAGAGGCGGTCTCACACATACGGCAATGGGACTTTATAGTTTCCAGGCGGAGTATGAGGAACATAAATCGGATATAGAATCAGTGAGATATATATTCACAGCCCTCCTTATGTAAAATGCTTTTACGTGCAAACTACGCCAAGTCGAATTAAGAGAGATCAGAAAAGCGAGGAAACTTAAGAACGGACGCGAATTGTGTAACGAGAGACCCCGCGAGTTAAAGAAGAGCTAAAGTCTGCTTTCAACTTAAGCAAAGAAAACTGTTATATTAATTAGTGATCATCTTGGGTACCTCGAATATTGAATTTGTACTGAAATATCCGCATAAGAACAACATTTGCATATTCGTACTGCATTACTGTTTTAATCGTCGCTTCGAAATTATCCGATTTGAAATAAGCTTATCGCAAGTTAGCAATGCTGTGCTCGCAAGAAAGATAACATTTTATTTATGAAATTATTAAAAGTGAATATGAAATTTTAACCGGTCAATCTTGCATACCCCATAATCTCGTAACTTCATTATGTTTTAAGACGTAATGTCCTCGCAGTGATAGTAGCACTAACAGAGTTAAGAAAGTTAGTATATCACTTTATCTGGCGATAACTTCCGGAAATATGATTACAGTTAAAGCTTATTTATTCCCTGCATTCCTATTCGTAATCTCGTAAGGTTAGAGGAGAAAGTTATTAAACCACAAATATACGCTCGTTTTATAGCGAGCGTTCATGACTTACAGGAATAGCCGTTTATAAGCGCGTAAAAGGCGCCTATACAAAGGAGGTGCGCAAAAAAAAAAAATGTGTGTAATGTGATATATCCTGATCGCGAGGATTGTACAGGTGAGGGTGAGAAGTTTATTATGTTTGAGCAGGGTGTGGATCCCCCACCGTAAGAGCTTTTAATTGAAGCCACCCCACCTCGAAAACAGCCTTTAGGATCTTCTTATAACCGGGTATACGGACAATTAAGCTATTCTTGATGCCTAAATTGTTTACCCTGCGACCCGACCTCCTATCGAATGATCGCGATCACGGGTGTCGGTGTGTTGTACGTTCGCGCACTGCTCAAACTACTCTTAAGTACCGTTCACACGTGTAAGCTCGAGCCCGCCTCGAATGCGGGGCGGACGATCAGGCGTTATAGATTCAATTCGCTCTAACTGGAAGTATCGAAAAGTACATCCGACGATATAAACTTTACGCG
The DNA here is from genome assembly GCA_021460005.1 of Tetramorium alpestre. NCBI lineage: Eukaryota > Metazoa > Arthropoda > Insecta > Hymenoptera > Formicidae > Tetramorium > Tetramorium alpestre. The sequence goes on from JAJVSH010000011.1 coordinate 1,913,130, forward strand.
CGGCGATAAAAGTGTCGGCGAGTGAGTAAAGAATAATCGTAACTTGCTCTCATCGGTCCGAGGATTACCTCGCTTGTAAAACTCTGCCTATCTTCCTAAGGAGGGTCATACTTAAGAGTTGCTGTTACGAGCCACGGCGCTCTAAATTTATCGTTTACATTGTTATTTGAAAAACTGCGCCGCTCTGCTGTAACAGGATAAGTCAAGTGACGAGACTTTAAAGACATTGATACTTTCCGCGTGAAAAAAATAACACCTCGAGAAGCGAATAACGGAATGGCAACACGATATAACGGATTAATGCGTGGCTATCACTTTTGACGTAAAACCGAGAAGCCACGATTCCGCCGGTGCCTCGCTGGATCGACGTGAAGGATGAAACGAACAAGTGACAGGCCCTAAGTGACATGATATCGTCAGCTAGTGACACGATATGGTCTTGATCGCGATCGAGGTCAATCACTATTTTCGATCCGGGAAGAATGCGGTTGCGATTATTCGCGATTCTGTAATAGTGCGATTCCGCAACGGCCGCGTTTCGCGCGTTTTTGTTAGCGGCGTGTTTATTTTTATTGCACAGCCGCCCGGCACATATAAACCCGTCGATAGTGTCGTGTGCGCTAAACGCGATCAAAGTGTACGCAAATGCCGTTTTATGAATTATTCATGTAAGTTGATTCGATGTTTCGCGGTACCGTGGATTCGAGAAATTATCGTGACGCCGATAAATAATCCGATACGTGTTTTATATTAAGCTTCGTTTCTCAATTATCAATTTTAAGATGAATTGGAGATAATTTTTCTCAATGAAAAAGTTTCATGAAAAAGTTTTCCTTTTCCGCTACACGAACAGTCATAATATCAAACATCTTAATAGAACAAACGTCAAACTAAAATCTAATAGTACCTAATACTAATAATAATACTAATAATATACACTCTTTATCAATTAAACTAAAATTAACTTACTCTTATTAAAGGAGTCAACATATTATTGAAGTGTATAAAAATATCTGAATCAATATTACATCACCTAAATTAGACAGAACAATTATCTCGGAAAAAAGAACCTGTATTGCTTTCTTCGTCGGGGATTCCCAAATAATTTTAAAAGATTACTTTCCGGGAAATCTCAGAAAATGTGTCATTCTCGAAATGACACGTTTTCATTTAATTGAAAACACACATTTTCTGGAATATCGTAATGGAAATGAACAAGGGATGCGTCAAACTATCTCTTTCTCACTCTCACCTTCTGCGACCTATTTTTCCAGTGGGTTATGACGCCGTTACGGTGACGTCACTGCCGCACTGACGTCACCACCACTCCCTTACGTGACCATTCAGGATGACCTCGTTTCTCTCCCTTCGAATTTCGCCCTCTCCGATTCGTCCCCTCCCTAGTGGCTCTGTCCCTAGAGCTTAATGGCCACCTCCTGCGCCATTCATGTGAATATTTCCTCGCTTAGCGGATGTATTTTATTTCATAAAATGGTTTGTTATGCGGTCGTGTAAACGCGATGTTTTCCGTGACGTCCTCGACATAATGTGGTTTCTTCATGAATGGGATCGATGAAAATTCTACCATTTGCGTACTTTTGTTGTTATATCACTTAATGTAATTATATCATTTAATATAAGAAAGCGCATCCGTCAAAATCTTGTAACTATCAATATATCGTATAATTATGAGCAGAAAATTAGATACATCTATTTCTCATATTTGATATTGGAATTCTTAAATTATCAAATTATGCTTGAATTACGCTGGAAAATTATTCCTTAATTCCCATTTAATCAAACAGTACATTTTAGGACGATCTATATACTCTGTATCCGGGCTATGTTAATATGCTTTAAAATTTATTAAGCGAATAATGTTATTTGAATTATCGGGATGTATCAAATAAATGTAATAAACTTTATTTAAAGCACTGAAAACACGTATGAATTGCCTTTGTGCGCTAGTATTAACCTTCATTTCGGATTATGATTTTCAAAAGCTTCCGTTTCAAAAGTTCCAAATGAACCACTTCAAACATATGCGCAGCCACGTGAATTGTAGTTGAAATGATTGAATATTTCGAATCAAGTGTCCGTAACAAGCTCACGTATGGTTAAACCGCGAGATAAAAATGTGAAGGCGGCTAGTTAGTTAGAAATGTCGTAGGCTGAAGATAAATCATTTTAGTTACAGAATATCGATAATAGAACACGTTCGACCACATGCACTATAGCTACGGGATTGATGCACAAAATAGGATTACGGTCAACAGACGCATGTTAACGGCTCAGTAGTAAATCCAGATTTCACCGACGTTGGAAAATTATGTGAAAATTCGATAGAGATCAAGCAAAAATCTATTGTTGATTTCAATATAATACTATTTCTTTTTCGCCGATAAAAAAACTATAAAATCTTATTAAAAAAGAAAAAACTGTAAAGAATTATCGAGTTGTTAACTAATATTTTTAAAATTGTAAGAATATGAAAAGATATACAACGAATGTATTTAGTTAGATAAGCTAACAATTACATTGAAAATTATAATATATATAATTATGTATTATTACGATCATTATTTTATAAAATATTATTCGCACATATAGAATTGATTCTAATTATTCTCCGTTAATTATTATCCGTACGATATAATTTGTCATATGTATTTTTTATTTAATATGAATGCATCTAATAAGATATGTTTACAAACTATTTACTGTAAATGAGAATAAAACCATTTTTACTATTATTGATTGAGCCACATGTACTATAATGGTGTGAATTAGTCGCTAGAAGAAACACAAAGTCTTTTCGAAGTTACTTGAGTCTACTTATAAAACTTATGTTCAAAGTAAGGTCGAAGAATTTCCATTTAATTTACCACACAATACCGCGAGAACTGCAATGATCTTGCAAATTAGAACGGAAGAATGACTTATCACGTGAAGGAAGATGGTCTTAATAATAACAGCAGCCTAATAATAACGGTTTGTAATTTCCCGATTATATCGTCAACTTGTTAATTGAAGAGAGGCAAGGAAAAACGTAAATAATTTATAATTATCGGAAGAGAATTTTTATTATTTCGTCAGACAGAAAAAAATGAAAACAAAACACAATTTGATAATTATTTTCATTCTACCAGATCTTCATGATTACTATAAATTTGTTTTTTAGCATGAACCGCGTCCTTTGCAGTCATTTTCTACGTGCAGCTTTACTGTTCATAGTGCAGATTTAACGGAGCAAGAAAGGTAGAAGACGACGCCCTGCGTCCTTGGCTAGGAATATCGATAAATGTCACAGTGGCTCTCTCAAACCTACTCAAATAAAATTCGAAACTAGGTTAACACTTCACAGAACTTATTTTCAATGAGACTGTTGGTGTTTGGTTGGACTCTAATTAAGTACTCTAAAAAGTACGATTATGAAATATGCATACTCAAGATTATCAGTTAAGTTGATCTTTACCGTCTTATCGATTAAACTTTTGATTTTAACATTTTACATCAAATAGATTATTGTTGAAAGAAAGAACGCCAATTTTGAAGAGTTTACAAAGAATAGATGATAACGCAATGCTGCAAGCTGTTTGATCTTTAATCGAGCAGAAATCTGCTGATTGCGCAAACCGAAAAACAAGCTCCCTTTTTCCTACTTTTTTCCTCATACCTTCTACCCTGCCAGTTCCAAGGTGGAGGTGAATTTCGGTACTAAATGAATTTCCGCCAAGGGCGAACGCGCGCTTGTCCGCGGTTGATAGACCCAATATCTATGCAGATTCGGTTGAGCGAATGTAGGAGCCGTGCGTCTCCGAAATTGGTCAACTTTTTTGTCAATCTTGGAGAAGTTCGCGTAAAGATGAGCGATTGTACGCCGCAGATGTCATGTGCGACGCCACAACTCCGCCGCTTTTCTGTCTAATTTTCTACTCGGAGAGCGAACGTCATCCGGCTTAATTGGCTCCTGCTTTAATTAAAGTGAATGAACTGGCTGCGCGGAAATATTCCGGATTTTAGGTACACTTTCGGCATTTGGTGACCGACATTTTATCAACTATGGTACAATATAACTTTGTTTATGCTGTAATTTAGTTCTCACTTGGACTCTGTGCATTTGCAGAATATATGCAATTGAATACATTGTAGCAAATATTTATAAATGTGTTTTCTGACTCCATTATCTGTAATGATCCATATATGTAATGAGCGTAAAATCAACAGTATAAATTCGTACTTTTATACAGTTAACGATTTTATTATTCTGGGTCATCATGGATTGAACAGTTGCGTTATATGTTTATTCAATCACAATCGATTTTATAGACAGCACAGCGATAGTTATATAAAGATAATTGATTCGCGTTCTGTCCAATAAATACGTCCATATATGAATATATATCGAATATAGACTTTTTGTTTAGTAAAATTGGACGTTGTTTAAATTCAATATTTTACTATTGCTTTTCTTTCACACAAGACGCATACTATATTTTCAAAAGAGATATTCAATCATTTTTGCATCGTTCAATCGTTTTGTTATTATTTAGTCTCACAGCCACAAATCTTCTAAAGCATTTCATTTTTTTAATCATTGCAGTATAGCACCAGCAATACAGTAAATGCAATTGTATGCAGCTTTCCGTTTCGACGAATGCACTTGGAGAACGTTGATGCCTTTTGGAAACTTTAGATAGTTTCGTGGAAAGACTTCTCTCTTAGGAGACATGGCCTAAGCGCGCGCAATTTCCGTGAAATGAATTCCGTGAATAGCAATCAACGGAGCATAGTTAATTGCATTAAATACTATCGATCCATCCAGTGGAACCAAACACACGTCGCTGGATGTAATTGTAATCAGTCAATTTGTGAAATGTGCACCTTGCGGGATTCATTGTATCGGCAGAAGCGTCACGTTTCGTTGGGCTTTAATCTTTCGTCGAATGAATTTCATTTGGATCGAACAGAATTGAAATGAATACGAGAGACAGCGGCTTACGGATTATATCGGATTAATTAACGACGGCTCTTTTTGTGGTAGTCGTGACGGAAATATTTTTAACTGTAACTATCGATTGTAAAAAACGCGACACAGAAATTCGATCGTCAGCTCGGTTAATTTTTAATTTATCAATTATTTTTAATAACTTAAATATGTATGCACAGTTGAAAATATATCAAATTTTGTTTTAATCATTAATCACCGTAATATATTATACATGTAATGTCAAGGTATATATATATATTCAGTCATGATAACACTTTATAGAAATTAAATTATATTTTAAATTGTCATGTTAAAATTCCTACTTAATTCCTTTTTAAAGAAATTCACTGAATAGCGTTTTTTTTTCGGCTGTTCCAGGATATTGACTACGAGGGTTTCCGTAAATTTCTGAATTCGTATTTGGAGATCGATACACCGGAGGAATTATGCCGACATCTTTTCCTTTCATTCGTCAAAAAGGGTACGCGTGGAGTGGACGGCAAAGCTTTCAAAGTACGTATCATCGCATATTTAAATTAATAAAGATTGCTGATATTACCGCAAGTAGACAACCGTAAACGCAAGCTGGTTGCAAAAAAAAAAAAGAGGAAAAGGGAAATTTACACGAAGTAGTATTATCAACCCGAGACGCGCATTACAATCGCAATAGAGGCACATTGGGGACAGGAAAGCGTATTGTGTCATGCGAGCGCGCTTTCGGCATAAAAAGCGACAATAAGAGATACTCGTAAACGAGATACTCGCGCGCGCTCGCACCGGGAATTAAAAGCCGCGTATTATCCGCGTTTGTTGGCTCCCAGGAGATGGCCGTGCTCTCCTCGACAACCGCCTGCGCCGCAATTACATCGCACACGACTTCCAGCAGTAACGTTAATAGCACTGGCGTACCAGGCGCAGCTTCCACGGAGAGTCACGTTGGATCCTCGTTGGCCGACAAAATTCATGGAATTACGGAAAAATTGCAAGCGCTGGGCCATCATAGAACGGAAAGTGAAGTCTCGAGGACGCGAACGGGTAAAGTATACCCCGCAATTGGTTTACCGACGCCCATTATTTTGTGATAATTAAATTATTAGTTCATTATATGCAATAACGTGAAACATGTATATAACGTAAACTTTTCACGTTTAATTAAAGAATAATATAGAAAAGTAAATAATCCTCTACTAGGATGATTATTTTCAAAAATCTTTCTATAATCTCGACGAAAATTAAATTAATATTTAATATCGATTTATCTTTATAAATTGTATTTTTTATAATTATATTGATAAATTATAATAATATATATAAATGTCATAATGATGCACTGTCGAAGAGTTAATCAGTACAAAATAATCATCAATATTATTTTAATACGAATATTTTTCTTCTCAATTTGTGTTGGCAGCGCTCGAGCCTTCCGTTTCTCAGGCTGTATTTTCACGGTAAACGAATACTCTTACGATTGGACAAAATAGGTCAGCAATAGGAAAAAAGAAAATGACAATTCCGATGGTTTAAATTTTTTTTACTCTGCATCACATATCGATGAATGCTATTGTTCGCTTCGAAATGGCGGACGAACAATCGATCCGATCCGAAGAAGTTTTGAATGAAGACTCTTTTAAGCGCTGACGACACCATTCGTTAAAATAAATTCGCTCTAACTGAGAATATCGACTTGTCGATTCTTTAACGAGTTGATTTACAGAGATATTATGAAAATATACATGCTAAAATCTCGTGCATATGTTTTTATTTTCTAAATATAATCTCGTAAATGATAGTTATCTACTGGGAAAAGATTTTTACTTGTATCGCGCAAAAATAGAGAAATTTTTACAACTTAATGTTTTTATTAGAAATAAGATGCGGGGGATCTGAGACGCCCTGTGTAAACAGATGTATTCCTTGGAAGACACGAAATATAGCCTCCGGGAACATTAGTTCGGACTATCGGGTAATGAATATTTAGCCAATGAATCTTTCAAGACGCCGCGTTCCGCATATAAAAGCAAAATCAACTTGCAAAGCCAATCGATCATGTTGTTTGTTTTTCTTGTGTTTCACGCAATCACATGGACGATTCAGGAAGCGTGCATCCAATGTTAACGGTCACCCATACGTCGTACAGCTGTCACGACGTGCTAGAGAAGAAGAGCACAGATAGCAGTCCAAGTCAAAGCCAAATGTCGCGTAATTCATCCAGGAAGTCGAACAATTCCCTCCTTGTCAACAACGGGAAATTGGAAGGTAGGGGCAATCGCTGAATCCAATACGTACGATACATTGAGCGTGCAATACTGTTCGCAAACACAAAATCCTGTGTTTCTACCGTTGAGATTATTGCGGAATAGATTTCCGCTTGGATTTCTACGCTCTTTCCCGTCATAATCTTAATCTTTTCCGTCGTAACCGTTAATCTTTTCGTTATATACTTCTCTCTCTCTCTCTCACCCTTCTCTGTTCATTAACCCAGAAATTATTTCTTCTTAAATTGACTAATCTTAATACACGCGATTCCTTTTAGCGAACCTTCGTTTACTGCTGTTCCTTGGATATAATCCAAGCTGTTCTCCCATCTTTTCAGTCTAGATACTTGAAGCTTACATTCATAGGAACTCTCGATAAAGAATCGGTTCTTCGTGATCGAGAGCTCCTTCTCGAGGAACATCCTGCATTAAAGTTCCTCGAGCAGCTCTATGGCTTTATGTGGAGATTAAAGGATGCTAGATCGTGCCGCTTAAAAGATTTCTCTTCCGACGTACGTGAACTCGTGTATCCGTGAAATTCGGTGCACGACGCAGAATTCATTTTTGTCGAAGAGATCGCGCCATAGCGGTATGACAAAGGGTCCATTTCAGTCGCCATCGATCTTACAGTGGCACGTTTCTCTGTCCCTCTCTCTCGCTTTCTCTCTCTATCTCTCTCTCTTTCTCTCTCTCCCCCAAACAAAACCTGAGATCGTAAATGCTGCGATGAATTACGGCTCGAAAGGACGTGACATCTCTTTTAGAAGTGTACTTCACCACATCGGAGCGACAGTCAGCGTAATCGAAAAAAATAGCGACCGCAATACCGTGCCGATATATACCGCCCTTTCTATCGCTTTTACGATATCGACACAGCCATCTCTTTGCTTCATTATGTGCTTCCGCGAGTTTTATCATGGCATTTCGCGTTATTTTTATCCACGCAATATCTCATGCCTTACTCGGTGCATATCTAATGATCTCATCATTAGAAATATTCAAATATAAATATTGCCGATAGGAAAAGTTTTATCGTTCAATGATTAATCTGATTAAAGTTTCACGTGAAACTCGATAGCTCTGTTGGCAAAAAAGCTCAAAGAGCGATTAGTTCCATCAACTGAATCGGTTAGAGCAGAAAGAGTACATCTGACAAAATCATATATTTGAGAAAACTAAAAGAACTGTTTTATTATAAATTTATTATTATGAATTTTTCAATAGGTTTTATGCTGCTTTATCCTGAAGAGACAGCCCCTTAAAGTTTTTATTGTTGAGTTTTTATTATAAGTTGAGTTTATTTTCAAAAATTTCAAAGAAAGATACGCTCATCTACGTAAGGATCTAATGTTAATTTAAATTTGAAATGTCGAAATGTCACATGTTCTTTTCCTCTTTTTACTGGTTCCAATTTTCCAACGTGCATGACATGTAAAAAGTAATCGATTCAAATTACTCGGGCGAGACATCAACACACGGTGTTTATGTCTGCTCTAAATGAAGACGCGCCAGTAAGTGACGGAAATAATCATGCTTACGTTATAGATTTAAGGGAAATATTTATTCACGTCTACGGCGATCGTGCTATCGATCGCGCCCATAAACTTGCGCGCCTTACCGAAGATACAGGAAATGGATATTGCTATTTTAAATTCTGATTTTACATGACAATCTACGTACGCTGAGAAACGAAAGATAGTTTGATCTTCACTTCATGTCATGACGTACCCGAGGCTGTATATACGCGATTGAGAAAGGTCGATCCGGTTCTATTTCCGGGTCTGTTTGAAGAAGTTATCGAACGGGTCTGATCTTAATGTCTTTTCGTGAAACACGTGCTCTTCCGCGTCAGAATACATCGTCGGAGGTGATGAAATCCCGAGTTAAAGCCTTTCGGTACACGTGACTCGTGAAAAATGCAAGAAAAACATCAAATATGATCCGAAAATAGAGAGTATATGACGAATGTTCCGATAGCGCTCGACGGTGTTCTCGAGCCATTTTGAAATTGTTGCTGAGCTAAGCTAAGCCGCGCCTCAGACTCGATCTCGTCTTTTATGAATCAGAAGATGAATAGTCGCCTCCAGGTGCTCGCTTCGTAATAAAAAGGGTCGTAAAATACATCATGTGAAAAACATATGAAGAGGACAGGAATAGAGAGTGGAAAAATTGCTTTGGTCGATCCGTATAGAAATATTCGATCCGTCCGAATACGTAATGATAAAATTCAACGATTCCGCAATATCAATGATAAGATCCTACAGAGAAATTCTATTTTCATCTTCTATATATATTTTGTTATCGTTTTGTTAATGTATATTTGCGATATTTCTCTCTAAGAACTGCCAGTTACGTCATTTCGAATGCGAAAAGCACAAAAAATACCGCATAAAGCATAAAATGCCTAAAGATAGAACAGATAGAAGGAAACACGCAATGTCATTTCGTGTTTCCTTGTAATAATTAATTAACTGCTAATCTACTGCCGTATCGATCCCGAATAGCACAGAGTGGGACAGCACGCGCTTCGAATTATTCGCGCGGCATACAGGCGAGTTTGTGTAGCGCATGCACACGTGCCAGTGTCACCAAAATAGCTATACCACCGGTATCATCCGGTGTAAATGACGTCACGAGTGTGCGAGAAAATGATACCAGGCTCCTGGGACGGTTGGGACCACGTCTCAGTGACTCTTCAGTCGCAGCAGAAGCAACAAGTGCTAAATCATTAACGCACGTTAATACCAACGCGCTTTATGACAATTGGACTATATTCAATTCTGTTTGAGTGTCGCGATACAAAGAGACTAAATAATTCACGGCATATAAGAACAATTTCTTTTTTTTTTTTCATCGGTCTTATTACGGGAAAAATGGTTCAGTTACCAAATGTATCGGGAATAAGGCTGAAAGAAGGTAAGATGAAGTTTCATCAAAGATTCGACATGTGAAATGTTGGGATATCACCGCCCTAACGATAAGTGCTCGAAGAAAAATTTTTGCGATTGTATATGCGTACAATCAACATTTACAGCGACATTCGTAAATTTTTTTTTAATCAATAACACGCGACACGTATGTCAATCCATTTACGTGAAATCGATTTAACTATATAATCTATGTTACAGCCCGCAAATAATAATTAGTTCAATTTATTGAAATTGCTCATTATTCATGATTATCAGATTTTCATTAAAATAGAAAGCAGGGCCGAATAATAATTATTGTATAGTTACGAAATTATGTCCCATAAATTTTGATAAACCATCCACGTTAAAAGAAAAAGATAATGCGAGAAAAAATATTTCACTGTTCAAAGTACAGATAATATAAATGTTACAATAGAAAATAATTTAATAGATTTATTTAAAGTTTCAGCTACGCTAAACGTTGATTTATCGTCATTTACGCGATCGATCAGAACGTCACCATTCTCGTTACCGAGTGATTTTTTTTCCCCAAAATGTTATCAACGTTTTTTCGCGATTGTCACTTGGAACATTGGATTGTTCGAGAAAAAAGAAAATATACAATCCCGCATGGATAAAGCGCGTGACTGCGGTAGCACGCGCGACGCATCGTCTCGTGCGAAAGTTTATTTTTAACTTATTCATCGTCATGCAAAATTATTCTTGCGAGACGCGGCGATATCGTCCAAAAATAAGTGCAGAGAAATCGAGCCATCGAGAGATCGTACGCTAATTCTTCTATTAATGGAAAATACATAATTATATATTCATGGAACGTATTCGAAGTTATAAATCTTTTAAGACAAGATTGTACATGTGTCTTTATATAGATGATATCGATCTCTAATCAATTATATTTCAAAGATTAAACTAATGTTAAAGTGATTATTCGAATCGATATTAGGATTTAAAAAATGTAATGTTAATGAGTTTATTTCTTCATACGTAAAAACGTAAAATGTATACTTTCTATCAAAATATACTTTTTATTGTTACTTTTTCATTTCATCGCGAACAAGAGATTGCTTTCGCATTTTCTTGTATTTGAAATGTGAATTTATCGATATTAATTTCAGTCTCCCGGTAAATAATTCAAATTTCGAAATCGCGACAGATTCAAAAATAAATTTTATCGACAGCAATCCAATCGTAAAGCCGCGTTGATTCATGCAAAACTACACGACGGATCAGATATAAATAGTCCAGAAATAATCCAGAAATACGGACTAAACGTCGTCGACCTGTCTCGAGCCGCCGCTAAATTCTAACAATCTATTATGGCAAATCCAATTCATCGCTTATACATATTGACAATCGCGCTGCCTCGGTCGAAGCAACAGGTCCTTTAGACTTTTAGGTACAATTACTCAAGTTCGTATATATGTTTATCTAAAAATACGGCTCGATCGTCCTGCCGAAATTGCATCGTCGGATTTTCCGTTCACTTTAACGCCCAAGTGCATCGTGAATTTTCCACAAAATATGAGACAGATCTATCATATTGTAAGTCTGGCGATTCTCACTTTTGCCCGACATCTAGATACTTTAGCAGCGACTTTTCTGCGAAATACGACGTCAAGGAAAATCCCGATGAAAATTCAGCTTAACTCGTTTGAAACGAAAACGGCAATTATAATATGATAATTTCTACGAATTATTCACGATAATATAAGACAAATGATAAATTGAGAGATTATGTCTCGCAAATATTAAAAAAATGTAATTAGAATTCCGCTGTAAATGTATATTATGATACAATACTATAATTATTTATAATGAATGTATATATCAAAATAATACCTACATTCCAAAATATTTATTTATAAAATTATGGATTATGATAAATGTATAAATTCGAGTTATTTCATAAATGATGTTGCATTAATCATACTATATTTATTGACCAGTTAATAGGTCATTTAGCGTGAGGTCAAATTGAAAATAGATTTCTGTTTTCCAGAGATGAGGCATCTTGTCAGAAAGCAAAGCACAATAGACGTCCAGTCCGTTAAAGTCAGTCTCAAAGACATCGTTTGTTATCTCTCCCTTTTGGAAGCCGGCAGACCGGAGGATAAACTGGAATGTAAGTAATTGCCACAAAACAACGATTATCTTGGAATTCGTGAAACTCCTGTCAACCTTCATACCGAATAATTCGTTAGCGGATGATCGACGATGCTTAGAAACAGACCCGGCGATTGTTTTCTGTAGCCGGGATCGATGCTATAACGATTACACGGTTGTTTCCTGTGTAATCAAAAAACATGCCCGCGCATAAATCATGGAATCCCGTTCGTTTTTAGGAGAACGTTATCAGAGCAATATTTCACGTGTGTGTGTGTGCACATTAAATAGTGAAAAATTGTTTCGCGGAGTATATACAATATCTCCAGGCTTGAAAATCCAGATTTTAATCGTCCTCAAAAATCGTATGGTGCTTTTGCACTTTTTTTGTAGAAAAAATTTATATTAAACTTTTTTACATATGTGCCGTCTTTGAAAAAGATTTGAAGATATTTCCTTACAAAGATAAAAAAAAAAATTGAAGAAACAGTGAGAAATATTAAAATTTAAGATACATTGAAATAATAATTTGTCAAGATAACAGAGTTAAAGGAACCGAATCTTTTTTATATAAATATAGTCTTTGATCTGTGATTCGAAATTTTAAAGGAGTGCAATTACTTTAATTAATTGAATTTTTTGTCCTCGGAGAGAAATTGTGGCAACGCGTGTGAGAAAAAAGAATGAGAAGAGTGATAGACGTATAGAATTTACGAGGAAACTCGCATGTCGGCCGACAGTCATTCTCGATTTTCTGCTACAGTTGTTACAAGTCCATTCTGTCTGGACTTGTAGTGCAGCTGCAACTTGTTGCGCAGCAATTTCGGTTTGCGTTAACTCGATAATCCTTTTTTTCAGTCATGTTCCGGCTGTATGATACGGATGGGAACGGCGTCCTTGATACGAACGTGAGTAAAGAATCATCGTTATTAATTAACGCGGCTGATCATGCAAGCAGCGACACGTGCGTGTAATGTTACGTCAATGTTGCTCGTACTAGGCTCGAAAATGTCATTAATTGTCACACATTGGTAATATTATGGCTATATCACGATTTTAATATATTGCCGTACGGCGTACGTTAATAAGGTGGGGATCAAATTAAAATAATCGGCGTGTTAAAATAATCACACAAGCATCATCAGATAACTGATAAGCGATAAATGTCATCGCTTACAATTAGCTGAAAAATAATTCGAATTCAATTTACGCCGGCGAAACTGACTTTTTCTCGACGAAAATAGATTGACCTTTGCTACTTAAGTAACAACAGTAGTATAGAATAGCTCCGGCTGATATTAATAGAAGAGATAAATACTTGTTCCATACTATTGGCCGCACCCATAACAGGCACGTCAATTGACATGTACCCTGCGATCCGCTACAACGTGAATTACGTAGAACGAGAGTATAATTTCCGGTACTTCGGTGACGCGCATCATTGACCTCTTTGCAATTGAGAGCCCGGAAAACAGTATCAGTTGACTAATGCATTGTTATTATGTGAAAACAGTCCATTTTATGTCAGTATGGCTTGATTACGCACTTACGGTGCATCAATAGAATAACATCATATTACAACAATATATCTCAATTTTTTTTTACGAATAGTAGAGCATTAATAAATGTTGTCATTATATTATTTTAAAAATATAGTTAAAAGTGTTCCTACATTTAAATAATTACTAAGCATCTACTTTTTTTCGGTGGAATTTTCACTGGGAACAGTGAAACTCTATCGTTTCGCGAGATATTGATTTCAAAATACTGCGATAACCATAGTTGGAAAGCCAAAATAAGCATTTTACATTCGAAATTGTTTACAGCGTCAGATGTTCAATGTATTTGTCATTCGGCGCGAGGTCGGTTAGAGATATGCTTACATATTGATGCATATATATATATGTGTGTGTGTATATATATATATATATATATATATGTATAGACTAAAGGCGCGATTTATGTGTTCACATGAAATTACGGTCAAGAAGGATGCCGGGAAAACGGTCGCCCGCATAATGAGTTCCATGTTGAATAAATCATTGATATCGCGATGTACAAATTGTGTGGCGCGACGATAAATATTCACATTGCCGATAGTGGAACCGCGGGAAAAGCAGATGGAAATGAAAATGCGGCGAAGACGCTGCTTTCGTTCGCATTTACTCAGCTAAGGCAAATAAACGGTCGAAGAAGATACGAGCTCTTAATGAAAAATGTATTAGGGCGTATGTATATGTGTGTAACGCGAAATATATACATATATGTATATATATATATATATATATATGCATACATATAATATAAGGATGTGTATTCGATATATACATATATACGAAATATTTTTCAAAGAATAAATGATCAATATCTTGATATATTGCGCGGTTTGTACGGTTTAAAACGACATACGTTATGCGACACATGCGATCAATGGTTCTTTATCGTTGGGACTAATATCATTATCACGTATATTCAGGAGATGGACTGCATCGTAAATCAAATGATGAACGTCGCGGAGTATCTCGGCTGGGACGTTTCAGAGCTGAAGCCGGTAGGTAGGAGAAAGCCTGCTTTTAGCAGATTCGAATTTTGGAGATTGAACAATCGCCTTTCTGTTACAATTCAATTAGCAATTTTTCCCTATTTCAAGAAGATATTTTTAAAACATCTAAAAAATATATCAAAGCTAGCTGACAATTGAAGTATAATTTTATTTTAGATTCTACAAGATATGATGATAGAAATTGACTACGACGCAGATGGTACAGTCTCGCTGGAAGAATGGAAGAGAGGTGGCCTTACGACAATACCCCTGCTAGTTCTTCTGGGTCTGGATTCCCACGTGAAGGAAGATGGGAACCATCTGTGGAGGCTGAAACACTTCAGCAAACCCGCGTACTGCAATCTCTGTCTAAATATGTTGGTTGGCCTCGGCAAGAAAGGACTTTGTTGCGTTTGTGAGTAAGAAATCCTTGATATTACTACTTCGCGATGTTAAAGCAAGTTAAGTCAGAGTGCAAATGCAAAAACAGAATCATGTGAAGAGCGTTACCAACGTCTCTAAAAACGGACGCGTTTTATTCAAAACCAACGTGCGATATACGTGCAATCGTCATTGAATAACAAGGTTCTACTTTGTTTTCGAATTAGTTTGCAAATATACAGTGCACGAGAGGTGCGTGCAAAGAGCGCCAGCCTCCTGCATAGCCACTTATGTCAAGAGCAAGAAGACATCCCAAACAATGGCCCATCATTGGGTCGAAGGTAATTGCCACGGAAAATGTTCCAAATGCAGAAAGACGATCAAAAGTTACAATGGCATCACTGGCTTACGCTGCAGATGGTGTCAATTAACCGTGAGTATTTTTTCCAAGTTGTTACTGATACAACGTAATGCAAGCATGTGTGTACACATCTTGTAATATATTGCTCTAATTAATTATATTCGTTATCTACAACAGAGTCTAAAATATATTTGTGGTCATATGAAAGAGAGAGATGTATAATATTTAAAAAAATCATAAAATAAAAAATTTATACATAATTCTATAATATATATATATATATATATATATATATATATATATATATATATATGTATATAATTCTATAATGTAGTTAAATAATGTAAACAAAAATAGATAATTTAATTTGGGATTAATTAAAAAATTTAAGTATGCATATATTAATAAATTTAAATGTCTAAGCTTTATTCATTAAAGCGATCATCACGTGAAAGTATTTCTAGCTATTTACGTGCATATTTTCACGGGAATATTGCAGTTGCATAATAGATGTGCGTCACAAGTGCGAGCGGAATGTACGCTCGGCGATCATGCGGTACACATCCTTCCACCTACGGCAATTTGTCCTGTTGTGCTCGATAGACAAAGGTCATTGTCAAGGGACAGCAAACGTGGCAGCAAACACTGTCAGGACAGCTCATCGGTCAGTTCCGTAAGTGCGATACAATAATCTACATTAACTATCTCTTATCGTTGAACCCTCATCTCGCGAAGAAACAAATATGAAATATAAAATTATTTCGTATGTTTAATTATCCAAAAAAATTATGATTAAAGCTCTTTGGACTGTAGAATTATGTTCACAAATCAAATATATAAAACTTATATTTAAATTTAATCAAACCTCAATTTAGAAAAATTATTTCTGAATGTTAAGAAAAGAAAAATTAAAATTAAAATTGAAAAATTATACTTTTAAATGGGATAATAATGCATATGTGATAATAATCCCATACGCTTTATAACATACAAATAAATACAATTGAATCTAATAGGGTGTTTTCCTGAGCTGCGGTAGTTCGTCGAATCAACAACCAGCTATGTCTTTTCAAATTACACCACCGGAGAGCACGAAGCCGCTTTTGGTTTTCATAAATCCAAAATCGGGCGGCCGACAAGGGGAGCGAATGTTACGGAAGTTTCAATACATTCTGAATCCTCGACAGGTCCATAATCTAGCAATCGGTGGGCCCATGCAGGGCTTGCAGATGTTTAAGGACGTAGAGAATTTTAAGGTGATTTGTTGCGGCGGCGACGGAACAGTCGGCTGGGTTTTAGAAACTATGGGTACGCATCGCGATTTAATTACGATGTGTATATGCAATTAAATTCACGTCGAAAACGCGAGTAAAGTGAATAACGATTATGTAATGGCAGCACATAAAAGCGGTACTTTGTAATAAATTTTGCAATATTGTATGCTAATTGTTAATCGTGCACGTATTAAATCCGATAATAGGTTCATCGACTACCATATAGACCAGCGAATGGCCTGGATTTTAATAGACCCCTCCCCATTAACCGATTACACATAATAAGTTCATCATTTCGATGTTGCTTTTCAATGCCGCTTTAATTGATTATTAACTATTTAATGTTCGATGGCAACCGCACGTTGTAATTATTGCTTTCGCAATTATTTCATCCAGATCGTGTACAATTCGAGAAACAACCTGCCGTTGGTGTTATACCTCTCGGTACGGGCAATGATCTCGCTAGATGCTTACGGTGGGGCGGTGGTTACGAAGGAGAAGCAGTACACAAAGTGCTTAAGGTAAGGCAAACAATATACATTCTAATATACGTATATACATTATAGATTTTGAGAAAACATCTTTCTCGTATTTTTATACAATACAATAATAAAACGTCGAACGTTATATTATTTAACGTCAAATTGGATTAATGAAAATTCGCTACATGAAAAACAATTCACAGAAAATAGAGAAGGCAACGCAAGTGATGATGGACCGATGGCAAATAGATGTGGATCAAAAGGACGAGAAGAAACCGAATCAAGATAGTATACCATATAATATTATTAACAATTATTTCTCGGTGGGCGTCGACGCCGCCATATGCGTGAAATTTCACATGGAGAGAGAAAAAAATCCCGAGAAGTTTAATAGCAGAATGAAAAATAAGTTGTGGTACTTTGAATATGCAACCACGGAGCAGTTTGCTGCCAGTTGTAAAAATCTCCATGAAGATCTCGAAATAATTGTAAGTATTAACACATATACATACACACATACACGTAATCTCTTCATTCGGTTAATGGATTAATATATCAAGTGCTGAATAGAGTTGAGATTCAAATACCGAATGCGAAACAAGAATTAATCAACTGGTTCCGTTCTAACATCGTCCTGAATGCACATACAGTCAAATTCGTAATCAATCAATTCAACGGAATCAATGGAATTCGTGACGCTACGTGCATTTCATTGATTGCAGTGTGACGGTACGCCTCTGGATTTGGCACATGGTCCATCTCTGCAAGGAGTCGCATTGCTAAACATTCCTTTCACTCACGGGGGCTCGAATCTCTGGGGCGAACACCACACGCGGCATCGCCTTGGCAAACGAAAAAAGCGGCCCGACAAAGAGCTCAGTACTAGTAGCTTTAATTCCGTAGATCTCACAGCCGCTATTCAAGGTGAGCTCGGCGCGAAATAATCGATAAAATAATCAATTTTTTTCCGAATGAATATAATAATACTACTGCGTCTCGTACGCAGAAAAAAACGTTGCAAATAGAATATAAAAAAGTGTTTAATAATATTGATTACTTACCCATTCTCCGTGCAGACATTGGAGACAATCTGATAGAAGTAATCGGTCTGGAAAACTGCTTGCATATGGGACAAGTGAAGACCGGACTCCGACATTCCGGCAGAAGACTAGCCCAGTGTAGCAGCGTCACCATCATCACGAGCAAACGCTTTCCCATGCAAATCGACGGCGAACCATGGATGCAGGGTCCTTGCACGGTAGGCTGAAACAGAACAGTAAAATATTTTTGAATTTTGAAGCAAACACTTTTGAACATTAGCGGGATTTTTTTCTTCTAACGAAAATTTTATCAAGCCTTTGTTAGAAGGAAAATTAAATAAAAACATTTTTTTCACTAGTTTTTTTAAATTCTATTTTAATAAGCGTATAATTTCATACTAGATTATTATCAAGATATTCAACGTTGTACAAAACTTGATTATAAATATTATTTAGAATAAATTCCTGTTCCCAAGTTTATACATTACGATGTTATGGAACATGATTGATATATCATTTCATGTCTTCATATTCAAATTACAAATTAATTGGAAAGATTAAAAATATTTCTCTGGCGCAGATTCGTATCACACATAAAAATCAAGTACCGATGCTGATGGCACCACCGCCAGATAAGAGCAAGGGCTTTTTCCGGTTCTTAAAGAGGTGAACACAGCAGCTTTATGCTTTTATCGAGGAAAGATGGATACTATCGAGTGAAAAGATCATCTGTCTCTACCCAGTCTTGTCATCGTTCGGCACGTTTATTCCTCTTTATTACGGCGGAAATGTATCGGTTCCATCGTATGTAGTCACAGCTTCGATACACATCTAAACGCAAAGAACATGAACGTCAACGCGGCTTAGGTATTCTTGTGTACAGTATTTTTCAAAAAATAAACGAAATTTTATGTCCTAGTTTTAGATCACGCCAAGCGGTAGGCTCGACCGTTTAAAGCCTTTATAGAAATTTTCAAACCGTTTGTTTGCCCTTAACTGGTAAAGTATGGACATCGAGCGAAGGAGGAACGGTTCGTCGTGTACGATATGTCGAAATAACTTCATCGCTTGATTTATGTCTTTTCAGTCACGAGCCCTCGATATTTTTTAAATTAAAAAATATCGAATTTGCTTCGAACTTCAAAATATCTTTCAAATTTAGCTAAGAAACAGGCTCGTCGACACCAAGACGCCGTCCTTCCAATTAAGGGTGAAATTACCTCGCGCAAATATCAGTCGCGCAGCGAACACTTTTCGAGTTTTGAGTCTATCGCTTCTTACACGTGCAGATCGACTGACGCATGTATTTACGCAACAAATAGACGATATATGAACACGACGACATATTATGCGGTGTCGTGCAAACGAGAGTGGAGTTGTAACAGCCACTTTAACTTAACACGCATGTGGATACGATTCTTTCAAGATCTATCGCCGAACAATTAGCGTAGAAAGGAATGGGCAAAGTAGATGGACTGGACTGGTCGACATTTTCGCTTGTGATACGTGATATATTCCTAATTCTGGTTCTCCTTTGCACGAATCCGTCCGTCAAACATGAGTCACGTACTTTCCTCAATTAACTCTAGATTTTTTGTAGCCATACAACGCTTAGGCATAAATCACGACTTTTTTATTTATTTGTACGAGATATTTATTTATTTATTTTATTTCTTGTGTACTTTATAAGTGAGAGCAATATATCATAAGCATATCAACGAGTAAGTGCGATTGCGTAGCATGTTGTAATATTTGGTTGTTAAATATTTATAATCGCGAAATTATATGAAGTCATTGAATATCATTTAACTTTCGCGGATTGTAATCGAATAGCAAATATACCACCTGTGTTTTTATTGTTTTAGATATTTATTGTTTTCGATAATTGTATATAATCATTATACTTTTCACATTCACATTTCACACTCATGTTTCTACACTTTGTGCCCGCAAAGAATTACAACTAAATTTCTCTTATATATCCATTAATATACGTTGTCTTATTACACGTATGAAACATCTTCTATGCATTATTGATGACCTTATGCTGATCTAGTAACGGGTGGTTCAAAACGCTTTTCTTCTTCTCTGCTACTGTTATTCCAATTTAAACTTTGTATAATGACGATCGATTCAATATCATTTCTTAAAATTTTCGTAAACGCTAAGGAAGAAAGTAGCCTCTACCCCCTAATGTAGCCATTAAGTGTATCGTCTATTAAATCAAATATATTCTCTATTTCTGTGCACTTATTAGACACATTTTGTTAGTGCGATATGAAATCTGAGATATATCAATTTTGAATCTAATTGTAGCGAAATGGAACATTTTATGTTTTTGTAATTATATATACATATATATATGTATATGCAGCCAAAGGAATAATATATACAATTTAAAATCCCGCAGGGACCATCTCGATATATAAACGATAAAGATTTTAAATTTTCATATCTTCGTGCAGATCGAAATTTTAATCTTTTGTAATATTCAAACCGTCATTTTTGCGACATCTTTCGCGGCTATTTAGATATTTTACTTCATCACATATATATTATACGGATATAAATTGAAGAGCAACTCGTGACAATTAATTGATCCTAGAGCAACAAGTACTAAATAAGCGGAAGTTTTACATAGAATAGTTTACATTTTATGATAATTCAAAGTACAACATTACACCTCCACTAGGTAGATGGTTTAGCTTACTCTCCACCCACTGGTCACTCATGATCGTCATTGTTTTTTTACCGCAATTGCGCAGATAATTTACGTGACGGTTAACGCGGTCGATTAGTCGCTAGGTAAATCGAAATACTACGCTTTAAATAAAAAAAAAATATATAATCGATGAAGGAGGATAAAAGAGTTTTAATTTTCGAGTCGTTATCTACTAGCGAGCGAGCTCTAGGAGAATGAAACAAATCGCCGCGGGGACAAACGGAAGAGTCTATCCTTGCGGTCCTACGTCTCTTTTCGATCTGTGAATACTAACGGCACAATAACGACGATATTGTTTTTCTATTGGATTGGCGCAGTGTCTCAGTGTGCTTTGTCATTGTGTAACATTATATATGATGCGAGAAGACCCAAAAATTACTCGTTATGCGGCAGTACGAGGAAATGTGAGACGTTCGCGGCGAGAGCCTGTTGGAAATTTAAGGGCACAGGTTGTTTTGTGGCGACGATCGCTAATACCTGAGAAAAAAGCTGGAAAAAAAGATATTGCGTGCCGAAAATATTCCAAGGGGAATCTCGCCGATATTTTACTCATCAGAACATTGTAACCATCTCGTAAGAAATTTTGCGGTCGCGAAGCGTGAATCGGATGCAAAAATCGGAATTCTATTAATTAAGATCGCTATACCGATCCTTGCTTACTAACTTAATGCAAAGGAAATTAATGGATCCTGCACGAATAATGTAATAAAACAAAGCAAGTAAAAGTGACAAATATCTAATGTATGTATATAAAAATGACAATGATATAAAGGAACTTAACGTAGCTATATGAAATACTTATTTGTTAGTAGAATTATGTACAGATAACATCTGATATAAAATCGGGATAAGACTTTGTTGCTGATGCAGGGAGTCGGTTGGGCTAATAAGAAATTTCGAAGAAGTTCCATTGATCGACAAGAAATTTGTTCATTTTTTATCATCGTTCTTTTATCATTTTCATCTTTTAAGTAACAACACCTGCTTTGAAAAATCTCGCTTTTAAAAGTATGATTTAATAAATGTTGACAGGAACTCTGGAAAATTATGAATTATCTTTACGTTGACTTGTAAATCTCTTTAGATATTTTCTACTGTTCTTGCGTTTCTAATTTGATATTAAATAATTTAATTCTTGCATTCGAAACTATGTTTTCAAATATTATCGCCTTAAATTTGTAATCGCAAACGAACGCTTTTGATTGACGCTCTTACATTGCTAATAATTAAGCAAATGTCGCATGCTATTGAAATGCCATTCTGTATAATGTATTACAATCCGATTCACTTTTCGCACCTGCGATCTCGACGAATATACGTGATCCAAAACGATGTCTAGTATGCGAAACATGCGCGTTATAGTCGTATTATAAGCGCTACTTGTGGAGCGACATTCGCTGAATTTACTGCCATCTTTTTTTGGGTCTACGTACGTTTGAGCACTACTGCCATTTTCCAAAGGATAGACACATACACGAACGAAAAAGCCTGTCTATAGTGTAATATAACATAAGAAAATAAAATGTAAATTTATCGCGAATGTTTCCTTCCCGTCAATAAATTTCCAGTCACGTAATCGCCGCTTGTCGTTTCAGGACGAGGGTGAAGTACTAGGCGCAGATAATTTCACGATTTTATTTTAGTTCCAATTGCAAAGCTAATCTTTAAATCTTTAGTAAATCCCCAACTTAAAACTAACAAATTTAATTCCAATTTATTCCAATATTTAAAAAGAAAAATTCAGATTCAGTCAGTACTTTTCCTTGAAAGTTTCTTCAGGTTTTGTATTTTTTACATCACACATATTCACATGAAAATTTTTTAAAATAAATTTCTTGCTTATTCATTTAAAAATTTACCGATCTTGCGTTTGTGTATGTTTTAGACAGAACATATTTGAAGCGCGATATAGATTGCGATTCGATAGCTTTCAAGAATCTTTAATTGTACATTTTAAATTATACTCACGATCACTCGGCTTCGTGCGCCGCGCGAGGAAGATCAAGTATTGTTACGCGATCATCTGAAACAAACAGCAAGCACCCTTTGTAAGTCGCGCGGATACCGAGCCTGTAAAATTCTCAATCGCTATTTCGATCGGACAGAAATACCTCTCTTTGCGGGACCGAATCGCGTGAAAATCGGGTTCGACGACGACGTTGCCCGCGCGCGACACTCACACGTCCGACATTACGTGGCGCTTCAACGTTTCGCATTTCAAGCGCGCGGGCTTCGTCGACCGAGAACGACGTCCTCCAAATCACGTCTTAATTCGATTAGAACCGCAATCCAATTGATGCTACAAAAATTTTGAAGCGTTTCTTATTGAAAAAAAAAAACGAGAAGAAAAATGCTTCGAAGATTTGTAACATTAATTGGACTGCATTGGATTGCAAATTGAGCAACAACTACTCACGGCGATTGGCGCTCAGCGTTTTGCCGGATCGACGAATCGGAGAGAGCTCCGTATTGACATGGCCAATCGGCGACGGCCAAGCTGGCTGCCACTCAGCGCGCGAATAGAGACAAGTATACATCAGCGCGGCAGATAGCTCGGCGGAGATTGCTCGCACTGACGTCCCCGTCCACTTCGCACCACTTCGCACGTACTGACAAGTGGGTGATGGCCGCCTGACGTTTCACTTTCGTTGGAATTTAGCGAATTGGTCTCGCGGGTGCGTGCCCGAGTCCCGAGATCGCTACGACGAGCGGCGAACGGTGCTGGTGATGAGCGCGCGACTACTCGATTGATTCATTCGATTCCGAACGAGCGGCACGGCGACTGAACAGCAGCATTTATGCCCGAGAGGTGAGAGAGAGAAAGAGAGAAGGACAGAACGATCCCGTAATGCCGACACCGCGGGGCCAGGCTAGCGCCGGCTGGGGTTAGGAATCGTCCGTGACCGACGTCCTGGGCCGCGCAGATTTGTAACGTCGTTGTTCTTACAGGGACCCAGCCGACAACATGAGCAAGTCCGGGGAGGACAATCTGAGGCATCTCCACTATCAGCAGACTGTGTAAGTTCCCCGAGAGAGCATTAGAGCTTTTAGAGCCTGTCGCGCCTCTAAAAATTTGTAATTATTTTTTATCTTTGCCATTTACGTACATTTTACGGATATAGATTAACTTCAATCTCGATTAACTTACTTTTTATCTTTTATCAATTCTTATATCCATTTTTAGCATGTAACTTAATTAGGTTAACTTTTTATCTTTTACAAATTCTTAGAATTAAAAAGAAGTTAATTACGTTGATAAAATGAACGTAAATGGCAAGAATGAAAATATCGCAATTGCCACTTTTCATCGAATTTTCGAAGAGATAAGCAGGATGTTAAAGACTTAAAAAAAATTTGAAAGTTTTTAATATGTCGTTAAATTACAAAATTATGAATTGAATGACATAAAGGTTTTGTTCCATGTTTAAATTTGCAACAGATGTAGCTGGATGCATCTCTGTATCGTATTATCGTATTATCTTGTTTAACATTTAATGAACAACAATAACACGATACAGAGATCCATCCAGCTACATTTGTTGCAAATTTAAAAACGTAACCAAACTGTCTTCAATATGTAACAACAAAGATAGAATGACGCTTTCAGGTACATGTTCACCCATGGGCCAGTGAGTGCCCAAAGCGAACACAACCAAAGATGCATTTCTTTAGTAATAGATTTTTTTTGTATTGCCTGGTTTAATTTTTTTAAATATTGGATGAAAAATGTAAATAAATAATATGTGGGTTTCACATTGAATAAAAATTCTTACATAATGTTCCATTTGTGCAGGGAGTTTAATGGACGGGAGGATCAACATTCAATTGAATTATGTAGCACAAATGTAACCATTGTCCCTTCCCCTGGCGATCATGACCATGGTAGTTCTAAAGTAAAATTAAAGAACATTGTTGATTTCACATGGGATCATCATCTTTATACCGGCCAATTGTTGGCCGTACATGTATCTGGAAAATATTTAGCCTACGGCTTAAAAGGTAATGTATGATAAGATTGAGGTTTGCTGTTTGCGATGTTTTTTTTTTTGCAAATTGAAATATGCTTTCTGTCTAATATGTTTTAATAAAGTTGATTTTTTTTAAATTAAATGTACAATGTATATCTGTAAAAGCAATTCAAGTCATATTTTTATTTAGATAAATTTTCAATCTTCTAGTTGGTACCGGTGGTGGGGTAGTTCGTGTTGTATACAAGGAATTAGAACATAGAGCTCTGCTGCGAGGAATGCGTGGTATTATTCAAGATCTTGCGTTCGCCCATGTTTCAAATGCAATTCTTGCGTGTATCGATTGTACAGGATCACTTTTTATACATACAATTGAACCTACGCCGTCTGAATTATTATGTAGTTTAGTATTACAAGTAGACGCGGAAGACGTGTCTCCAACTAGTCACCGAGTGATCTGGTGTCCCTACATCCCAGAGGATGATGCCTCTGATGGAGATGAAGTATCAAAATTATTAGTACTAACTCGTGGCTCCAAGGTTGAATTATGGTCAGTTGCGACAATAGCGTCAAAATTTCGAGTAGTAGAGGTATATAAACATATACTTTTATAATTTTTATTATATAATGAATATACGCAACGAATAATTGCCAATTTTTTGTTTTGCTGAATTAGGCAACAAATCCAGGTGTTAAAGAAAGTGGTGGCATGATGGAAATTGATCAACACTCAGGAACTATCGTTGAAGCCACACTTAGTCCAGATGGTACTGCATTAGCAACAGCTAGTACAGACGGAGAAGTGAAATTCTTTCAAGTCTTCCTTCATAATAATTCTCACAAAGGCCAACCGCAGCCACGTTGTTTACATCAATGGAGGCCTCATGGAGGACGACCTATTTCTTGCCTATTTTTCCTTGATGATCATAAAAATTATCAACCTGAGTGAGTATTTCGGAAATATTAATTTGGTATGTGGGTTTTAAAACTAGAGAACGTAATTAAGAGAAGTGTCTATTTTTTCAGTGTACAATTTTGGAGATTTGCTGTGACGGGGTGTGACAATAATTCAGAACTAAAAGTATGGTCGTGTGAACTGTGGACTTGCTTGCAAACAATCAAATTTGCACCAAATCCTTCTACGGGCAAGTTGCCGGTACTAAAAGCAGGCTTAGATCTTAGTGCTGGATATCTATTTCTATCGGATATATATAATAAAATTTTATATATACTAAGTCTTTCAAAAGACAAAGGTGAGGCGCTAGCATGCATAAGCACGGTATCAGAGTTTCTCCTGCCATATCCAATTCTAAGTTTCGGAATTGTCGACGCCGATCAACGTAAAATACGATCGACTGGCGAATCACTGGAAGATCTGTGTGAAGAGATTGAAGAGAACGATGAACAACTTGTCATTTACATGTATCTAGTCCAACCAAAGTCGTTACAAGAGTGTCACATTGCCTTTAAACCTGCCTCACAAGCAAGTAGCAACTACCTTATAGATACACTTACTCACGATTCGCTGGATTATTCCGAAGATATACCAGATATGGGAACCGTTACTCATAACGGCATGTCTGAAGAAAATTGTGAGAGAGATAAACGCTCTTTATCTGCTACAATTGAAGCGACAATTAATCATAGTGGTGGCGGCGGCTTAAACTTAATGACACCTGATGCATTCAGTTCACCTGCAAAGAAAGAGAACAACGAATTGGAGTCCAATCCTGAAAGTCCAGATTTAAGGAAAGTCTTATCCAGTAGTCCTATTGCACAAGCTGTACATGCTTTGAACGCATCTGACCCACCACTCATAAAAAAAGAAATAGACGAGCAAGCGCCTGCCAGTTGCGGTAGTAGTCCATCTAGAGAAGTAAGAGAAATTATGTCTCTTAATAAACCAGATGATGAAACCGATATCAACGTCAAATCTGAATCGAAAACAAATGCTGATGAGGATTGGTCTAATATCCCAATGGTCTTGCTCAAAGATGTTAGTGTACACGCGATGCAAGAGTCGGAAGAATTTCCCGAAGACGAGAATAATGTGCAAAGACAAAAAACGATAGATGAACAGAAGACATCGTCCCTTCCTATCGATGATCCTGGAACTTCGTGGCGAACAAATAACGACATCAATAATCTTGAGCTGAACAATAAATTGAAATCTATTTTAGAGATAATTCAGGATCAGTGTCAAGAGCTAAAAGAATTACGCGCAGAGGTTACTAGATTACGGCAAGAATCGCCAGTATCCACGCAAATAGAATCCGCATTAGCGAGAATGTCTCAACAACAAAATGCAAATTTGGAACAAACTCTGTATGATCAAATGACTCGTCAACATGAATTTTTAAATACATTTGAAACAACGATCAAAGATAAGATTGAAAGTACCTTGCCGCATACAATCGAAGAGACGATAAAACCTTTGAAACATCAAATAAGATTAGACACAAATCAAATGGACGAACTTTTCCAGAAGAATATAAGTGAATTAATAAACAGTTCTCATGTAAAAGATACTCTATCTTTGGCAGCTGCAAATGCAGCTAAACCAGCTCTGGATGTTGCTTTTAAAGAAGCGTTCACAACTGTCCTTTTACCTAATATGGAAAAAGTTTGCCAAATTATGTTTAAACAAATCCAAGAGGCTTTTATCAAGGGTACTCACGAATGTAAGTAACTTATTCCGTCAACATCATTGATTTGACAATTAAATATTTCTTCAATATATATATATAACGTTTCTTCAATATATATATATATATATATATATATATATATATATATATATATATATATATATATATATATAACGTTTTTCTTTATAGATTTGCAACATATCGATACAATTGTCGATAAACAGTATCAACGTCAGAATGAGCAGTTGAGCGAAATGTTATCAACATTAGTACGCGAAGAAATGCAGACTGAATTGAATAGAGTTTTAACAACGATGCAAGATGGTACAATTCGAGTAATTCGCGATTCCATACGAGAAAATTTAAATCAGCAACTTACAGAAATTTCTAGTGCGCGGTAAGAAATCTATTGTAAATTAAAAATTTAATATCGCCATAGATACTATTATGTAGACAGATAAAAATCTTTTTTCTCGAAACTTGTAGATCAAGAGCCACAACACCTGCTATACCTGTAACCGCTGTAGCTGACGCTCAAGCGCGGGTCATGTCTCTTCTTCAAAGAGGTCAACTAAACGCCGCTTTTCAACAGGCTCTGAGTGCAAGTGATTTAGGATTGGTAGTACTAGTGTGTGAGAAAACAGAACCTTCGAGAGTATTTTCGTGTACGGGAGCCCAAGGTCAAGCTACAAGATGTATTTTGCAGCAACCTGTTATTCTTTCTCTTGTACAACAATTGTCTGCTGATTTAGGACATCGTACGGAATTAAAACATAGGTATTTATTGTTTTTTTAATTCCTGTTTAGGTTGTGTAATATAAAAATAGACATTTGTGCTATTTGCAGATATTACAAGATATTTTAAATAAAAATTGCTCTCTTTCTAGATGGTTGGAGGAAGCAATATTGAACTTGGATCCAAGTGATCCTGTAACACGAGAACATATGGGCACGGTGCTAATGACTCTACAAAATCAGTTAGCTGCGTTTGTAGCAAGTAATCCGAATCATCGATCGACGCGCCGCATGAAAATGCTCGCTATGGCTACGCGTGCATTATTAAGTCAACATCCTTGACCATCACGTTTGTGAGATTATTCAAATATATAAGATTTTTTTATGTTCTGTTTAAAGACTACTTTTGTCTAAAAGCAATATTAACAAAGGTCGTGTTTAAGACTGGCAGTAATTTTCATATAGAATGTAAAACAGATATAGATACGTGTGTAAAACCATTAGCACTCATACTACTTTAATAAACATTCAGATTCGATTTAATTTTATTTAAGAAGTACACGTGCGTTTGATAAGTAGACCTGCATTTTTTACGTGCTTTCATCAAGTTTTTAAAATAATTTTTACATAAGCTATATCTGATTTTATTCTAAAATGAAAAAATTTAAGTTAAGCGTAATATTGATTTTAACGATAGATTAGTACTAGGAAATGTTCAGCGCTAATACTGAAAGAAAATCATTTTTGAATTATGTTTAAACAAATCCATCTTAATACTGAAAGAAAATCATTTTTTTTGTTCCATACTGTTAAGTTTTGCATGAACAGTGTTACATCCTACATGTGTGATGAATAAAAATGGATTTTCACTTGTAAGTTAATAATAAAAATTACAATATTTCTTCAAATTTTATAACCTAAATATAGTGTATGAATTTCATGACATGTTATATTTAATATATGATGAAAGAATGCGTCTGTAAAAATTTTCATTAAAATATCTAACTTTGAAAGCTTTTGGCTTAATAATTGTTTAAAAATATAATTTTTCGACCGAAAAAGATTCTATTTTTGTGACTAACGATTTGTGAACTAGGAAAGATCTATCGAAATAAATAACAATACGCTACATGATAATTGTAATATTCAATTGAATGAGATAAAAATTGGAACTGCTTTACTTATATGATTGAATTCAAATATTTGTACCTAATACAAAGATTATACTTAACTATATATAGTGGTAGATCTATTTTTATAAGTTTAAAAATGGTGAAATCTCACCTATGCCAAAGAGCCTTCATACAAAGTCGTTTATTGACTAAATTAGAATATCTTCTCAGTTTTTAATTTAAAATTAATATTAAATTTCAAATTTTTTCATTGCAACAAGGAATTGATTTTTTTATACCATTCACACTTAATTTTATATCTTCTTATAGAGATTTATCTCATTATTATCAAAATCAATAAAATTGTCCTTAACAGGATTCACAGATGTTACCATTTTCTCGTAAATTTCGATCTCTTCGTTATACTTATAAATATATGTAAATTATCTATTCTTTTGTGTTGCTTGTAACATATTATTACGTATACGTATAAATTTTTAAGTGTTCTAACTTTTATATTTAACTTTATTAATAAGATGCATACTCATTTTTTTTGTAAATTGAATTTTTTTTTGAGAACTAGAAATATATTAATCTCCGAAAATATAGATCTGCCACTATTCAATTATAATTATCTCATAAATGTATACTTATGATAATGTAGTATTAAATATTGTCTGAAAGTTTTCAACAAAGGCTGTAAATAATATTGTGCTACCTATAATGATTATTTTTCAACATTTTTATACTTTTTATACATAGAAGTTCCTAAATTCCAGGTACATGTGTTCAACTATATGTTAAACTGTTTTAGAAAATGATATACAACGTTATTTAATATTATATTGAAGGATGTAATATACATTTTTTTCTGAAGTAAGATCTTTTGTTACTTATTTTTCTTAGTCACTATATTTTCATATTTAAATATCAATTTCAATTTGAAGCAATATTTTGCTATTTTTTTCGTTAATGACATTAAACATTGTAAATTATCTCTATTGAAGAATAAGAATCCTTTTGATCATTTAAAACGAAAATTTTTATTGATACTATAGCTATATTTTATTAAAACTATGAGATTCTTTTAAAAAATACTAAATGATTTCACATTTTACATGATATGATTATAAAAAAAACCTATTATTTAAATTGTATCATAAAACTTTATGTACATACACACACTCTCATATATATATATATATATATAT
>JAJVSH010000011.1:1943953-1995706 GCA_021460005.1 Tetramorium alpestre
ATATAAAAGATATTTAAATACTTTATTTTTAAGTTCAAAAATATTGATTCAATAAGCAAAAAAATTTTTTCTCAATTTTCAGTTCTTCAGTAACGATTTCGTTTATGTATTATATTCACAAAATATATTAAAATTCACATACATACAATTCTATGTCCTACATTCATTCTTCAATTCTGTTAGTAAAGCCTCTTTGATGTGTGACGCTATTTTAAGTTTTCTTTTTCTGATTTTGCCAGACTTTATATTATTTTTATTCGAGATTGTTTCTGGTTTTTTCTTTTTCTTCAAGCAACTAAGTGGATTTGGTCCTTTCTTTTTCTTTTTCTTCATTTTACTCTCCTTCTCTTCTAGTCCTGCGTGCTTTCGTAATATTTTTACATTATCTTTCTCCCACGCAGTCATACCTAAACCTTTCTGCATATCTTCAGCGTGTTTGCGACTCGCCTCTGAAGGAGAGTCTAATGTGGGTGCTTTTCCATGCAAATAAATTATAGGAACTCCTGGTATTATTCTCAACTTATCCTGAAGCTCACGATCTTGTGTTGCAACAATATATCTGTAACAAATATAGCTTTATTAAAAAAAACATTTCTTTTTTATATTATTCTTGATATTTATATACTTATACAAGGAAATTTATATGTTAAATTTGTTTATTAGCATTATGTATAAGAAAGTGTGTATAAAAATGGTGAAAATAAGAGACCTTTTGTATTAGTTAAATGAGATTCTCTCGAAAAATATGACAAATTTCTACTCTCTTCTACTAAATTTCAAATACTTAATCGTCTAAAAAAAGTTTCCTAGACTTAATCGTTCCAACACAAAAACTCAAGACTATACAAATGAATTTATTATCTGCATATTATGTACGATAACTAAACATGAAAGAACATGTATACTTTGTGTTAGTTCACGAAGAACCATTTTGTTTTTATTATTTGTACAGGCAAATTTGATATTTTCAGAGAATTTGATATTTATGAAAATGTTAAAGATTTAAAAATAAAAAATCTATTTTTGGTATAGATCTTTTAATGCTTGGATAGTATACCTTGCACTATTGTCTTTTCCTATCATAGATCGTAAACATTTCGAACCGCTTATTGGTTTCTTCTCATGTCCACATCTATGTACAGCGTACTGCTTCACTATTTGTGTGGCACCATTAACTGCTGGAGACAATGTAGCAAGTTTCTCGGTTTCCGAGATGGTACACGCTGTTGTCAGCAGCTTTACTTCGGATTGAAAATACTTTACAAGCTGCTCCTGTATGTTAAATTTATTCTGAAAAGGTACAAAACAGATAAAATAAATATAATATTGTAAGTGAACATTATAAAATCTGCTAATAAATAAATAGAAGGAAAATAGCGTGTATAATTAACCTGTAATGCCGCAAAGGCAAATGTGCCGTCAATGAGGACTTGAAATGGTTGATAAAACTTGTAATTATTCACATAAAATCCAAGAGTTTTCCGCGCTTTCTTGGTTCGTGAAGTCTTCATTTTAAAAAGATAGCTTTAATAAACTGCTCTTCATAAATTAGACATGTAAGCTAACCTAATAATTTTCACGTGCTGCTGAACTAGAAATTCACTCTATACGAATACGTATTAGTCTTTCGAGTGCAGAAGGTGTAACAATATGCGGCTGGGAAGAACAGGCTGACCGTTTCTACGCTTATAATATTAATTTGTGACGATATTTCTTCTATTTGTCCTAGTCATTAAAATGTTATTACAATATAAATATGAATATATATTAAGTTACGTAAAACATTGTGAGATGATACGTCACGACCGATTAATGGAATTTATGATCTCGGTACGTCAAGGGCCAATTGCCGGTGTACTTTGACCCCCTGGTTTACCTAACGGATTTTACAGCTGTTATTTCTGCGGTACTTTTCTATCGAGGACCTTATTCAGTTACATAATAATCATGTCGGACAACGTTAGCCCCATAAAATATTTTTTAAGCGGTGGTTTCGGCGGGGTGTGCACCGTAATAGCTGGCCATCCTCTGGACACCATAAAGGTGAGGTTACATGTTAATTGACCAACTTGTTAAATCAAATGGAATGTAGGGTTTGCGTGTTTCTGCTCCCTTTTCTTATCACAATTTGCCTTCCATATTCAATTCATTGTAATATTTCAATACCTTGCAGACAAATTATGTGTTTTGTGTAGAAGAGACTCTCTACTAGTTGCTCTTTTATACAGGTCCGGCTCCAGACGATGCCAGTGCCAGGACCCAATGAATTGCTTCTGTACTCTGGCACATGGGACTGTGCTAAGAAAACTGTCACCAAAGAGGGAATACGTGGCTTATACAAGGGTATTTATGTTTGCGCTGAATACTGCACGAACATCACGTCAGACTTCTCAAATTTCAATGTTAAGATTGTAAAGATATATATTCTTAAACTTATGTATCAATATATATCAACTGCATCAAAAAGAAGCAGACAGTTTAATATTTTAGAAAGTTTTATGTAACATGATATATAAATAGTATTAAAGTTCAACAAGTTAATTGTAAATAAAAATAGTTGACGCTATTACAAATTATTTATATTTTCGGTATCTTGTATATTGAAAGAGAAAATTATTAATTGTTTTTATGAATTTGTTCCAATCATTTCAGGCATGGCCGCACCATTATCTGGCGTCGCTCCGATATTTGCGATAAGCTTCTTTGGATACAGCGTCGGGAAGAAACTGCAGCAGCGTGTCCCAGATGAGAAACTCACGACGTCGCAACTGTTTTACGCCGGCGCGTTTAGCGGCATATTCACGACCGTTATAATGGCCCCCGGTGAACGTATCAAATGTCTGCTGCAAATACAGCATGGGGATGCGAAACCAAAATACAGCGGGCCTTTGGACTGCGCGAAGCAATTGTATCGAGAAGGAGGCATCAGAAGTATTTACAAGGGCACCTGTGCTACTTTGTTACGAGGTACGATTCGTATTTTGTAATGTTATAGAATTTACAAATTTTGTATATTATAAAATTATATTTGATAAATATTACATTTGTATATACTAAGCAGAAGTTCCTCAACAGAAATGTAATGGCAGTTTTAGATATATTATATATGCAATATTCTAAAATGAAGGATCAGATATATTTTTAGAAAAGGAGACATGTTATAAAAATGTTTAATGTATTTCATAAGTTTCCGTGTATATCAATATACAATAGTGTATATATACATATAATTTCAGAAGACAGATTGACTAACTGATATCGTTATCCTCTTCGAAGCTTCTCGTCTTTAGAGATTTTCGAGTATACCTTTTCTTCGGGCTTCTGCATTGTAAGCCACCTTTGCGTAATGCATAGAAGACTCCCCAATTCTGTAATCGTTCTGGCGTCGAACAGCGTGGTGCTGTTTCCTTATTTCTGTTTACCTGCGTTGCATAAAGTTGTTAAAGTTTTTATATTGTTAATATATTATTAAATATATTAACTCAATATTTTATCTCTAATTGGTCATTACAAATGATTTAAACAAATAGAGATTAAGTAATTAGGATTACCAGATTAGGATTCCAGCTGCTCATGACGCAAGTGCAATCCCAAGGATTATCATCCAATCTTATATTTTGTACGCGCGTTTGTTTATTTGGCAACCTCAAATTTCTAAAGAAGTCTAAAGGTAAAGAAGTTAATTTGTTCTTTGTAAGTACAATTTCCCTCAATTCTTTTTGCTGTTGAGCGGTGAATAAACCGGGCGGTATAGATTCAAGATTATTATCCGATAAGTCGATTCTCCTAACTTTCTCCAAACCATAGAAGGCATCCATAGAAATTCGCCGAATATGACAGTGACTCAGGTCAAGATCCAACAAGTTAGTAAGGTCGATGAACGCGTCGAAATCGATGCTCGAGACGTTTCCTCGCATCTTGAGATACATCAACGATGGCAGTCCTTGCAAGATGAAACGTTCTAATACAGGTATTTCGAGATTGTACAAGTGTAGTATCTCAGCTCGACGTAGACCTAGTAACGAGTTCTTCTGCAGTTTCAGTTTAGACATCATACCTCCAAGGAACAATTTTATTGTCGTATTCATAATTTCGAAGGTACTAAAATAAAC
Organism: Tetramorium alpestre; assembly: GCA_021460005.1. NCBI lineage: Eukaryota > Metazoa > Arthropoda > Insecta > Hymenoptera > Formicidae > Tetramorium > Tetramorium alpestre. The sequence continues at coordinate 1,948,066 of JAJVSH010000011.1, forward strand.
ATACGATAGTCTTCAGATTTCATTTCGTGGAAAGACATCGCGTACAATGTTACCTCATTACCTTGGAAAGATCGAATCCAGAGGATTGTCCGTGAAATCGGCGCTTACGAGCGCTGGGAATGGCGGAAACGACAACTCCGATAGGAACGTCAAATTATTTTGTCTCAAATCCAGATGTTCCAGCATAAGCAATCCTGCCAGGTCTACACTCTTCAGCGTCAATAGTTCGTTGCTTGCCAGCGAGAGTAGTCTCAAGTTCGGCGTGCCGTAAAAGCAAAATTCGGGAATGAACTTCAAACTGTTCTTCTCCAACGAGAGATAAAGGAGACTATTGAGCCCGTCGAACATGTGCCATGATACATCTTTCAGGGCGCAATTATATACTCTTAAATGCGTTAGCATACCAAGCGCGGCAAACAGCTCAGCGTTTTCTCTGTAACCTTCCAGTTCTTGTTTATAGAGATCATATGGCAGTATCTCTTTATCTTCGTTATTCTGTTGACTTAGAAAAATAAGCCGATGACCTTTGTGCTGGCTAGTATTGCTTACAGGCACCTGATTCTCGTCGGCCGTTTCCGTTTCCTGCGAATTCATCGGCTTGATCACTAGATTCGCCTTGTTCTTGTTTGGCAAATTCAAGTTCGACAATTTAATTCGTTCCAGATTCAGATAAAGTAGGGTAGGCCCTAGAGGATACAGTGCATCAGGTGCGAGAATAATGCCGCCTTTATCTGGACGATTATTCGCTTCTTTCATGGAGGGATCGCTGTAATCTATTCCCTGAATGTCCAACGATATCAGTTCGGTGAATCGTTGGAATGTAGTGGCTTGCAGAAGAATATCAACGTCCCCGTTGCCCGATTCGAGTAACGTCAAAACCTGATGGAACGTCAAAATGAGTTAATATAAAAGAGAGATATATATACAAACATATGAAATTATATGTGCTTTTCATGTGACCTGTATATCTAAAGGAAGTTTAGCCAAAAGTCCTTCAGGATTGTCAACAATCACACATGTCGCGATCTTCAATAATTCATTGGTCATCGAATTGTCGTTCATGTTAAAATCAAAATCGTCGGCAGGTATGTCCTGTTGACGAAAATGCATTAAATTTTAGAGTACGTTGATTGTCCGTGTTTATCTGCTCATACCTGATTGTCATCCCTGTTTGTGCTAGCCCATTGATGCAGAGACAGATCGGAGTACTTTTGGATCTCACAGATGCATCCCGGCGGACATCTGATCTCCCAGACATCACCGATATCGATAATTTGTCCCATGTATTGATCCTGAATACAACGTGACTTGAATCAATGATTTTCTATTGCTAGAATGTTTCAAATTTATATAAATGTACTTTGCGACGTTTTAATCAATCCCCTAACATATTCGACCTAGTTTGATAGAGCAGTCATTTTTTACATTTTATATTAGTATTACATGTGAAAATGTGTCGCACGTCACATATACAAAATAATTACACGGAAATCCGATAAAGTTAATTTACTTAATTAACGAAACGCGCGACAATGTTAAAATTTGTATATACCAAAAACAAAGCGACGAAAAACAAAAGAGCCAATGTCATGTTGTTTATGACGATTTTGAAACGGAGCACGATACTTAGGATCAGCAGCAGCACACAGTGGCCCGAAGGAAACTGGATTTTGTTAACTGTTATCTATATGCTTTGATGTGCTTCCTATCAAACAGGATGCCTTCTATCTGCCAGCCCACACGCTCTACTCGCTATTATTAATTCTACATAATGTTTATATACCACCTTCGGTTCGCGCAAGGATACTTGAGCAACTCCTAATTTATTTACTGTGCCACTGTATGCTTTTTTTCAGACATTCCTGCCAGTGGGATGTACTTTATGACATATGAATTTCTAAAAGAACAATTTACTCCAGAGGGAGGGAAACTTAGCTTATTGGCTACAATAACGGCTGGTGGTTGTGCGGGCATTGCAAACTGGCTGGTGGGAATGCCACCCGATATTCTAAAAAGCCGCCTGCAGACTGGTATATATACAATTTCTACTCTTTTTTTTCAAGATTCTTATTGGGGCCTTAATAATATTTATAACCATACACATTTTATAGCACCAGAAGGCACGTACAAAAACGGAATACGCGATGTGTTCGTGAAATTGATGAAAAACGAGGGACCAACAGCACTATACAAGGGTGTCGTACCCGTTATGCTACGAGCTTTCCCTGCAAACGCAGCCTGTTTTATGGGCTTCGAAATTTGCATGAAATTCTTGAACTGGGTCGCACCAAGTTTATAACTTCTGCCGCGTGATTAATTATAGAATTTTTGGTAAATGTCCTGCCTCATGATATATCTGTCGCCCCCCTTATACTACGATTTATACTCGATAGATGCTGAGATTTATTTTACCGTGACAGAAATAGATTACGTAAATTTAATCTTGCCTTGCAGCTATATTGGGTATGAATCTTATATATATATATAAAGTTATTAGAATATAAAGTTATCTTATATATCTTATATATATATAAATCTTATATATATATATCTTATATATATAAATCTTATATATATATCTTATATATATCTTATATATATAATTTTATATATATAAAGTTATTAGAATTATTTGAAGTAAGATTCTATAAAAAAAGGGCCTATAAATATTCGAAAGCCAATTTTTTTTAATTATGTATGTATATAAGAAACAAATGAAAGTATGATATCAGGGTATAATATATGTCTGCAAAACTTTTTGTAAAGTGTTGTAAAGTATTTCAAATATGTACATTCAATATTGTAAACAATATAAACATATCATATATTACGAATCATAATATTAATCATGTTTAAGATACGTATTGAAAGACGGATGGCTCAATTGCCATGGTATATGTGCAAATGAATGTCCTAAATGTATTATATATTATGCAGTTTGAATATAAAATTTTATTAACGTAACAGTATATATACATTAGTTACATTCGCATATTGTACACTGTATTATATATTAAGAAATGTACAATTGGGACTTTATTGGACTAATTAATTTTGTAATATACTTTATGTACAAGACTTTCTGAGGAAGATCGTACACGACATTACCTGTATAATGAACAAAATCAATATATAAATGTAATTGTTAAATTATTTTCTGGAAAAATGTATTGATGCACAAATAAAATTTTCTATACTGTTACTTATTCTTTCGTAATGATTATTCCATCATCCCTCTGAAAACTTTATTCGCTTGTAAATATAGTTACGTATTATATTATTTGGCTAAAAATTATTGTAATATTACCGAAATTATATATTCAATATATAATAGATTTTTGTATAAATTATTCTCTGAAGAAAAAGACGATACAATTAGCAGCAGGTGAAGTTTACAATTAAAGTTTTCAGATCTGTTGAATAAAAAAATAATGTAACTAGATTTGTGTATTATGATTCTATCCTCCTAATTTCTCATTGAATTTATCCAATAAAAAATTCCCCTGAGTCTTTACGTGTGATTAATTTAAGCCATTTGTCATGATTCCTCATTCATTACAATTGTTCGATCATACGCTGTTCCAATTATCGCAACAGCAGTTATCACTCTTCCCAATCGTCCGTATCGGGTTGAGAATCGTACTCGCTGGTGGCGGAATTTCTGTCCGACGCGGACGCTTCATTCGGTTTCGGAGGTGGCGGTATCAAACTTGACATTCTCTCTAAGGCGCCTACCGTGGAACCGGCGATACCTTTGCGTCTCAGCGCCAGTTTCGCATGCAGATCCGCCATCAGATCGCCGCCGACCGAAGCCGAGGACCATCGGTCATTCTTTTTCTCGTCCGACACGGTAGGTCTCAATTTCGCTCTGCCTATTCCGCCGGCGTCTCGAATCGCCGCCATCAAATTGGAACGGTCATCCGCCACGGTCTTCGCAGGCGGACGGTTCGCTGTCTTGTCCTTCTTCTCCGAGCTATCGTTCGACGCAGGCACAGTCGGTTCTGGTAACGGTGGCGGTGGCGGCGGTGGGGGTGGCGGAGGAGGTGCCGCGACTTGTTGGAAATTAATTTTTTCGTTGCTCGCGGCACTATCTGCATTTACGGTGACTGTAGGAGGTGGCGGTGGCGGCGGCGCAGGTGCTGATGTGATTGTCATGGCGGATGTGGCTCCAGTTAAAATAGGCAAGTGTGGCGCGTTGTCTTCAGGCTTTGATTGAGAGTCCCTCTCGGCGTCACTGATCGGTGTCGGTAGGTCTAAACGAACAGTAGGCGTCGTGACTGCGGATGACGGCGCGATAGGACTCTGGGAGTTAAGGTCGAGCACGAATTTCTCGTCGTCGACAATGCCTGGTAGATCTGGAAGCGTCAGCGGTACGTTTATCTGAGGAACCTGAAATACACAAGGACCTTTTGTAAGAATAAATCGTAGAATTAAGTTTAAGATTAAAAATGTTTTAATTAATCTATCTATTATATTATTTTCAATTAATATAATACACAATTACAAATATTTTCAATTAATAAATAAATTATATTGTTAAATAATGCGTTATGAAAGAATCTGACCTCTCCAAGGGTGGGGGTATATAAGTAGCTGGAAGACGCGTCCATTTCTGACGAGAGCCACGGCTGTCCAATCGAATCTGGGGCATCCTCAATTTGCTGTTTATCGGCTGATTGACGCGACGATCGCATAGACGTTTTTTCATATGGGCTGTCCATGCTGTCGAACAGTAGGAGGGCACTAACTGACGATAATTGCGGCGGGAATGGCTCGTCATCCTCAAGGTTATCCTTTTTGCCAGCCTTCGATCGTACGTGATAAAACTGAAGTTTTTCTTGGAGGTTGATATTCGCGGCGTACTGACCGTCTTCCGTCTTGCAGTTAGAAGATAAATATGCTTCGGGGATATCCTTTATTGGCACAGAACACTTGTAAACGCTTGGTATAGTAGCAGTATGCTCGCGCTGTGGCGGTATAGCCATTTCATACTCTTTGTAAGTGTGATTAGCCGGATATTTGGCGGCGGAATACATTTTTACTGCTTTTAGATTTAAATTTGTCTGTAAATACTGCAATCTGTCCTCTAGTTTTTTGGCCCTCTCTTTAATGTTGGTTAATCTACAAAAAGAAGTGCATTCTTAGTTAAGTATTATTGGATATTTCAAGCAAACGTGCAATTAAACAAGGCAACGAACACAATGTTGTAATAAAAGTCAGAGTCTTTCTTCTTAACAATAATATCAAATTTAAATTATAATATAATGGTAGGCTCTTAATTAATAAATTTAATAAATAAAACAAAAACTCTGCTTTTTGAGCTGGTTGGTGATGGCTCTCCTTTTTAATAAAAATTCATATATCTTAAATAGCTTTCTTTTTACCTAAGCGTGTTCTCCGAGAGCCTCCTGTCAATGCAATCGAATATGTATGAGACAGCATCGCCCAGATTGTCCAGAGCTTCTGCTATTTGAACTATAGTCTCCTCGTGTCTCAAATTATTCGGAATAACACCTGAAAATTGCGGAATACTTAAATAACGAAATATATCAAGTGTAACATAATGTATTAATAAAATGTACTAATAAAACAATTATATAAATTATATAATTATATAAATATACCGTGTATAAATACAAAATAAATGATATTTCTATGATCATTTTATTTGACACATACTCCTTTTTCTAACTTATTTCTTACGCCTCGCTTCTTAATTCCTAAAGGTATCATAACCTGTCACATTTCTAGGTTATGTTGCGTCGCATAAGCAACGCGAGTGCTCGCGAATTCGCGTGCCGGCGTGACAGCCGGGGCTCCACGTACCGATCTCGGTCCGTTCCGGCATCTTGGTCCCGGGCGCGGGAGAGTCGCAAGGCGTAGTCGTCTCTCACAGGGCGGCGATGCACATGTCTCGTGCGGGACGTCGTCGTCCGCGAGATCCCTGATGTGTCCCCCGAATGACGGACACGCGGATCACGCTAATCCCGGGCCATATGCCGCATGGCATCCGCCTCAGATCATGTTCCTGGAACACAGGGACGAAGCGCCGCGAGATGACATCGTTTGACATCCAAGAGGAAACAATCGGCCCCGCTCTCTGTCACAACGTTATATCTTTTTGCACTCGAAGTGTGATATAGATAGTGATAGAAGTGTGATTACACGTTGGAGAGAAAAAGAGGGGAGATGAAAAGTGCAAAAGTTTAGGTGCGAAGAACTAATCTACGGGATGGGATTCAATCGCTAGCGCCAACACACTTTTGACGGCAAAAATGTGAAGCAAACTTTGATAAGCCTGATAAGTGACTGATAAGTGACTTGGCTTGTTTCCAAGATAATTATTCTAATCATTTTTATGAACATTCTATAAAAAAAAAAACGCATTTAGAGATGCTCATGATAAAGTTTAATTTTTTTTATCTTTCTTATTAATTATTTTTTTAATTTTATACATGTAGATAAAAAACATTTATGAACAAATCAATTAAATCAATATCAATTTTGTAAAAATTCATATTTTGTGGTACCACTTTCGCAGACCTTTATGATTCCTTTTCCTTTGGTTTAACGTTGAAGATCACGATAAAATGTTTACAAGAACATAAAAACTTTGTTGTGGTCCAATAATACCAACAGATATAGCAGTTACACAGAAAATATCTAATGAAACGAAGGATCACGAGAATATACGCGTAAGCAGACTATCCGCCAGTATGCCAGCAGATTGGCAACAAATTCGATCAAATATTGCTAACAAATTAATATTAGTCGTATCTTCATTAAGCTCACATTTCTAGTCGGCAAAGTTTATTATATTTCTGTTGTATTTTACCAATAGCATTGTATACATTAGATTCTGCATTAAACTTGCTTTTTTACCAAAGACTTATAACAGATACTTTGCAGAATTTGTTCTCGATTTGGCTGTCCAGGATTTTACCTTTTCGCTTCGATCGAATTTTCGATGGCATACCTCTTTTCTTTCCGATTGAGACGACAATATTATAAGGCTGAGAAATGAAGTACCTAGCGAGTCGATTTGAAATAGTAACGTAATTTTATAAAATGTTACATTTATTTACTCGCTAACATGCTACATGTATTTACAGGATAAACTAATCGACGAATAAGAGTACACACAATTTTTTCACTGCAAAATGAATTGACTTGAAGCACATTGCTATTAAATATTCTCGAACTTAAGAAATTAGGCTTAAGTTTCCAGCCGGAAGAGCTAGGAAGAGTTGTGACGTGTTTTCTAAATGTCCGCTTGTTTTAACTCACAATCAAGTCACTTCCCTTCCGTTTAATCTCCGGAGAAAGCGTAAGTATTAGGAGACCAATATATTTTTTCTGACTCGAGTACTGCACTACTTTATTACAGTAAATTCTCCTTTGCTTAATTATTGTAATGGGTAAAAGCCCATACATGACTTATCTGAAGCCGCAATTAAATCTTCTTTCTGAATACTGTATATTCAGAAAATACTATATATTCAGAAAAAAATTGCATACATTGTAGAATTAAATGGAATCGTATATCTGGCTTTGACTTTGTGAGAAATGCAAGCCCGAGGTCGAAGATGTTCAGAAGTGCATCGGACTGTATTATGCAAAACATTACTTTCTCTAAATGTTTAACGAAGAAATATATATGTATATAGATATCGCATATTAAGAAATAAATATGGTAAGAACACAAAAATACTTCGAGATAGTAACAAGCGCGTGCAATTGGTCAGATACGGAAGTAAAATGTCAATATTCTAATTTCGAGGGGGATTCAAACACTTGGAAGCTGTTTGAATCAACGTCGATTACGGTCAACGAGGTTTTCTCTCCGTCTTTATTACAGAATAGAAACTACAGTCTGGAGAGAGGCAGCGAATCGCTGACCGGAGTCACTGGACCCGAAATGCGGCGGTCACGCGCGTGCAACGGACCGGCCATATCAGTCTATATCACAGAAATGGAACTCTCCATTTCGCTCGCAGTCTTCTTCTCGTCGCCTTCGTTGCCGTCGCCGTGGTCATCGCCGTCGCAACGGGCGCGGTCGTCGATCCGCTCGCCGGAGACTAGAGACGCGTCCTTCGATAGGATCAAGGAGTCCTCGCCGATAGGCGCAGCGGCCTCGACTAGATTCTCGACGGACGCCGCCGTCGTTGGTTCCTCGTGGCAGAAGCTCCTGCGCAGGGACTGGTGCGTCCTCACGGTGCCCCTGCGTATGCTGCTGCGCAACAGATTCGCCACGTCGGCGGCCGTCAGGTTCGAGCCGGACAGCGTGTGCTGTGTAGCGACGTTCGCGCACGACCGGCGACCACGGTCGATCGTCGAATGGGTGCGCTCAATCGTCCGCGACCTGCCGGCGATGCCGATTCTGCTGGCGCGATCGATGGTGTTTGGCCGATGACGGCGCTCGATCACCGAGGTGTCCACGCCATGTCGGCTGCCGCCGGTGTTGGTCACGTCCGGCCGCGGCTCCGACAGCACGTGAATCGCGACGTGATCGCGCGACATTGGCGCGCCACTCTGATTCATCTCCACCAGGACGGTCGCGTAATCCGGCGGTGGCGGTTGCAACGCCGGCCTCTGCCGCGGTGCGCTGCCCTCTCCTAAAACGTTCGCGATCCTCCGCACGCTCCGCCGGATGCTCTGCCGCAGCATCTTCGCGATCCGCGCTCCGGTCGCCGTGGTGTAGCTAGGCGGAGGTGTGTATTTCGGCGGCGGGTCCTCGAAGGGTATCTCCGTGGTCGCGGCAGGTAAGATCCCGTTCCCGTGCAAGCTGGTGCCGGTGTCGCTTCCGACTTGGGTCTGCGCGTCGCGGGGATCCTCCGGTTCTAGCGGTGGCCGATAGAGCAACTGAATTCTCTGCAAAAATAAAACAGATTGGTCCATTGAGAGTGAATACGGTATCCTTGACATGCATCAACATGTGTTTTTACATATTTTATACTTATCGCTTACTCTCATATATAATTATACAGCGATTAACAGTATTAAAAAGCAATACAGCAAAATAATATCGTTGCAACATTTGTACAATATTAACACAGAAAGAAATTAGTCAGAACTTACGCCGTTACATTGTTCACAATGATTTATTGTTACTTCCATTCGTTCGCTCTATAGTCAGCAAGAACAGAAAGAGTGTGAAAGATGTTAGTCATTAGTAGCGTGTATAAGTAGCATTGACAATTGTATGTAATGTTTGATAACAACTTGCTATTGTCTCTCATGGGTAGACATAACGGGTTAAATTGAATAGAAAAATTTTCGTAGATCTTTATTAATTAATTTCTCTGTAATTATTGAAAAAACTGCAAAACGGTAGAGAACTATACTATTCAATTATATTACCTGGTACTTGTAGAATAATACATTGTGCCAATATAGACAATTATAGAAAAAGCACTCAACATGTATCATAAAAACCTAATTGCGAGCTTTAACTTCACCGTTTACGACATTATTGTTGATTATTTTTAAATAATAGTTGTTTCTACAATCTTTGTCAATTGCGCACGAGTTTATCATTTTCCAGCGATGATAATGAAACATTTTAAATTTATATGGCGAATGGAATACTTACGTCGAATATATCGGGTGGTCCGCTATTCAAGTAACGACACGTTTGTATGACAGCCACTGCCGGTATCATGAGTATCGGTGTAAGCTGAATTGCTGTTCCGAGTTGCCTTGCCCACACAGCCCAGTAATCTTTGCTTGTGCGACGATAAGAGTACAGTTCCCGGAAGTCGCTGCTCTTGAATATTGTGATACTCAGAACCTAAAGAGTACAATAACGATGATGCACGCATATTTGTGATCCGATAGCTTCGTTGCGTCTAATAGAAATTACTTTACCATCAACGTGACAGGAAGAATGACGTTCCACGTGAAGGAGAGGAGAGGACCGGCCCAGTACCTGAGGTATCGCCCGGTCGGCGGAAACAACTCGGCAACAACTGCCTCGCCGGTGTGCGGACGTCCGCGGACCGCGAACACGGCGGCGATTTGTATTAGATACAAAGCAATTATCCACCATGCCCCACCGACGGTGTAATCAAGATAGTACACGACATAAATACCCAACTGTAAACATATACATGTAATATATAATAAAGATAAAATATTTTAAGTAATACTTTCATTAGAATTATGAGAATTTAGAACATTCAAGAAGGATTTTTATCTAATCGTAAGATAATAACTGGACTAGAAGCTAATTCCTACGTTTTTATTAATAATAAATATGATAAATATCCTTATTGAAGTGATTACCATTTACATAAATTTTTGTCATTATTACTACCGAAGTATTGAGTTTATTGAAAGTAACAGTTGATTAAGATATTAATGACATTGTCGAAGCACTTGTCTTTATATCTTTCACTTGTATATCCAGAAATATAACATTGTTCTTGGTATAACCGGAATATCTGCTCAACGTAGTATGAGGAATAAACATGTACAATCCAGATTCTTTATCGGGGTCTGAGTCAGCCTTATCTCGGCCCACTGTCTTCACGATTTTTCTAAGATCGTTGGCGGGGTTGTCCTGGTCTCGTAGAATCACGACGGCTCGGAGAACGCAGGGCCAGTCCAGCAAGGGATCCCACTTTCCATTCTCCACGCGCAAACACCCGATAACGTGGCGGTCCTTCCACTGTCCTTTGCCGTTCAGAAACAATTCCATTCTCAGGGTGTAGCCGTATTCCTTGTTGTAAAATATCGGACTGTAGAGCGCGTGATCGCTCTCCTTCGCCTCGCTCATTTTTTCTTTGTAACGATCGATTCGCCATATAACACGACCATTCGTTGAGGCGTTCTCCGCTCCTTCGCAGGAACACAAACTCGCCGATGATTCCGGTCTACAGTTCTCCATGATTAGCTCTTCGATATATTTCAGATTCTCCTTCATTTGAAACTTCAATCCTTTTATTTCTAATTTCCGCTTGGCCACGCTCTCGGATTGTTTATGGATTTGTTCCGATAAATTATTCATCTTCTCTGACAAAGTATCATGATTGGATATTAATTCCTTCGTGTTCTTACATCTCATTTCCAATTCCAATTTCAAATCGTTGACGCATTGCGTGTGTTCCTGCCACATATCGCTCGCGCGAATGGTGTCCTTAGCGACGAACGTCTTCAGGTCTTTCAATTCCTGCAGCCAATCGTTTGGCGCGCTCACGTGTTCATCGGTCAATTCTCCCTGCAATAATTTCAGCTGCTCAGAGATTTGTCGTAAATTTAAGGTGGTGCAATGTTGCATATCGTCCGTGATCATCTCCAGATTATTCAGTCTCCGATTGAGTCCTGCGTAGTTATTGCGAAATTCTACGAGCGCTTCCTCGATATTCAACTGCAAGGCGGCAAAAGATTCCTGCTGAGAATGCAGCAAGCTTAAGTTTCTCGAGAGATCATCCTGCAAACGAATCCGCTCTTTTTCCCCTTGATCGATAGCTAAACGCAATAACGTCAATACCGAGAAGACCTTTTCCTTCCAAACCGAATCTTGAAGATCTTTTATTTGGCTGTTTCTCATCGACGTTTTCTTGTTGCACATTTTCTCGTGTACCTCCAGATTTCTGCGCGGAATGAAAACCCCACACTCATTGGGGCATTCTTCCAAGACCGCCGCGCAATGCGTTATATGCTCCGTTAAATATTTCTCTTCCAAAAACTCATTGCAAAAATAGCAAGGCACGGTGCGACGCACTACCGAGTGAACGTTATTACTCATCTTCCGTTTTAATACGGACGCGCCTGCGATACTAATGCCGGTGCGAACTAAAATAAAGTGCTGATAACAATTCTCTGGATTGAAAGATTGTGCGCTCTATCTGATAAGAGTTGGGGGACTGTACTCGAAGACAGAGATAATATTACAGATATACCTAGCTTACATAGCTGTGTCACGCGCGTATCATGTTAATATACTACGTAAATTAAAATGTGATACCTCTGCGTGACTCACATGTAATTAATAATATAAATATTTGCGTGTTCGAGCAAAATTCATTTTCTACCAATAATTTTATTGTAAAATTGTTATTATCTCCGATTTGTCAAATTATAAAAAATTCCACTATACCTCCGTAGCCATAGGTAATCCGAGTATGTAGGCACAAGCACAGCTAAAAAATGTGATCGTGGTCTCCCAGAGCTTCATCATTTTCGTATTGATTGCCATTATACCGGTTATTACGCAATGCCAGATCGCCAACTAAAATATTGACAGAATTTTCAAATATTTTCACAATTATGTCTATATATTAACAATTATGTCTATATATTAATGTCTATCAATCACTAAGATCGTATTCTTTAATCATATTCATCATTTAAACATATTCATATGATCTTATTCGTAGTAGTATCTCTTTCATTGAGAATGAGATAAAGCATGCGTACCTGTTGTGCAATCCCAAATAAGATGAGAATGAAGTAAAATAGGACTGCCCAGAACGGTGACACCTGTTCGGTGCCTAACAATGCCAGCGTCGAGGGCACCAATTCAGTGGCTAGCCGTAATACCTGGTATCCGGACTCGGTACTCGTGTCCGCGCCAGGTCGTATTACGCGCTGGCCAACGAGAAACGATGCGTGAGACATGAATCTCTCTGGCGTGCTTCCATATCCCGGCGGTGCTGGTTGACTGGCAAGCCTCATAAATGTATACCCTGATATCCTCTCTGCGAAATCATCCGAGAATGATAACTTGAGGGAATAATATTGCCGCGCAACGATCCCGATTGCTCGGAGTAATAGAAAACGGATGTGTTTACCGAAAGAACTAGTAGTGTAGATATAACTGTGATGCCTGAGGATTTGTACGCAGGTATTCGCTAAGAAAGCCCCAAGAAGGAGTACTACAAACGTCAGAATTATTACCAGGGTCGTGTCCCGCTGTAAGAGATGCTTGTGCTTGTTGTGAGCCGCTATCTGAAATTGGCAGTATTCCAATGAACTTACTATTATTCTTTAATCGATCGTAACATTTAAATGCGATTTATCAATTATCGCATTTAAATGTTACAACCGATTAAAGAATAATTATAAGAGAAAATAAGTCACGCTTGTTAAATAATCATTGTACGATTATAGACGACGATACCTGCATAGCGGCCGCGCCGAGTAAACCCCATGTGAGGAAGACCTCGTTCGAGGCAGCCACCCATGACTTCCCATTAATAAAGAATTCGCTCCAGACGGTGGCGGGGAAAAGTTGGTGTATCGAGCCCGGCGGAGTGAGTCCAAGCAGCTTCGTGCAAAGGATTAACGTGCCAAACACGGGCACTAGTGTGAAAACGTATACAACTTTTCCATAAGATCTCAGTCCTAAATTAAAATAGAAATGAAAATTAAATCTTTTGTGATATACATTGAACGAACACGTATATCATGTAGAATATATAGTGACACAATTTTTCTCTCTTTACGTATCATATATAAATATAAAAATGCTCGTTTGATATACAATATATTTAAATATTTTTCAACAATTAGATTTATTGCTCCGTTTTCTTGTAAAAATCGATACAACGTTAAAAAAAGAGAGCTGTCGCGAGAAGCTAACGAGAGAAATCTTTGTGAAATTCCTATCTCTTTCTATTTAAAAAAAAAGAAAATTCACCTTTACTTAGTGAAACAAATACAATCATCCACACGACGGCTAGATTGAAGGCTACTTGAAACTTTAACGTGACGACACCAGGATTAGATTCATTCAGGTGATGTCTTTGCAATACAGCACCGCTAAAATAATCCGGAACAGTCTCGTATAATTTGTACGAAGTAGTGGTGTTGTGCGTGGGACGGTTGTCATCTCGATAGAGAAGAAACGGCTCCGCCCATCGATATGTGTCCTGCTTCGTTATGAACGAATCTCTGCAATCAATGTACCACGCATTTTGTCCTACTTGATCAACATGGCATGGCACTATTTTGATATTGCATGTAGGCGACGGAGGCGCCTAGAGAGACTCGAGAGGGATATTGAGATCATCGCGTCGAGATCGCACAAATATGATTTATGTATATTAATCTGATACTGTTTCTAGGTCTGCGATTCATTATTCCTTCTTGACTAAACTTAGGATAAACAACTCCAAATACGATTTTATCTGTTAAATTTCATCAGAACTCGGATGAGCCGATCAAATTCCGATTAACTTATCAAAAGTAATATCTTTACGCATTTAAAAATAGTGTAAATATGACTGCTATAAAATAGAGTAAACTAAACAGTGTACACAGAAAAAACATTATCAACAATATTAGTTTCATATATACGCAAAAATATAAAATCTTCTTTTAAGATTTTGATAATCTTAAACAAAAACAAAATTTCTTTATGTTAGCAAGTCTGTTTAAGATTATCAAAATCTTTAAAGAAGATTTGATATTTTTGCGTACATATATGAATCTAATATTGTTGATTTGAGATTAATGTTTTTTTCTGTGTAAACTAAATAAAATATGTAGACAGTTTATATAAATATATGTAAGTAATGTTTATGAATTAACATGTAGATTAACGCATAATCCATTGTATACCGAATCAATATGATTCATATTGATTCAATTAATACATGATGATTTGTGCTCTTTGATTTCGTTAAAAACCGCTTCGCTGAATTAACACGAATAGTAAACAATGAATGTTCAAGCTCGACGAACATGATCGTTCACAGTTGCGAATCTCATTGAAAGAGTGAACTGCAAATCTCAAACTATAAATAGTATTTGGCGCTAGTTTTAAGTTATCGCCAGATTATTCGCGATTTGCGATTCGTATAGTTCGCGAATAGCGTGGAGAGAAAATTCGTCAAATTTGCACTCGTGATTTGTTATTGCCAGCGGAACAATTTTTCAATGAAATCAAAGAATTCAGATCACCACGAATCAGTTCGTATTGATTTATACGAATTGTGAATGGTGTGAAAGGATTATACTGACAAATTTTTGAATAACAATTTACTACAAATCGCGAATTGTGAATAGCCTTGTTTTAAAGATACATTCTGAGATGTATTTTTTTATATGAAATCTACCTGAAGTACACGAACATCCACGACACACCGACTATGCTGTAGATACCGATGAAAGCCTGCGCGGCGAGCAGGGCTATCCCGACGCCCTGAAAAAGCGGTGATATTCTCCACATATCCACGGAACCGGCCGCCAATCTTTGTCCGAGGCATACTTGTAGCGTCAACAGCGGAATGCCCAATACGAGAGACAGGATCAGGAACTGTACAATGAAGTTTGCTGTAAAAAGAAAGAAGGTAGAGAATAAAAAGATCAAAAGGAGCGTCTGCAAATAAGCGATACGAGGGAAAATTCCAGCGTTCGGACCAAGGAAAACGTCTCACGATTGTTCGCGATTAAGGCAACCGACCGTTTTCTCCACCGTGCAGATCGATCATTATTCTCGCAAATAGTTGCGAAACTAATTATTGACATTATGGGGGAGGGGGGCAGGAAGGTGGCACACCGCGGTATGAATTATTATCAACGACGCGGCCAATTTCATCGAGCTCGTTTCGCAAGACCTCGCACAACGTTGGCGCCGTGCAACATCGCCGAGACTTCAATTTCGCGTACGCGGCTCCCCCGATAAATTCGATCCATAAATACCGCAAACAAATTTCGCCAGTCACGAGTAAATACGAGGATCGCGTTTGCTGCGTGCTGCAAAAACGTCGAGATTCGATCTCAGCGAAATGAGACTGCTCTCGGTCTCTCCTTCCCCCTCTAAAAGAGCGTTTCGTTCCGCGAAAAAATTATGCATGTCAAGTTTCCCCTTCGTCCATCATCTCGCGAGACAGAATCCGCGAGACAGAATGGAACATTTTAAGGTGGTAACGTGTTTACGATACATTTCAGCGGCGCACACGCGTTAGCCTCACCTCCAAACTGCACGCTAAGAATGGCGAATCTGCTGATGTTGAAGAGTCCCAGAGTGCAACCGAGGCACGCGAGGGTCGAACTGAGGGCGTGAGGCCACTTCCCCAGAGAATTCTCGTCCTCGTCGTCATCCTCGCCCCTGTCGTTATGCCTGTCGGCGTCCCTCTGTCTCTCGCATACCCTGGAATCATAAAAACGCATCATTATTAAAATGATAATTAATATATAATATATAAATTAATATATAATGTAAAATTAAACAAATCTTAACTTTTTGAGAATATTTTTCGCCAAAAGGAAAAATTTTATTTCGATAAATTATGATTAAATATGTTTTTTTTTTGCAAAATTTAAAAGTTTAATAAACTTTTAAATTAAAAAGCCACTGGTTCTCGAAGAATTAATAACACAAGGATTAACATTGTTAAACCTTGATAATTAATAAAATAAACCTTGAATTCCGTATCGATATTCGATAAACCGAAGAATCTCAGCTTTATCCTCGGGGCATTTTGAAAGAGAGCGTCTAATTAATTTCCATATCTAAAGGAAGGTGTGCGAAAACAGATTAAGCTCTAATTGACGCAACAGATTTCATTTACTCATAAAATTAGCAACTGCACGACGTCTCGATTTCCGATCGCAGTCTGCGAACGTTGATGCTAAGACTCTCCGAGGTCATGTCGGTCCGCGGCAAAACTAGGTCGAGCGCAATTTTATCGCGTGCTGGTTGTCTTACCACGGAAAGGCTGTTATCGCGTCTTATCGTAAACTTGTCCGTCTGATCCTACAGAGACGGATGTACCCAGTGAAGCGTTCATCCTACGCAGAAGACTCGGCGCGTAGTCCGCGCTAAAATTAGCGGGAGAGATCTTTACATCCCGGTCTAATCGCCGTGTGGACGAGTAATCGCGCGAGAAGGCAGGTACACCTGAGCATCCGCCCCCCCCCCCTCCGTAAATCCAATAAGGCGATCGCCGATGATACAGAGCGAGAATCAACAGTGAATTACGGCCCGCGCTCTCGGGTTCCATCGTGTACTTAATGTGATTATCCCAACAGGATTTAAATCACGCACGACGCGGCGGACACACCCGGTAGATCGCGGCGGTAATGCCGATAACAGATCGTCCGTCAGATCGGTACCGTTATCGCCAGAGATGCAGAGGCAAAATAGGAGAGATGGAGCGTATCGCGATCGTTGCGCGTCAAAGCGGAGGTTTCTCCGCTCGAGGAGCTCCGCCGAGGAGTTTCGCTGGTGCGTCATCGTGCCCGCTTCAAACGGCTTGGCATGCATTATTTATTAAATAAACGTCGAACAAATCTTCTCGCGTGCACGCAGCAACGGTTTGTTTATCTGCTTTCTTTTCGCACAAGAAAGATTATTGCAGAAAGAAACGCGTCTGTAGAACCGTGTCCAAGTGAAGACTGCAATGTTGTGAAATGTCACGTGCTATCTCTATTTAATAACTTATAACGTAATTTTAATATTATGTTATTAAATATTAATATTATTTTACCAAGAATTCTGATTATTATAAATTATAAAATATTGAGTACTATTATAATAACCAGAATATTTGATCAGTCCTACAAGGTTTTTTTCTAATTCGTCCGTTAACCAGAATTTTTTTTCAATATAATTTAATATTATTTTATTTGTAATTGTATAATTCTCTTAGATTAGAATCTTTGTAAAGAATCTTATCGAAATATCGAATCGGTGCAGTCAAAATGCAGATGTGAAGGTAGAGTTCACTTTTTTAATAATGTATGTTTTTTTAATAATGTATGTACATAATTCAGTCGAGGTATTTTGCATTAACATGTGGTTCCTGATTCACGATTTTAAACTGCAAATTTCTTATTCGTAGCCGCGCCGGTCTTTACTTTCGAAAGACTAAACGGCCTTCTGAATAGCCTCAGGTTTTAGTGTATAAAATACCGCTTCTCAGTTATGAAATTTACTGGACCATTGTTGAGTTGCGCGCTCATTAACGCTATTCTCCCGAAATACGATGCACACGTTTCGCGTAGCTCGGCCAACCAACAGAATGCCCAAGTTTGAATTTATATATAACACGAATTCAGATATCTGAATGTTTTCCACGTTTCATTTCCGAATGAATGCATTATGATAATGAGCAATCATTAATTTTAATTTTACATCAATTTTAATTTAGGAAATGATGAGGAAATACGCAATACACTTAGCTAACAATTTAGCGCCGCAGACGAGAGCCATCTCTCCTCGACGAGAGCCATCTCTAAATAATAAAATCCTTTGTACTTTGACCAATTTGGTTAATTAACAGTTACAAAGAATAATCTTTCCCTGTCCTCGCGCAGAACGTTCCTGTCTTAATAATTATTGCATTATTTAATTTCAAATGTCGTCCCCTAAGTTATTTAACGGATCGATGCCGCAGCAATTTGTGCTTTATTGCCATAAAGCACGAATCATTTCGGAATTTTTTGTCGTCGATCGACCGCCCACGTACATACGGCCGCTCGAAAAATAAGAGTGGGAATCACGCGCTGCTAACTGCACAGTACGCCAGTTCACGTCGATTGCATGCCGGAGGCTGGACAATAAAAAAACGTACGATCCGCATTAATAGCTGTATAACAGTTTATATAACACAGATAATAGAGTACGCTCTTATCGATCAATTATACCGCGAGCTGTACTATTAAACTCGGGGTACATACAACATTGTTATCTAGAAGATTCAATATGAATTGCATATTTTCCACGTTGCGCGGCCGATGAATAATGCATCCCTCGAATTATTAATTTATTTATGCCTTTACCGATTACTGATTAGATTGCAAAACCGCTAAACACAACGTCGACATTAACATTCGACTTGAGAGATCTGCGATCCCGTCTAATTACAGGGAATTGATATTTTAACGCGGACATTGTCTTTACGGACAGTTAACTCTGATTAATCTTTACGAGCGTTATTTGCCGTATTCCGGGAAAGAGCCCTAAAGATCGCGATCGTCGGCACGGGAGCGTTATCGGCACGAAATCGTCGGCCCGATACTGCACAGACTACCGAGAAGTGAGTCTTTCTTTTTTTTTTAATTGACGTCACGGATATTTCGGGGAGCACGAAGCGCGTAAGGTCTGAAGGCCGTTAAAAAGGTGGAGGAGGTGACAAAGGGTGGACGGGTTCGGAGGAAAGATCGATACGGCAGCCGCCGTGGTCACCGCTAATGACCGCGAACCCTTAAACCGATGCCGTTCGCGATTAGGCGCACGCGAGCCGCCACACACTCTTGACACGATAACCACACGGTCTCCTTTCCTCGTTCTCTTCCGTTCGCCCACTCGCTCGCTCGCTCGCTTCGAACCACGGCTCGTCGGATCTCGTGCCCGATTTCGTCAGCCTGGTCGATCGAGGCTGGCCACTTGGATGAAAATATCCCGCGAAACAGTTGAACCGGTAAATCGCGGGACGGCCGCGGTGTTGTCTCGACCCGATTGCTCGACAATGATAGAATCGAGCATGAGTCAAATGACGAAAACGGATCTTTCGCAATGGGCGCGGCAACGACGACGTAATCCGCGTTCATTGAAAAAAAATTCTGGTTCAAAACGGACGAATCAGAAAAATCTTGTAGAATCGATCAAATATTCTGGTTATTATAATGGGAATTCTGATTATTATAAATTTAAAATATTGAGTTATATTATAATAATCAGAATATTTGATCAATTCTACAAGATTTTTTGATTTGTCCGTTTTTAACCAGAACTTTTTTTCAGTGTGTCATTGAAATTATTAATTCCCGCGAATAAAATCTGAATATGGATTTGTGAAATTCTCACAACGGCGAGGACCGCAAAGACTTTTTACTTACGATGTAATTCAGGATGTAATTCTTTTGGCAATTTACTTTTAATTTAACTTTTAATCTCTGTTTGCTCGCTCTTACGTCAATCGGGAAAGTGATGAGTCTCGCTCGACAGGACTGACTCAAAGGTTCCGCCTCGTCGTAGATTTATGGCTTACTTATTTAGGGCTTATTCCCGTTAACCATGTTTATCGACTCGCTCGGGAAAATAGTTATATCGATCGTTCGCTTACTGAGTCTCTGATAAAGTCCATAAAATCTGTCAAGGCGAGCGCGTCGTATTAGGAGTCTGGGTGATTTCAATGACATTGCCTAACAAGGCCGAAACACATGTGCAGAGAACGAATTGATCCTTGATCCATTAGAAACGTCGTTTAGTATCCGTACTCCGCGGCGTGTGACAGTCCGTTTGATTACAAATTTTCCTTTAAATGTTATATTTTTTACATATAAACTCAGGAGCTTCAAAGGCCTTCGCGAAATGCATGAAAATGTTTTATTATTTCCTCTATTATTTTATATTTATATTGCTATTATAATTATTATATATTATTGCTTTATAATTAAAAAATGGAATATATGTATCTTCATTTGTTTAATTAAGTTGTCTCATATGCACCTATATCTATGTATATCCATATATTATATATATGTATATATATATATAAATATACACATACACATTTACTCGTTTGACGCATTGCTGACGTTAACAATTGCGTAATAAACACTTTTGTTTAAAACGTTTCATTTTCGATATGTTTTATCTCTTGTTTCGGGACTTTTTAAACTCTATATGTGTGTATGTATGTACATACACCCAAGTGATTCAGGAAGAAAAGAAAAAACTATTTTCGGAAATGATAGTGATAGATGATGATAAGAAAAGATCTTTCTACATGTGTTTTAATCTTGATAACTATAAAGATAAAGCTAATCTATTCGACACGTGTAAAATGTCTAATATTATACATAGGTATATAAAAGCACTTTACAAAACATGATAAAGTGTCATAACAATTGTCAATTGAATTGTCGTTGAAGAAACTGTGCATACACATGAAGGGAGGAGAAACGTAAAAAAATATCTCCGTGTCATATTAAAACTCGATCGCCATAATTATCAAGAATAAAGTACATGTTTATAGGCACTTATTTCCTCTTAATGAACCATACCATCATTTTTAAAAAAAATATTTCCGTTTTTCTCTGAATCTCGTATGTAGATACGCTTATAATCGTACGCTTTAAATGCTCCTGTTATTTTATAAATCTCATGCGTGGATTTCAAGGATACTTTGCGTGTCATACGCACAGCTACATGATCTCTCTCTCTCTCTCTCTCCCTCTCTCTCTCTCTCTCTCTTTCGCGAAGTTAACCGCGATCACAGAATACAAACACCCGCGTCTCGCATTTATGCTCGTCGACGTATCGGCCTGACGCTTATTCAGGAACAGAATTGATAAATATTTGTATTTAGCATGCGATTGAATATTTACGCAATAAACACGTATGTATTGTCCTTGATATGAGCGCCTCGAAATTCAGTGGGTGCGTGAAGTGTATTTCGTATTGTATGTCGTATTGTGCGAAGTACAGAACAGATGCAAGCACACGCACGCATTTTCCTGGGTGCGCTTTGTTGAGAAACCGGTTAAAAAAATCAATAGGCTACTATATGACGAGAAAGTAAGACAATTTTTTATTATTGTTATCGGATAATCATAAACCAGATATTAAAAAGATTTTTTTCTTTATTTTTGTAGATATAATAGGCATGATAACGTATGTATCGACATATGCAAATATTTTTTTTATCATGGAAATATCAATGTTATGACATCGAAATTACGTTAGTCTTATGTAGTATTGGCTTCGATAGCGTTAAAGAATATGAAAATACGCCTCATAAAAACGCAAAATGATGAATCGAAGCATTTCGTTAAAAATATGGATTCTTTAAATTACAATTTCGCTGAGTTGCATATTAATATCTAATATCCAATATGAGAAAAGAATTTATTTAAATATTGAAGAGAGAGGAAAGAGGTGAAGCAAAGTCTAAAGAACATGACTGTGAGAAGAAGTGTTAATGAATTTGTTCTGCACTTGGAATTTCTTTGCGCTGACGTTTCTTTAAAGTCATATGTTACTACATATAAACATATTGTCTTTACGTATACATGCATAAGAAAAATAATTACTTAGAGCCTCTGCTATGTTTTCTTTTCTCGTACAGTGTACATGATTGAATATTTTTACATGAATTTACATGAATATTAATGACATATCAAAGGTAAAATCAATACGATCAACTTACTTATGATCTGAGAACAAAAATAATAATAATATGATGTATCAATCAGGAATGTTTTGCTCATTTAATTCTCTGCGAGAAACTCGATAAACTGGAAAGGAAACACAGTGTGAATATGATTCGTGTGATACACAACACTGAAAACGTATCTGTCAAAATAACGACGTTTTTAGGCAAATACGAGTGTAAATCCTTGTAATATTGCATAAGCTTACGTAAACAAACGTTTCTTCACCCGCGCATAATTCGTGCTATCGAAAATTACTTATGTAATTTCACAATTTTGTGAAAGGGATTGTTTAAGATTTGATTCTAAAAATGTTTCTAAACAAAATAATTTTTCAAGTATTGCGTGTTACATGAACTATTCTGAATTAAATTTCGCCAAAAATATTATCGCGAGTTCTCCAAATATTCTGACATTTATTTTTATAAATATCCTTATTTTTACCCTTATCCTTATTTTATTATAATTATCCTTATGTCTAATGATGTTAAATGGTTTAAGTCCGCGACTCGTGTGACCGTATTCAAATCAAGCGTTAAACGAATTCTAAAAAAAAAATCTAAAAGCAATTTAGATGATTAAAAACATTAAGGCAAATTAGATTCTTACATTAAATGTTTCTTTAAATTGGTTAATAGTACGAGGCATTCTCCAAGGCACTGAATCTGACAACCTTGATTCGCATTCGATGTCAGATATCTCGAGCTGCCTCTGATTCGACTTAACAGTTCATTTAAGCCATCGACGGTTATGGACGACTTCGAACAGAATAAGCGAGTTTACGTTATTAGCCAACTCTGCGGCTGAGAGAAAAAAAAAATCTAAAAAAACTGTGTCTTGCTAAACGTGGTTTCGAGTTGCTGCCGCAATCCCTTATGGATAAAGATCTGCGAGAGACGTCATCGCGTGTGGAGTTTTGCGACACCGAGACACAGATGTCATGAGAAAGTTAACGTCGTCGTCTCCGCGAGAGATGTCGTGTCTTCTTATTGTGATAAAGAAGCGTTAATTTTCCACAGTGCAACGTTTGCGACACATGGTAGCTCACTGCGACCGCTTTCCTCTCCTCCGATTTGTCCGCGTCGGAAAATTAACTTCGACTCGAAGATTTTCATGGATGAGATTTGCGAAAGTAAAGTAGGAGCGAACAAGCGGAAAGCGAGAAACATTGCTTGAGATAAGAAGCGAAATATCGCGAGATCGATTATTCCATGCTGATTAAAAAAAATGCTACATTAGGCAAGCTTTATACTTTCATGAAGCTTCTCTAGCCAGTCTGTGAAGTTGGTATCCTGAAATGTAAACTTTTACAAAATTTGTATGGCATTGGATTGTCCAAATTTGTCCACAAGTAATTTTTTGCCGACTTCATAAAAAAATTAAAAGTAAAAGAGTTGAACAAACTTCATGATGAGCAACGCTAAATGCATTTCTTTTAAATTATATAAAGTAATGTCCATAAAAACGATGATTTATGGACAAATATGGATAATTAAATTCCATATAATTTTTTTTAATTCCATATAATTCCATTTTGTAAAAATTCATATTTCGGGATGCCAACTTCTCTGACCGCTTTGTCTTTACTGCGTTACAAAAAAGCAGCCGGCTTTTCGATCGACCCGCAGGTAGCGTATCCCACTTACTTGACATACATTTAACGTTTTTTTCTAACGTTACCTCCGCGAAATTATATGGCGTTGACGTCAAACGTTGACGTACAATTTTTTTTCAAGGAGAGGCTGCAAGGTCGAAATATGCACATTCTGCGAGATGCCGATGACCGTTCGGTTTTTTGTACTTGAACAAAAAGACACCGTCGATGAGACAAGTTCGAAAAGTCGTGGTTCTTTCTGTTCCATTATGTTCGTTAAAATCTGAAATACACGTTTTCTCTTCGCATTAAATCTTTTAGGCCGGCGCCAGACAACGCGAGTATTTACCGAATATGTGTGCATATGCTGCAAACGCAAGCATATTACATGGCAACCTTGACATAGAATGCCGGTCAATAACTTGCAAAAAATTCTAGAAAATTTCAAAATTTGGCAAGATACTGGATGATACACTTTGCCGTACAATCTTTCTTAACTACGATCAACCGAGCATTCAGTATTAAATATTAATTTTATATCAATTTAAAGAGTCACGCACTGAATCCTCGTCAAAAATTTCATAACAAATTGAACTTGATTTTCTGCATTTATTTAAAACGAAGGCTCGTCGAACGAATGAATCGTTCGTAGGATGCATCTCCGCGAATAAACACCGTCGCGGGGATGCATCGACGCGGGAACGTCGTCGAGTTCCTCTCGCGTGTAAAACACGCCGGGCAATTGGACGGGGCGCCGCCGCAACTGGCGACTTAACGTTACGACGACTACGGCTCGACACGGTTCGTTAAGTCGATGTCGCGGAGCTGGAAAGCATCGTGCCGAGCTGCAACGAGACTGTTTGTTGCACGCCGTAAGAGCGGTGTTACATAGTAACCGCGCGCGCGCGAGAAGAAGCGGAGAATCATCCCGCGTGTAATCGGACGACCGTAAAACCGTAAGAAAGATACCACGGCGAATGAAATCGTAATCGCCGTCCCTCCAGCACTCGGACGTGAGTTTGCTCCTGCGATCTCCCGAGCAAACAACTCTCACGACGATAAATTTCCCTCCCGCGTCCTCCCCTCGCATCATCCCCTGTTACTATCAATTACACATTCTGACGAACGTTACGGCAACACTAATTTATTTAGTGCCGAATCGTCAACGATGTTGCTAAATAAATCGACGCTATGTCGCGCGGAAGATATTAAAAAAGTTCTAATATAATTTCGACGTTTAAGCGACGTCAGCGTGGAATATATCATACTGGTAGCTCATATACACTGAGAGAAAAATAGTTACTTTTGGACTCGACCACAATTTTATAATATTTCTAATAATAATTATGGTTAACATAACGATGCATATAGTTTAGTTAATCATATTTATTGTTAGAAATATTATAAAATTATGTTTGAGTCCAAAAGTAACTATATTTTTCTCTTACTGTACTTACTCATTACTGATCGAATTGTATTATAGAAACATCCAGGTGCTTATTATCAGATCTGTGAAGCTGGCATCCCGAAATGCGACGTTTTACAAAATTGATATGGCATTTGATTGTTCAGATTTGTTCATAAGTAATTGATCTTTGTCCACCTTGCAAAAATAAAAAAAATTTCATCATTAGTGCGTTTCTTTTTAAATTACATATAAGTTCCGATTATCTACCATTCGTCCATTATTAAAAACGATTATTTATAGACAATAGACAATAGAAATGTAGATAATGGACAATGGAAGCCATATAGAATTTCAACAAAAGAGCATTTAGGGGTGCTAATAATGAAACTTTTTATTTTTAATTTCTCTGCAAGGGGGACAAAAAATTATTTATGGACAAATGTGGACAATCAAATGCCGTATCAATTTTATAAAACTTCACATTTCATACTAACTTCGCAGACTATCCGCGTTCATTTATTAATCGATAGTTGACGGTTAAACAATTGCGATTAATTGAAAAAAAAAAAAAAAAAATATGCCTCGCACGAAGCATGCGTATCGCGATCGAAGCCACGAGCTTACAATTAATTATTCAAACGAAGCATGATTCAAACCGGCAAACAAGTTTCCACGATTGGCATCGGGATAATGGAACACATTCACGTTTTTATATATTTTTTATAAATATATGTACTACTAGTCGGCGCCCGGGAATCTTTCGATACCTGATACAATGCCGCTGGCTGCGATAGAAGTACTGATGGCAGATCGCTGGATCGTGGTTCATCCTCGTCGCATGTCACGTTGCGACGTCAACGACCGTTGTCCTTCGCAGTTATCCTCTAACAAAATCGAACAAACTCTTCTGCGATCTCGCCTCTCCGCTTCTCTCGCTCTTGTTCTTGTTCTTTTCACAGTATGCAGAAGAAGGATGTACAACTTCCTTCTCCTTCTCTCTACTCGCCGATTGTACAATCGTTAGATAAAACAGTCCTGATTTCCAAGGTACCGCAAGCGATCGCTCGATTAATTTCGAATAACAAGTTCCGCCTTTGAATAAAAGATCATTAATTAATCTCGCTGCTAACTTCCCGGACGGTTTACCGCGTGGAGAACGAGCTTCTCTTCTTGCCTCCAATGTGGCCGGGATGTATGGCGTTTATTGCAGACTCTCCTCGATGTGCTCACGAATAAGAATTCCGGACGATAGATTCGTCCTTGGGATAACAGTCCGTTAATTATTAATCCCGTTCCTATTCGGACGTTTCGGTCCAGGAGGTCACCGAACAATGGTTCACCCGTCTCCTCTCTCTTTCTCTCTCTCTCTCTCTGTCTCTCTCTCTCTCTTTCTCCACTTCGTCTCTCGCACGTCGTTTTCCCGCAGTCGGCGCAGTTATGAAGGGAATTGCAGTGTTCGAGGAAAACCGCGCGTAATAGACACTGTACGGCCGCCGCTCAAGGTTCCACGACGGCTGCTTTAACGAGCCACGAAACAATCGAATTTCGAAACGGTCCGTTTCCGCGGCCGCCGATTCTCTTCTTCACCGCTCTTGCCCTCTTGCCCGGCGCCCTGGTGTCCGAAGCGTGAAGTCACGCGCGGCTCTTTATTTCGCTCACGCGCCCACCCGCCTCCGCTTCTCTTTTCCCGCGTGGCGCACAATCGTGCCGTGCACCCGGGACACCCGTTATTTTTCACGTCGCGCGAACAATGCACCAAGGATTACTTAACCCCGGTTTAGCGATTTGTTTGTCTCTCCCGGGATAGAGAGAAACAGACTACGGGTCTTGGACCGTAATCGCAGGTGATTATCGTGCGCGCGCGCGCGCGCTCGTGAGATACTCGCAACATGCGCTTTTTAAACGAGTCGCCGAAGGTAATTTTCAGCGTTTCTCTTTCTCATATATACCCGGCATTGTAAACAAGGTTCGCTTCACAGTCGATTTTCGCAGACGTTCCTTCCTTCTTCATTCGGCAAAAGTAAATTCAGCGTCGAGCATAAATTTCTATACTGAGGATCAAGATAAGACAATAATCTCCAATTTTAATGTGACATCAAACATCAAGCTGACCTTACGATCGCTCTGAAGATTAATATCACGACGATGTTTTTGCCGAAACTCGTTGTGTAAGACATTATCCGTTGCCTTGAAGAAGTCGATAGTGAAACTTGAATACCTTGCCTCTTCGATTGCCTCTTCTTTGTATTTCTTCGCTTCTCGCGCGTTTTCTTCTTCCCTTCCTTTCCACCGCGATGAGCAATTCACTGACGCGTCACGGGCCGCCCTTACTTATAGCCGCTCGGAAAAGTTTCGATCCCCTCGATCTTCCGGCTTTGCCGGCTCGCGGTCACTCGCGGCGAGTTTACTTGCGGCGCAAACTTCGCCGGCTAATCGATACACGAACGTACTATACACACCGCAATGCGGTCACGTCGGGCACATCGAATCATACGTCGATTGTCCACAAAGGTGAAGGAGGCAAGGGAGAATCCGAATCTGCGTTAATTCGTCAGATATCTCTCACCGGAGAACAGAGAAAAATGCCAAATTGAGTCGTCATCGCCGATAAATAAAGTTTAATTAATCTGCATTAATTCGCCAGGTATCTCTCGCCGGAGAACAGAGAAAAATGCCAAATTGAGTCGTCATCGCCGATAAATAAGGTTTAATTACGTCATATAATACAAAATTCGAAGTCCACATTCCGCGATCCGCAGACATCAGCGAAGATACGTGAGAAACGGAGAGTTGCCTTGTGTTTCAGAAAAATAAGATTCCCGATGACGCAATGTCATTCGCATCCATATCATTTGATGGATGACTAATCGCTTTGTCGCGGTACACTCTTCAATAAATCGTATGATTTTTAAATATTCAGCTTTTGTATACCAGCGGACAAAGTCTTTTTTCTTATCTCGCTCGGTCCGAGAGACTAGAACAGTTTACTCCAACCGTACATATGGCGCGTCCGTTATTTATTTCACTGTAAACAACGAAAGGTATGATAGCGTGAAAGTTAATCCTAATTACGCTCCATGCGGGTCGTGACCCCGATTCTTGTTTCCGCGTTGGACGCTACGATGTTACAATCGTCCTTAGTTCACTGTCATTCGGCTCGTCGGTATTCCGATCGAAGCGCACAAGTGAAAATCTACGTGCACATTACTTTCCAAATCGTAGCGCGGTTTCCAATCCACTCTCCTCTTCCCTCTGTTTACGGTCCTTCGCGGTCCCGTAACAATCACTGGCAAGACTCGGCAAGTCGGGCGATTAATTCCTGTTTCTCACATCGCGAACGGCCACGAGGACACGATGGACTTTAGCGGACACGTCGTAAGCTTGCAAGAGCGTTTCTACTGAATTTCATGTCTTTCACCATTCACATTTTATTTCAGGGGAAAACGACCGATCGCCGGATTACTCCCGCGTGAGGAAAAGAACGTCTCGCGAAGGTCCGAGTTTTCTCGACGACATCGGGAGCGTCGTCGGGAAGCGCTCCGCGTGAATCTCGTGTCGACTGCTCGCGACGTACGACGAACTGTCAACGACGACGTGCCGCTACGCGCGCGCGGCACCGCTCCACTGCGCGCATCGGTACGCGATGGGTCTTCGTCCGCCGTCGCGGCTGACCAAGTTACGCGAGCGCGGGCGAGGGAACCTTGAGGATGGGACCTCGTCGAGTTCGTGCCGCCGGCGGAGTGGCGTGCGACTGCTGCGAATCTGAGGCGAACGAGCCGGCCGAACTCTCCCCGAATAACTGGATCCTGAGCGTTTCGTGATACAAACATACATGTAGGCTGTGTGGTTGAGCTGTGCTCGGGCTTCGAGAGAAAGAGAGAGAGAGAGAGAGATCGACTGGCATGCGATTCGCGACAGGTATTAACGATCCGGCATAATTGCCGACACTTAATCGTCTTGAGTCTTGCGAACAAGGTTATTGGAAGGCTAATGATTCGGAAGATTGGTAATAATTAACTGGAATCGAAGTTCTAGCACCCTATCGCGTCTACTCGCGTCTACTGTATCTCGTAGCTACTGTTCTAAAAGATAAGTTGCGGCAATATTGGTACCTAGCGTCGTAACAGTACGCAAATGAACTCTAAGGTCACACGTAATGTGTTTCACTAGCAAATAGACGCAAGTGTTAATACACAGTTAAATAGAACCGCATTACTTTTCTATTTAAAAAAATACGCCGAGCGAGTCCATTTTACTTAATTTTTCACGAGGAGTCGAGAGTCTGATTGACTCATCACGTTTTTAATAAACACTTCCTCATAAATATACACATGATATGTGCGCGATGATTTAATAAATCGTTTTTTCGTATAAGCGTACAAATACAACTTTGATTTATTGGCACGAGAGATTTATGAACAATGCGCTAAAAATATACTAACGAGTACGATGATATTTTAGAGTGACGCACAGACTTTGTCCGAACGAAAGAATTCGCGCGGTTTCTTTTCGATACAATTTATCAGCATATGCGTATAAATTATTCATATATCGCTCGGAACAGCCGGCGATACCTTTCTATTTCGAACAATTTCTCTCGCTACATCTTTCATGGGACACCTCAGGGACAGAATAAACATTCATAAAACATACACATATATATATTCTTTGCTGAATACACACACACACACTGAAAAAAAATTCTGGTTAAAAAAAGACGAATAAGAAAAATCTTGTAGGATTGAGCAAATATTCTGGTTATTATAATAGGAATTCTATTATAAGTTATAAAATATTGAGTTCTATTATAATAACCAATGAATATTTGATCAATCCTACAAGATTTTCTGATTCGTCCATTTTTAACCAGAATTTTTTTTCAGTGCATAACAACATAGATATATAGGATATTTCAGAATTAATAAAAGTGTGTTAAATATATGCGTATCTGACGAATATTCAAAGTTTTATTCTTCTAGAAAATGAAGTCCTGAATAAAAAAATTTTATTCTACGTTTTCGACTTATTTTTTCATGCAGAATTATCCAGTTCCCGTTTGTATCGTCAGTCTCAGAAGTACTCTGTATATGTATATGTATATTCGTACAAATATATATAAATTCGTACCGCGGTATTGTTTCAATGAGACATATGCATCAGCCAGGCATTGTTTGATTGCCGGATGCATAATATGTAGTGCATGCAAATAAGGTACATAAAGAAAGAAAGAAACGTACGAAGGAGTATATGAATACAGAAGAGTGTGAAAGCAGGGCAAGAAAGGGAAATGCGCGATCATGATTTATTCAGAAACGTGACCGAGAGAAATTTTGAGGGTTGACGTGTTTCTGTGCTTGAAAGTTTCCTTGACAGTCGCCGATATGCGACCGATCAAATATTCACCATCTACTCTAAATCTTTGTTTTTGTAGAAACGAACTCTCCTCTAATCAATTTTGATATTCGAGTCCATGTCGGTTGCGACATTGTGAGAAAGAGAACAAACGGCGATGCAGTTTTGTTAATCAGCGATTAATTTTTTTCCATCTCTCAATGGAAAAAAATTAATCGCTGATTAACAAAAAAATTAAAAACGAAAAACAAATAATAAAAAAAAGGAATGCTGATGATGACATTTCTTGTCCATTTTTAATTTTTTGCAATAATAATTTTTTGTCCATTTTGCAAAAAATTAAAAATGGACAAGAAATGTCATCATCAGCATTCTTAAGTGATTTTTTTTTATTATCTGTTTCGTTGCTATCAATTTTGTAAAAATTGCCGATTTCACAGAATAAAGTCGTTAAAAGGCTGACTTATTTTTTTTTATTTCGCAGGCAATTCTTCCTTCGCGGAGATGAATTTGTTGCTAATCACTGTGACGTAAAGGAGAAAGGTTGAATAAATATTCGACAGAGCCGAATCGAAATTCGGCCATGTGAAGGGTATGATTTCTCGACATGATGAAGGGTGTGCGCACGGAGAATCGCGGTTCCCGAGAAACGCCGACTCGAGCATCGGGCTCGTCGAGATTTATGTAAATACTTAAAGGCGCGAACGCCTCTCGATCCCCGCGTCCCGCCTCGCGGCATCACCGTTTGTTCTCTTTCTCACAATGTCGGTTGCGACACGTCGGCGCAGCTGCGGCTGCAGCCACGGTATCAGGATAGTAGCCGAGCCGAGAAGCGGCCGTGCACGATGCACCGCGATGCAAGTGCATAGGCGACAGTCCGTCGCTCTCATTGCGAATGTAACGCTCGGTAGCATGTGTAAAAATCGTATTATAAAAAGAAATATTTTAAAAAGGAGCAAAGACTATCGCGTATCGTTACAAACACACCGCCTTGACATAATAACACAGTAAGCAGCTGATTACAAACTCGATCACGATTGTTATTGTCGTGAGAAATTCGCAACTTCAAGTTTTTCCGTTTCTCTTTTTTAGAGGAAGATAATTGCACAATAATTACCGGTCGAACGACCGATACTGGTTGCGGTCGCGCGCGTTTTCAAGGTTCCATGCAGCATGCCGAAACGCACGATGAATCGTTAGCGACCGTTGCATAAGTGATTATCAATTTTTCTGTCGGGTGCAGTGCGCCGTGTAACCGGTTAGACGAGTGCAGCTGTGCACCGGACCGCCAGCATTATCGGACACACGTCGTCCGCGTCGTTACAATGTTACGTACCGTGAATGGCAAGTGCTAGAAAAACGCACACGAATCGCAAGTGCTGGATCCGGTAACGACAGCGGTCGCCGGGACGGCGTATACAGGCGGGAGATCCATCGAGATTATTCCTCGCGAAATCGTCCGCTGAATGACGATGGCGGGATAACGAAGTATCAACGGTAACGGGTCGACGAGCCCGTTATAAACTAACAGTTGGCAGGCAGAACAGACTAGAAACGTCAGTGTACGCGCTTTGTCGAGGCAACGCTACTTCCTGGCATTTATTTTCGCGAATCCGCGACGCGTTTAAACCTCTCTCGCTGCGATAAAACGGAATTTCAATAACGTGATTATGATACAGTTAAAATGCGCTACGTTCTATCCTAGGAAACTGCATCGGTGATCGTATTATCGTTGCTTTTTACCCTTCGCAGAGATGATTTTGCGCTACGGTGAAAGGAAATTCTTGGAATCATTTAGTACCTATAATAATTCATAATTACGGTTTAATTAATCCGGCTAATTATTTTATTTTAAATTACTTCTCTTTAAATATGTATTTTGCTCGTTCTTTTTTACAGCCTATATATTGTTTAATAATTAAACATACACTAAAAAAGAATTCTGGTTAAGAACGGACGAATCAGAAAAATCTTGTAGGTTTGATCAAATATTCTGGTTAATAGAAATTAATAAGCTATAAAGTGTTAAGTTTTATTATAATAATAAAAATTTCTATTATAATAACCAGAATATTTGATCAAGTTTTTCTGATTCGTCTGTTTTTAATCAGAATTTTTTTTCAGTGCACGCTTTAGTTTTAACATTCTTGCTTGTTTATCATTATTTTTGTTCGTTATATGATTTTGATATAATTTTGATTGCGACGCGGCATGTTGTGCTTGTGGTAGTAAATTAAGTATAAGAGTACATAAATAAATTTAGATAAGTTTGCCGAAGATGCTAATAGACTCTCTGATGAGAAATTTATTGAATTTCCAAACTATCCTGGAAGTTTCGTATCGCGGCAGATAATTAGCTCACTAACTAATCGCGGAATAATTGACGTCGAATCTCGCGGGTGTACTCCGACGAAAGAGAGACGTGCCAATTTATTTAAACACTGCCGAAACAACAAAATCTCACGCAATTTAACTACTTTCCTAACTTTAGCTAACTTTTAAATTGTGTCATTTTAACTTCGTCAAATTAATTCGTCGGCCGGCACGATTATTTTAACCGTAAGTTTTTGCATGTTCCGTGCGTAATTACGTATTCGCTCACGTGCAACACGCGAAGTCAAGGCGCGCAGAGGAGAGGCGTAAATGCTTAACGATCTCTCTCTTTCGTATGCGTGATACCCGCATAGCGGGAAATTGGAGTGCGGAAATGCGACACCGCGCGCCGCGCTCTTCGCGCCGCGCCCGGTCGAAATCCCGATCCTTTGTTTTGTAAGTAGAGATAGTAATATGCGAACGACGATATTGTCATTCGTTCTCAATGAAACGCCAGACGGTGATTGCGTGCGCCCACAGTGCGTGCTTTCGACCTCGATGATGCAACGTTCCCAAATAAACAAAGAAGCGCACGAGTATCATCTTATTCTTGTTATGAATGTTACGCAATTGAAAACACATTGTCGCAACGGGCCGATCGCCGGCCGTTTCACGGATACGCCGCGTTAAAACTCAGTGAGCTAAATACGCGGCGGAGTCATGTGTAAGAATTCATTGAAAAGTTAATTGCTCGTATATCACCGTTAGTTCCGTTAGTTCGTGTTGTTTTTCGTTATAATCATATATAAAATGTAATCCTGTTGGGAATTCCAGTTTTAGAGAGCAGTTCCGAATAAAAATGCGCCTTGACATATCTTATTTCGCTTTACAAAGTAAGCGACAAGTTTGAACGAACNAACGAACAACCTGATTTCAGACCTCACGGTTTGGAGGAGACGTAGATATTTTATTTTTGTATCTCTCCTCGAGTCGCGGATTTTCATGGGAAAAAAAAAACTTAAACGATGGACAATCCGAGCCGCGAGATACGCCGTTTTAAGGGAAGATAATCACGCGCCGTTACTGGCGCGCCGATTCGATTAGCTAAATCACGCGTGTCTCATATCCCCGGCGAAATGCCACTCATAAATGCCGGCTTTAACGGTATTTTCGTGATTGCATCCTGTAAGCTACGCCTAATAGGATTTGCGCGCGCGGAAATCACGGCCGCGTCGGCTACCTGCGCCGAGAATTGCCGTTTTAATTTTTTCCTCGTAAACTGCCTAGCGATGGATTGTACGAAACCAATTTGACTTTCCTATTATACTTGATCCATCAGCAATGTTCTTGGCAAATCTAGACCTTTAATACAATTAATATATAATTAAATATAATGTTCTCTTAATTTGAGGGCCGCACATTTTCGTTAATTATATTTTTCAATTATCTCCGTAATTAAGATTTTTAGAAAATTTGTCATTCTCGAATCAGTAAATATTTTTGCAATCCTTTACAAGAAGAGTATCATAAACCGTTGACCACATCGAGAACACATACCATTACGACATCGTCATATTCAATCGTAACGCAAACGCCTAAATTCTATAATTATTCAAACGCGCAGTAAAACCGCAGATTTAATATTAAATGAGACTGCGCGGTTTCGAGTTCTAACAAGTACGTTCCGTGCGGTGTATGCATAAACTAAACAGGCAACACGGATCGTCCGTAATTAAACGCCCACGCTCATGAATTTGTGCACTTAGAGCTTGCACCATTAATTCGTGTCAATAATTTAATTCCCGCACGGTCATACACAGAGCATACATAACACAATGAAAACTGTATTGCTGAGATTGACAATTATCGTAATCGTAAAGTACGATAGATGTAAAAAAAAACAAGGTGACATATTTTAAAATACACACATTTCTCAAAATGTGTAATGTCTCGCGTGCTCGCGTTGTTTTTTAAAGAGTGGAAAACGAACGTAAGTTTATTTGCGAGATTTCACACGTATTTCACACTGAGAGAAAAATACAGTTACTTTTGGCCTCAACCATAATTTTATAATATTTTAACGATAAATATAATTAACTTAACTACATGCATCATTATGTTAACCATAATTATCGTTAGACATTATAAAATTGTGGTTGAGGCCAAAAGTAAATACATTTTTCTCCCATGCTGACAATGAGTTACTTTTGGCCTCAACCATAATTTTATAATATTTCTAACGATAAATATGACTAACTTAATTGCATCATTATATTAACCATAATTATCATGACAAATATTATAAAATTGTAGTTGAGGTCTCATACTGACAATGAGAGAAAAATATAATTACTATTGGACTCAATCACAATTTTATAATATTTCTAATGAATTATGGTTAACATAATGATGCATATAGTTAAGTTAATCACATTTATTGTTGGAAATATAAAATTATGATTGAGCAACTATATTTTTCTTTCAGTACACGCGATCGCATTGCGCAAAAATAATGTTCGATCTAAGCGCGACATGCTCACGGAAACATTTACGTTTAGAAATAGCGTACGAGCTAGGTAACGTTTTCGTGCGTGTCACCGGAGTCTCGCGTATGCAACGCTGGTGTACTTATCGGCAGTTTCGCGAAAGCACGGCGGAGGAAGATCGTGCGTAGGTTTTATCACTGACACATTGCCAGCGACTTTATCGCGAGATATCAAACATAAGCCACGTGCGAAACGTAATTTATCGTACTGAGATGAAACGGCAAATATTTATAATGACGGGAGATTTACTGCCATTAATCTCCCGAGTATTTTCCGTTAGTATCTAACTCCGTTTTATTCAGAAGTATCTCTTTCAGATGAAATCGTTCTTAGGTGATGATAATGTTGAGCGTGAGACATCTCGATGCGCAAACAATTCGATGTTTAAATCGTGCGCACCGGCGCGCGTCTCATTAAAGAAATAATTTTACCAGTTTATAAAAATCCAATTGGGCAATCAATCTGATCCGCCGTAGTGAATCGCGTGAGGTTGAAAAAATTTCGTCAAGACAGAGAGGGTCGACGATCTCGAGCGTCCAGAGATTGTTTCGCCGTCGATGAACCGTGTAACCTGTTGCGCAATCCGCTCTCCTGAGCAAGCAGCAAAATCTGTCGGGGATGACGGAACGAGCCTGGCGACTTACGCGCCGCTTTTTCCGCACGTACAACGTGAGAATGCAAAGCCTCGGCAACTCTCATAAACATTTCATTATTCTGTGCGCGATATTTTGGAATCTAAATTTTGGACGTATTTTGGACTGTTAATCAATTAGTCAATAATTGGGGGTTGTGTACGTGTAGGGGAAAATAGGCATGAAAGAACGGTTTTATGGCCACTTTCCTCTACACTGAGAATCCTATTTTGTTGTATAAACAAGAAAGTGTGAGCAACCAAATTTTTCAAATAAAATTTAACTACTTGATTTTTTTGTTTAATTTGACAAAATAAGATTCCAATTTCTCAGTGTATGTGTGAGCGACAAAGTCTTTGCTCGGAATTAATATGTTGGCAAAGTGCGCTCAACGTCTCGCGGAAAATGTCTTGAAGTCGTACCGCGGACCTGCTGAAATCAATGAAATCTCAATTTAGCAAGGTAGGCACGTGCGAAACAGTTCACGCATTGAGCAGAATTAACAGGATCGACGGCCATCTGCGAAGCGCGCGGTCTGTTCTTCACTTGAGGCGGACAAGCGCAGTGAACGCGGTGATTTCGATCGGTTCGAGTTCCCGCGGAGTCCATAAAACGGTTTCCCCTGTCAATGAACCGTGCCGAGCTGTTTCTGTGTTCGTGGAAGCCGCGATTATCCCGCTATCGAGTTCTCATCGAAAGCGGAAAGCCCAAAGAAACCGGCCGTTCCCTTCGGACGGCGATCGTCGAATTACTCTCTACTCATTAAGTATTTCAATGTAATTAAAAATGCGCCGTGATTATCCATCATCCTCGTGTTCGTCACGTTTCTGCAATTTAATTCGTCCTATTTTTTTTTTCGAGAGATATAATAATCCGATTACGGCGTAGCGGGACACTTGAAAAATACACGTGACGGTATCCACATGGAATTTTATTTCGACATTTACTGCAGGAATTTTTTTTTACCATAATTATTTCGAAAAGCATATTATTGGAGAGATATCTCGTATCTCTGAGTTTTTTGCGGAATTCGAAAATAAACAAGTATTTTGCGAGATGCGATATGTTTTGTTGGAAACTGATATAATTTCTCCTTCGTGAAAACCTAGTGGATTACATTTCTTCCTGCAATTTTTAAATTTCGGAACAAAACATCGCGGCATATATCCGTATTTCAGAACAAATTCTATTAAAATCTAGTTAAATTATGCGAAGAATAACGTATTCTAATTTATTTGCATCCTTAAAATCGCGCTTCGCGATGTTTTAAAACTTTCCTTTGCTATAAAATACCGTTCGTTCCTGATAAAAGAACCATTTCAGATTTTTAATTCAGAGAATGTCGGCATGTGCAACAAATACCAGTGTTACCGAATAGTTCACGTTTTTTAAACTATTTTGCGACGTTCCTCTGAAAAGTGCTTCGTGTAGAGGAATTTATGAAATGCCGCTTGATATTTCCTCCATAGCATCCGAGAAGAACAGAGAGAGAGAGAGAGAGAGAGAGTGTATTCACTCTCGAGACTCGAGATTATTGCGCGATGCGAGAAGGCGTTAATGAGAAATCTGAGTCGCGATACAATTACACATGCTAACAACGCGTTCTTTCGTAATTGCACGGATTCTTCTTCGACAATAGTCGTCGTATTTGGGTCAGTCGGTTGCTACGGGAGCAGGCAGTACCGGGTCGTCGACGGTGTGCGCCGCCCGTAAGTTATCGTAACGGTATACCGACGATTATAGCCGCGAGGATATCGCAGCGTTGATGTTCTATAATCGCCGGGATGAGTTCACCAAAGTGAGAGGAGCGCGACTTTGTTCACGTTTAACGAGAATCCTTCGAGAATTACGCCAATATACGAGAGACGAGAGATAGAGAGAGAAAGAAGAGATCTCTTTCCCCAGCTGAGTCTCTGCGATAACGAGATAATCCTCTAAAATAAATCACGATTCCGAAAGGATTTTATTCACAGACGAATAATTCATCGAGTGCTCCTGTCATTCCGTCATTTCTTGAGAATGAACGCCCACGCGATGCGTTGCATGTCGTGATAGTCGTGTTCGGTCGTTGCACTTAAATTCTTTGTGCATACTTGCTTTTCCCGTCACCTCTTCTCGGTAGTCCTATTGATCTCGACGCGAGGGTCGTGTCAACGCAAACGGCGGCACTCGCCTTTAACGCGTTGCAGACAAGCTTGTAAATTCAAACGTGACTCACCTTTATAATCGCTAATCGTGATTTGTATGTGTTTATTCTATTTCGAGATATATCCTGCAAAATGTTAGGCTCTTCACACAATCCGCAAATCCTTTTCTAACATTTGTCAGTTAAAGAATTGATTAAAGTTATTAGATAAAATAACAGTTATCACAGTAAGAGTTAAATTTATTTCTGAGTATGAAAAGAATGAGAGTTATTTGGATAAGAATTGATATGGGCTATCGTTTGTTATTGAAATAATTATTATTTAACAATCATTCTCATTTTTTTTTATTGAGAAATATCGAGTTTTATCTCTGTTGTTTTCTCGAAAATATGTTCCAAAAAATAAGTGAACGATTTTGAAATATTATACTTAATTCATAATATTTATTATTAACTTAATATACTACGAAAACAACTCTGAAAATATAAAATTGTACAAAATTAATGATGTTTAATGGATGTTTCATATTATATTGTTTATCCTTTTAAACACATTTTCATACTAGAAGCGCGCAGTCATAATAAAACATTGTCAAAGTCCCGCAGTCATAATAAAACATTGTCAAAGAAAATTATAATAAACGCATTATTATAACGGAAAGGAAATCTCTTCTGAGTATCGTCGTCAACGCAAGAATTTTCTCGAAACCTCTGGAGTTTAACTTGAGCTTCAGCTTTCAGGTAAATGTAAAAGGAAAGCGGAAACAACAGAGATAAAAACTTGAGATGGTTAATGACCCGAAATAAAAGATCGTCCTCTGCGTGCGCAGATCGTATCAGGACGAAAAGCGATCTTTTACTTCCGTGCTAGAGTCTCTTTCAGTGCATTTTTTGTCGTTGTGCAGTGTAGATCTTACATCTTAGCACGGTCCAGTTCAGCCACTTTCGCGAGCATCCTTTGTTTTTCGGAAAGTACCGTACGCTCCACGTCCGCATGTCCAGTTATGGATTTTTATGACTGTGACATCTTACAATTTGATTATGAACGTTTATATCGTTACTTCAAAATTCTTTCCAAATTTTCTTTCCAAATTCGATCGGTTAATAGAATTAAATAAATATTAAGATGAAAAATGTGAGACACAATTCTTATAAGAAGGCTGTTATTTATAGAACTGTTGGAATGTTAATCACTCTCTTTGTATATCTTGTATATCTATGCATACGCAAAGGGGGAAAATTCCATAGCAACCATACCACAAAAGGGTCAATGGTTATATTAGGGTCGGCGTACCTGCATACACCTACAATGACTTGTTTGTATCTATTGATTATTTCTGAAGCAAAGTCGCAGTGGGTTGCCATTCTCTGAGGTTTCTTCAGAACAGATATATAGGCGCTTGTAATGGTGACTCCGAGCCTACTTAATCTTTCTGCTGACCCTAACGATTTTTTTTATCAGTAAGGCGAGACCTAGTGTGCCGACACTCCCAGAAAATATTCATTCACACTGCACGGTCGCATTTTGAATGAACTACACTTTAAAACTACCTTTTTTACACTGTGCTAATATTTTTCTGTTATTTCGAAAATTATTTCGAAATTCAAGTCCAACGAAATAGTTGAAGTTACCGAAGCAGTTTCTTTATGACGCGTTGTTGTAACGCTCGAAGGTTGAAGGGTCTGTAATGAACGTAGTGAAACTGTTATACAAAGAACCGCACCTGTTACGATTTCGCAATTTTCGACGTCTGTGTAAGCATCGTCTGATCGTGCCGCTCGCGTATGTAAGGCATATCCGGTGTATTTTATATTCCTCACCTGTCGCGAGAACAGACGATCTTGAATGAATGCGCGTCCAGATGTCACGTATGTCACAAAGAGAGAAACACCGACCTTCACAAGTGGTCGAGACGCAATTATTTTAACGGGAATTTATTATTATGGGATTATTTTTAGTAATTGTTCAAACGTGTTGCAAGTTTAATGAACGTCTATCGGCAGAGAGAACGAGAATTTTTTTAATTACTTAAGAAATTTTTTTAATTACTTAAGAAGAATAACGCGAATTCTGATGCGTACAGATAACAAATATAAACGCATGGACATTGAAATGCATATAATGTATAATAATCTTACGAGATTCGCAAATTTTTATTTATTCCGCGCAAGCCATATTTTTCATAATTAGCTGTCTGGTAATATGCGACTTCACGCTCGAAGAATTATCCGTTTCCGCGTACTTTCGCTTTTCGCAGACTTCCGAACTTGAGCTGGGTTTGCTCTTTGGAGGGTGAAGATAGGTGAAGCATGTGGAACGTGAAAAAGTGTATCGCTCTGATAGCCGGCCTGACAGTAGGCGGACAACCGGTTCTCCATCGCGCTATAATCTCGCCAGCTCCCAGAAACTTTCCCCGCGAATTTTTCGAAATTTTTTTTTTCCCGATCCCAATCGGATTTCACTTTGCAAGAGTCGTTCCACAGTCGGAGTTTTCAATTTTCACCGATGTCAGCTCGGAAATCAATAGTCGCTTTTTAGCCACTTTTTAACCACGCGGTTCTGCAGAAAAAGAAAGTGTGTTGAGACGTGAGAAGTACGCGTTATAAAAAAAATGTTATCATTTATTCTGGGATCATTCTATTGTGATAGATTCAAGTCTGTTCTCGTTAGTTTTTGCGAATATTCTTGTCGAGCTCTCGTTGCGAATAACGGAAGAAGAACCGCGAAGCATCGATGCGGTCGGCGGAGAGTTGCGATTTGCGATTTGTCCGTGTGTAATTTTATCGCGTCCGCGAGCGACTCATCATGCTCGGATAGCTCTTTTTAAGTCCGCGCGTCCGATTCGC
Source organism: Tetramorium alpestre (assembly GCA_021460005.1). Classification (NCBI taxonomy): domain Eukaryota; kingdom Metazoa; phylum Arthropoda; class Insecta; order Hymenoptera; family Formicidae; genus Tetramorium; species Tetramorium alpestre. The sequence goes on from JAJVSH010000011.1 coordinate 1,989,014, forward strand.
GATGCACGCTTCTCGTCCATCATGCACTGGACGAGAGAGAGATGCGAGAGATTTATGAGATGTGATCTCCAACAAAGGGATCTCGAGGGCAACGTGTTATTCCGTTTGTTTCGGATGCTGTCGTGAGTTCCGCATCCGCGTTCCTCCCGCGAGAATTCAATTTCACAAAGACAGAGTCTCGTGCGATTTCATTAGCGCACTCCGCTAATCCCCCCCCGCGAATTGTCAGTCTCGTTAAATCCTTGATAGATGCGCGCGCGTGTCTTAATGAAATTTAATTACCGCGTTAAATCGAGCGGTATTTCAAACTCTCACGAAATCGCATGTACGATTGTTATTTCGCGAAAACAACTCGCGTCTCTCTTTCTCTGCCTTGAGAGAAAAATATAGCTACTTCGGCCTCAACCATAATTTTATAATATTTCTAATAATAATTATGGTTAACATAATGATGCATGTAGTTAAGTTAATCATATTTATTGTTAGAAATATTATAAAATTATGTTTGAGCCAAAAGTAACTACATTTTTCTCTCACAATCAGTACAGGTCTTCTCGGAATACTGAAATGTTTTTCCAAGTTTCTTCAAAGTTCCATCTATTATTTCTGACATAAAAGTTTAAATTTATTACATAATAATTTATCAGAAATTATGTTACATGGTTCTTTCGATACTTTATCTGAACATTTTAATTCCTATAATTCATATAATTAAAAAAAATTTAATAGAGCTGATGATGAAATTTTTTTATTTTTAATTTCTTTTTGCAAACTGGACAAAAGCAATTATTTACGGACAAGTGTGAACAAATTATGAACAATGAAATGCCATATCAATTTTGTAAAAATTCGCATTTCAAGAATTTCTTCATAGACCTCTCTCTGCCTTCTCGCTATTAGTTTACCATCCTTCGACAGGCTCGAACTTAGACTTGCGCGCACTTTGCCAATTTGCCAGTCTTACGCGAAAGGTTGTTCACGTACGCTTGTCAAGAACTCGAGCGAGCGAGCGACGTATTCTCGTCGGACAACCGGTCAACGGTTGTTTCGAACCAATTACCCAAGTCTGACAGCCGCGCGTTGTTCGTACGCGAATCATCCTCTCTTTGTGACGTTTTCGTGTTACTATGGGAACGTTCATACTCATAAATGCGTTCGCCGAGTCGGTCCGACCGAGAATGCACCGGTTAGGTGAGTTAGCACGTTTGCGGACGCCAGCGTGTAACTCGCAAGACATATTCTCGCGGGCACACTAAACTTGACCAGATTGCTAACAAATGACATTTTAGCTGTGATTATGATGCAAATTTAGACATCAGATCATGTAATTACATGTAGATAGAAAATTAACGAGAGTAAAAAATAATTGTCGCTTTCTCTCCGGGCTTAATTATTAGTGATCGCCAGTAATATTTACTGCCGTCGAGTATCGATTCCGCCGATCGTCGAGAGAATCTATTCCCAAAGCACTCTTACATCCGGCGCCTAGAAACGCTCGGCTCCTCACGCGCACACGCGCGCGCGCGCCTAAATAGCGTATTTAAAAAGCGATAACGGCCGGTGCTGGTAAGCGTGTTACTCTTCTTTCAGGCTTTCGTGTTCTCCACCTAGTCCTAGCGCCAAGCGTAATCGGTGCCTCGGCCGTGCGAGAAACGTCCTGCATGGCTGCAGTGCAGAAGAGCAAAGCGTGGCCGTAGTAACGAGTAATTAGAGCGTGACCGAAGAAGCTGAGCGTTACTTTTCATGGTTTTAGAAACGCCCCGGCCTTCTCCCAGATAAAATCGCGCTTCAACGAAAGGCCCGCTCCTTTCGCCACGTTTCGCATTATCGCGCGAACCGTACGCTCGTCATTACGAAAGACATAGGTATGTGCCTTTTGTTTCCGAGACAATTATATATATATTTTTTTTCAAGAATATATCGCTAAATAATTTAACAGAGGGAGTTATACGTTTACCCTTGTACCGCGCGGATTTTTTCTGCAACGGTAAAAATTTCATAAGTGCCTTATGCAGGACAATGGAAGGCACACATTATTATCTCGATTCCTTCATACTCTTCCCTCGAAATCAGCCTTGTAATTACCGAGGAGCGCGCGTGTGTGATCGTATTCTGGAAAATGATAAGAACTCGTAGCAAATTGATGTAAACAATAGCATCTCCGTCGCACGCACTTTTTTCTTTGTTTAAATCTTCCTCGGTCGCTCTTTCGATCATCTCTTGTTCAGAATTCTTTCAACTTCGGTAAAGTGCTAGGTTCTTTTCTCGTTTCTCGTGGCTGTATGAACCTTTTCTTCGACGTCAGGTGGATTATGGGGAAGTGGTCGGTTCTGCCGACTTCCTTTTTCGGACGTGACAACTTTAAGATTCGGTATGAGTCATTCGGCCGTTTCTTTGTGACTGCGTATACGCATATTTTACATCTAGTTCTAGTACAACCTCTACATTCTGTTGAATTTAAGCTGATACAAGAAAAAGCTGAAGCCTTTTTAACTGATTTAAGAGAGTCACAGGTTGATTTCTCCAAAGATTCAACATTATTTAACGATATATCTCTTTTAACATGTATATGCTAATTGTTAATTATATTTATTATGACATGTACATTAATTGCGGTTTATTAAAGTTATATAATTTTTAATAACGCATAATTAACGCTTCAAACGTTTCTTCAACATTCGCGTTGTTATTTGACGAAGGTGGAAATCTTATCGCGTCGCGGCTCGGAGGCTTAAATCCGCCATTGCGCCTCTTTGTTTCCGCGAGGATGCCTCAGGAATCTTAATCGTGCCGTGTCACGGAGCCTTTCCCAGAAGATAATTCGGCGCGTATGGTCGGTTTTCTAATCGCGAAGACAGACACCGGGCGACATACACCGCGCTAATTTCCCGTAATTGCGCACACGTGCAATGCACCACAATAATAATTACTGTATACAATACCAGACGCGTAATTCCGTAAATTCCGCGGTTATAGAACGTCTCGCGAATGGCAAATGGGGGATTAAGCGAAACGTTCGAACGGATTAATATATCACGGAAGCAGCAGATGGGGAACGCACCAGCTGTTGAATTTTCGACAATCGTATCGACGGATGAATCCGAATGAAATTTGCAATCAGAGTTCCATTTATATACAGTTTTAAAAAAAAGAAGAAAATAACATACGCGCGTATAATGATCGCGCGTTTTCAACGCTTCGATCGGACGACGAGGAAACCGCCGCGTCGTAAAACGTTTCGCAAGTGCGGAGAGTCACTTTTGATTCCCCGCAATATTTCCCGTCCAGTGCGTCCAGCCTGTGTCGCGCGAGCGTGTAATGCAGTGTCGTTTTAACAGCGTTTTCGCGTCGACGTGAATGGCATTATCGGATAGGTGCGAGAGGAGCCGCGGAATGCTGCAACTCGCGGCGGAGTGCGGCGCGGAAAAATCGCCGCGCTTCGTAGAGACGCGCGGCGGATTTTTCACAATCGGACCTCGTCGCGTTCGCTTTATTGCCGCGACTGTTACACCCGCGAATAATCTGCATAACAAATGCATCGCCGTACTCGCTGGATATGGGCGTGTGTGCATTTCTCCGTCCTCCGTCTCCTTCGCTTCTCCCCCGCGTATCCTCGCCCGATACACTCGATGATCAGAGTGCGTGGCAACGTGTCGGTTACGAATAAATGAGCGTAATATCGAGACACCGGCGTTCGCCGATTCAGAATCGACACGGGGCTCGTTAAGCTTGTCGCTCGGAAAACGAGGCGTGATTTACAGTTACCTCACCGTGCAACTAATAAATTTATTATTTCTATGTGGGTTACCGGTGGTAACTTAATTGCCGGGGCAATTAAAAAATGACTGGTTACGCGCGTGTACGTCCACCAACGGTGTTTTGAGTTCTATCGACTGTTCAGCCACACTATACGAAGCAAAACGATATACCGCGTGTGTACGTGTATGTGTGTGTACGTCACTGACAGAAAACATATACAGCTCAAAATATATTTGAAAGAGAGGGAGAGAGACGAAACGGGATGTTCTGACATATTGCGGACGGACGAATCCTGCAGTTGAGATGTGCAACACAACCGGTGACGCATGTCAAGGACCGTTAAAACGCTGAATAAAAAAGCGGCCGTATAACAAACAGTTTTGTACCATTCTGCATCACCACTGTAAGTTTATGACATATATCTTGATGCCGATCTCCTTCTTGACAATTTTCTTTCATTATTTATTAATAAAATAAATCTCTATAGCAACTTTCTGCACAGCTCGCATCTGCTTTATTTCTTTATTGAATTTATATTTCATTGGAACGGCAGATCGAATCGAATCGTTCTCGCGTGCGAGGGTCGAAATATTTATAATGTCCAACGTGTATACGAAGACACGTAGCGTCCTTCATGGGTCGTCAATACATCCAGTTTCTGATATCGTTGCCAATCAATTACGACTCCGCGAGAACGCAGACTGTCCGGGCAAAGAGACGTTCGGCGGGGTTTACCGATTTCCAAGGATACGTGCGAAGATAATTTCCTAATCTAATTTTCTAACGGCAGGAGAAACCGGCAGAGCGGCGTTAAGCCGATTGCGCAAACGGGGTGCCAAAGCGTGCGTCGTGTCAGACTTCGACGGGCAGCAGCAGCAAGTGTAANAACCGAATCGTTAGCGTTCTCGCTTCCGGCGGGAATGTGGCAAGTAGATCTGGGCAAGGTCGCGTAGGAAGACGAAGAACGGGATGGCGACGCTCTGAGAGATATTCAGCCGGCCATAAAGATCGAACTTTTTGCCCGTGTTAAAAAGGATCCTCGAACCGTCGCATCCGCCACATTTTTCACCGCGGTCCCCTTAATCGATCGTCGCCGTTTGTCCTTGCCTGTTTTCTTCGGATATTGCACATCCAACGTGACAAAGAATATTCAAGCTGACGCGCGGAGATTGCTATCGCGCCTTGCGTTAAGTTTTCAACGTCTATCGATGCCTATCTAGCGAATGGCGCAACCCGTTACCTCGTAAATCAGGGGCTAATGAAAATTATCCTTTGTGTCACGTATTATGCACTGTTTACGACTTTGTATCTCTCTTTTTTCTTTAACCCCGCGATCGCCGCGTGACGTCTTTACGAGTCCGATGTTTAGTAAAACGAGGAAAAACTTGTCAAACTTTGTTACAACTGTTCGAATTTCGAAAGTCTGAATAAAATTATTTCCAGAAGATAGAAATTCTTTGTATTAAGCCTCAAGATCTCACACTTGGATTGAAGGGTTAAAGATAAAAAACGGTCTCGCAATGCTGCCATGGAAGGATTTTAACGCCTGGAGTAGCGCGAACGATCTATCAGCATTTCTATTGAAAAAAAAAAAATCCGCGAGCTTTCTCAATTTACACAATTTCAAAATCGTGCACTCACCTCCTCGGAACGGTGTGCTGCGGGCTGGTCGCCGTGCTGGAGGGCGCGCTGCTGGAGACACCGCCGAACGAGCTGGAGCAGGTGGTGCCGGACACGGTGGTGTCGCTGGCCGTGGTCGTGGAGCCGAGACTGCCCTGCCTCGAGGACACTTCCCGATTTCGCGCCCCCCGCGACCTACCGGCGGCGAACTGTCGGCCGGCGCGGCGCGGCGTCGCGGCGTTTCTCGCGGGCGCGCTCGAAGGTCGAAGTAGCGTGCCGGAAGTACCGCTGCCGTTGGTCTGCGCGGCCAGGATCTCCGGCGCGATCAGCGCGATGTCCGGCAGCGACGTCGGCGCGGAGACCACCGCGGCGCGTCGCGTGACCGGCTCGTTGGCGGACGTGGCCGCGGCACGTTGCGTGCCCTCCGGTAGCCGCAGATGACGCAGCCGCCGCATGGACGCGCGCATCCACGAGTTGGCGGCGGCGGCGACCGTCGCCGTCGTCGTCGTCGTCGCGCCGTCGCGATTTTCCCGCCGGTCGACCGCCTCGTTCGTAGCGTTGCAACGCTGCGCGGCCTCCTCGTCGTCATCGTCACCGTCGTTGCCGTTGTTGCCGTTGTTATTATTGTTGCGATGCCGTCGGTGCCGTCCGCCGCCGCTGCCGGCGTTTTGACGATCGTGAAGAAGCGCGCCGCCGGAGGGTGGCCACCGCGAGCTGCCACCCACTAGGGACTTTGCCGTCGCGGTGACGGACATCGCGACACTGCGGCCCGTCGCCGGCTCGCGAGCTTCGCAGGCGCGCCTGCGCCCCGCGCTCCCGCTGGTGGGGGCACCACTCGCCCTCCCCCCCTGCTCGTCACCCTCTCCCGAGGCCGCGAGCGACTCCGTCGCCCGCAGGTACTCCACTTCCTCGAGCCACGACCAATCTACCTCGGAACCTTCCGAGCAGACGTCCTCGCTCGGGTTGGCCGCCGATTCCGCTTCCGGCGGCTGTCTGCAAGCACAGGAATAATGCGGGTGTAATCTTCAGCTTTACTTATGCGGGTATTGTCGTTTCGCGTAACAATTAACCCGAATGCGAAATAGTTTTCTTTTTTTTTTTGTTTGCGCTGAAATTGTGAGAGAATAAGTAACGCAAAAATGTATTTCTTAACGACATTCTTTAAAAAGAATGACAGGATTATAATTAGAATCATATAAATTAAGAACGTTATTGATAAATAATAAGTACGATCAAGCTGCATCTTTCATAATAAATAATATTTCTCTCTCTCTCTCTCTCTCTCTCTCTCTCTCTCTCTCTCTCTCTCTCTCT
>JAJVSH010000011.1:1998782-2038240 GCA_021460005.1 Tetramorium alpestre
GAGAGAGAGAGAGAGAGAGAGAGAGAGAGAGGCGAGGCTGCGGTGTTCGTGCGCCCGATGACCCGATTGCTTTCGCAGCGCCCGCGGCGATCGCGTATCAATACGCGGACCGACTTTCTAAACACGGTCGTGCCCTTTCCCAGTGGGTTTGTTTATCGATAACGATATCGCCGGTCCGATACATGCATCGACTTTTCATCGGTCCAAAAACGTTTCTCGCTGGATTTTATCGTGTATTTTTTTCTTTTGCAAAATAATCGTCGCTGGTATACAGTTTTATATTGCATGAAAATAGATTTCAGAATTTATCGAATAAACTAAATTTAGATTTTCAAACACGATGATTTAAGTGTTAATAGTATAACTATAACAAATCTGTGCTTTACGATTGTAATTATAAACGGAACTGTGACTTAAACGTTAATATGTATTTTTAAAAATAAAAATTTATGAATAGTATATAAACGTTGTGAGGATTTTCATTGTATTTAGATCAATATTTTAATTTATCTCCAAGGTGTCGTATTTTATTTTCTAGTTTGCGAGCCGAATTTGATAAGCAAAGATTGTAGGTAGAAGTTACGTGGTCTGGGTACAAGTTTTGTGTTTAAAATATTTTTTTCGCAGCTGAATTTTCGAATAAGTCGTCTGAGAAAAATAAAATGGGACATCCTGCACACTTATCGAATTTATTTCAAAAGCGAGAGACATGCATGCCGTGACAGAAATCTTTGTGTTTTCAGCAAGTGAGTTTACAACTCGCCGACCTCTTACTCTTTCCAGAAGAGGAGAGATTCGTTCCTCCTTCACGTATTCTTACTTTTATCTTTCATTACATCTCGGCTCTTTACCTTGTCTTTGTACTTATTCACCTTGTCTCGCAACTCGCATCTCCGACAAGTATTACGGCGTTTCTCTCAAACGTGCGACCATTCGCGGATTAATCCGGAGAGTGACTTTCTAAACGCGGTCGTACCCTTTCTCGTCGCGCCCGTATCAAACCAACGATATCGCAGTCGTGTTACAATGTGCGAAGGTTCTCTTTACGCGCGTATCGGTACCGCGTCGCCTATTGTTATTAATTATTTCCTACGCGGAACAAAAGCCGCCGTTTCGCTATTGTTGCAAGATGATACGAAGGTGAATCGCTCCTGGAACGCGGCGTTAACGAGCAAACGGAAGAGAATTATAGAGAATTACTGCACGTTACGGGGTGGCGGGGATTAATAAATTATTCAATCCGCGTTTGCAAGAAAAAAGACGACAGTAACCAGCATCTTTATTCGTTATAAAAAAATTACGGTATTTTATTTTTATATAGCATTTTATTACGGAAAAAAACTGGTAAAAATATATGGCCATTAAGATACTATAAAAAGTCATACTATTTTTTTTTCTCAATATTGACATCGTTTATCGTTAATTGTTGTCTCGTGTAATATACGTTGTTGCGGTACCGCATGCGGGACCAGAATTTTCCGCTTTCACGTGTCATACGTAATGTTCCATTCCTCCGCGCGTTCGATTCGACACGGGGGGGACTTGATTCATCGCATGTCTGCGCGCTTACGCGAATGCTCGCCTCGCCGCGATACTGTAGCGCGAATCATCGTGAAAAGCCATACTTACACGATGTCGTTTACCTCTATGGCTTGACCGTGATCAATTTTTTTTTTCTTTTTCAGGTGAGAGCGACGCGTTCGCCTTTAGACTCCGAATGTTCACGCTGTCGCTCTGATCCCGTTAGAAAGTTTCACTATCTCCAGAGAGAGTAAATCTCTCAAATTTAAAAAGTCCTTTGATTCTCAATTTTTTAATTAAAAAATGTAAGCATTTCGAAAATTATATATTATATAATTTTCACGCGCGCGCTTACATTTCTCTCTAAAGAGAAATATAAGCGCGCGTGAAATTTTGAATGTAAAAATCGAGAGTGATTTTCAACGAATCGAGAGTATTCCGGGTTTACCTCGGAAGCGGCAGCCACTTCAGAGGTCTATCAGTTAAGAGGCTCTCTAAAACTCTCGAGCTTGCACTTGCGCTTAATAGCTTGAAAGGTAGGTCATACGTAAATGCATTCGCGGTCATCAGAGAGGATCTGCAATTTTCACTGTCAGTGTCTTAACTTCGATCGACGAGATCCCCGCGTCGTTTCTCATCGTCGTCGAGACGGGTGCACGTCGAGCGAATCTGAATCGAAACAGTTTGCACGCTCGTTAGGCTCGGGCCTATGTAAATACTTCCGGCACGAAAGCGCGCTTCCCTGCCAATGCATTCGTGTTTATCTATGCGAATTCTTACATCGGTAGCTAGCAATACGAGCTTGCTTACCGTGAGAAACCGCTACAAAGACAGGTGAGATTTCAGCTGAATACGAGAAGCCGGGAAAGAAAGAATTTCTTACGGAAACATCGATCCTCGCGATGGAAATTAGAAACACGATTTTAATTCAATTAAAATATTCTTATATACTTTCTAATCGAATAAATTAATGAAACTGGATATCTAACTGGATATCTGAATTGTCAAGTTTTTAATAAAATTTTTATCTGCTATGAAAATTAATTCTTCTTACTTTTCAACTATGGCAAAAGTTGCGATAGATATTGCTGGATATTTTTTCATGAATGAAAATCAGGATTTTAATATTAGATATTTTAAAATTGTTAATTTACAAGATAGTATTATGTAATCCTTACAAAATCAGGCATAACTTTATTCTTTTCTATTGACATAGAGTACGATCGAAGACTCTTTGCGTGAGAAAAGTATATGAAAATGTAACGGAAGCAATCATACCTCGTGAGAAAGTTGGACGGCCCGTAATCGACGTTGGCAATCGACGGTACACAACGATATTCCTTGAAGCTGGTGGATCTATCGATACCAGGAAGCCCATCAGCGAAAGGACTCGAGTTTAGGCTCGTCCCTTCCGTCCACGATTTACGATGCGACTTTTGAAAGGAGCGCCTCTTGCTTCCGCGCTCGAAGGCGACGTCCTCGTGACCGCGTCTCTTGAGAACGACTTTCCCGCAAGGCTCCGAATTGATGGAAACGGATCTATTCTTGGACGAATTATCCTCGCAAAGCTTGTTTGAATTCGACGACGATTCACAGACCGGATCGTCCGGCTGGATGTCGTGGTCGCGCGGCGTGACGATGCCTTTCGTCTCCCCCACGTCGCTCCTACCGTTCGCTTCCTCGGTCGAGGTCCTGGACGACGATTCGAAGGGGTAACTGACCCTGTTCTCGTCGTCCCCTTCGATTGGAAGCCGCACAGGGGATACCTTGTGATTCGGGTCGGCGTTCTCGTTCCTCGCGCGGCCGCAGCTCGATTCCGCTTGGTCCTCGTTGTCGTCGTGCTCGGCGAGGAAATCGAAGGCGTCGTTTATCTCTCGCGTCTCGTATGTCTCGTCCTCGTGCCTCGTTCTTTCGCAGCTCGATGCCGTCGCGTGGTCCACCGTATCCTGCTGGCTCTCCTCGTTGATGTCCGAACAAGTCTTGCGTATCACTGGCTCCAGGTTCCTGGTGATGTCGCGTACTCGCTTGATCGTGTCCGACGAGACCACGTCGATCCTCTTGCGGATCGGTACCACTTGATCGTGGCCCAAGGTCACCAAGATATCACCCTTATCGATGCTGTTCAGCACTCGCTCTTGCTGCTTGGTAAGGGAGAGTTTCTGCTCCAGCTTCGGCGGACATACATCCAGCAGATGCTCCTGTTCGTCGGGTGTCGCATCGTCTACGGTGACCCGCGGTACGCACGCATCGTTTCCAAGATCGATCAAATCGCCGTCCTCGTTGGACGCCATTTTACGACGGTTTATACCTGCAACGATACAGAGCGCTTCCGTTAATTGATATTAAACGAATGATGCATCGCTCAAGGTCGGAAATTTTTTCTTATTTAACAGTTTAATAATGATATAATAAATATAACAATATAAGAAATAAATGTACAATATATCTTGCAATTTTTACAACCCATACAAAATAATTTTAAATAAAAAAATACCTACGTTTTATACATATTTAATAAAAATTAATCTTATTTTCTACATTATATTAACGTATATTACCTTCACGTAGCACTATTTGCGACATGAGCTAAATACTTAAAAGAATCGTACACGCATCGTTGATTTACGCGATATCTACGTTGATCACTATCAATTTAAACCGACGATTACACCTCGAGAGTCATCTGAGATGATCAGATTAATTTCCGGGCAAAGTGTGTCGGCGGGTTTTCATTGCAACCTTATGAACTTGTCCTAGATTCACCTGACCCATCCAAGAAATCTCTGGTCATAAACTAGACGAGCGTGGTTCTCTCGACGATTGACCGCCGCAGGACCATCTTCTCCGCGAGCCTCCCACAGACATCAAGCTAATTTATCGCGCCGTTTCTCCAATCTCCCCCTTTCTCCCTAGCTCTTTGTTTCTTTCTCTCCGATAGACTCACCGTTCCGTATATACCGAAGAAGATTGTGCAAAAGTATGCCTGCCATGTCGCGACCGTGTCACATTCGCGATATCGTTCGCGAGCTGGGCCACATCGGGAACGACTGAGATCCGAGGAAGAGGAGACGACGCTATCATCATAAGTGTTCGTAATCGTCATCGATTAACGGCAAGGTACTAAGTGAGCGATGCCACGACGCATTGGGCACGTTTAGCGAACGATGACGGCGCGCGATTGGCTTTCATTTTTTATGACTTCAGGACACGTAAACTTCTCTTTCGTAATTTGTATTTGAATGTATCATCGGGAGGCATTGCGAAAAGGCCGATGGTTTAATGCACGGCACCTCTCGCTCGAGGTTTGAATATTTCGCGACGTTACATGTACCTTCTGTGTATATGTGAAATGTATATACTACTTCATTGTGCGCGATATGTTTGCGATTGAATTATTACACGTCTAATTACCAATCAACGTCGACGCGGCCTTCTCGACTTTTCTTCGCCATTTTTCCAATTTTCCTGACTTTCACCGATCCTCGCTGTACCAGATTCGAGGCAGCTCTGTATCATTAGCGTGTCTCTTGTCTTGCAAAATCGTTTGTCTTCGTTATCGATAAGAAGGTCAAGTAGGAAATCCCACGGCTTTCCTCGGATGTCATTTCGCTAACGCGAGTAACACGCACTCTTTTTCGGAGCCGTCGACGAGGAAATTGCGTCTACACAACATATATATCCCTTTCCGTTGGATGGTTTCTTTTCTTCATTTCCTGCACGCAGATACTTTGAAGGAGATCGGGGACGCGAAGCGAAACCACGCGGCACCGTCGATACACCTACTTCATCACGGCTCATAAACCACCGACGAATAATGTCGAATAATACGACCGTGTGTCGTATTCCCGTCGCACGGCGGAATATCGTCTAGTCACCGCGAATCAAGTAGTGTGCACGCCGCAAACGAGTGGCGGCCGATACCGTATATCGGTCGAATAATAATCGCCGATTCGTTAGCATACAGCAGTGTCACGAGCTCGTAACGATCCCGGCACGTTTTTCAGCGACGTACGTGTCGTCTGCCCGACAGGATAAATTTTCCCCGGACGCGCCATTAACGCACGCGTCCTTCCGCTGATTAACGTCCATGCGGCGGCAATTAACAATTCCGCGGAATTAACAAGCGTCGAAGCTAATTAGCGTCACTAATTATCCGGCGCTCGAATCCGTCCCGCGACGATAATGCAAAGCCTATACATAAACGAATAATCCTATAAATAACCCGGGAGAATACCGAATTCGCGCGGACGATAAATCCGCGGGGCCCCGACCCGCGTTTCAGCCGCCGCGCGCGCACGGACTGATTAATTACCGCTGACGCGCGCGTGTATACGCACGCGGGCGTTATGACTCCGCTTAACGTCCGCGCAAATTTATTCGTCGCCGTTAAACGCTCGGTTAGGCCCCGCTCTCACGACCCACCGGTCGGTCAGAAAGCAAACAAATGATGTAATTGTATACAATTACTCGGCCGACGGCTCGCTGTCATTCCGCTCACGTTCAGCCAAATTAACTACGCTGCCGCCGCCTGAGTCTCTATGATCCCAATTCGTTTCTCAAATCTTAAGACTTAAGATTCCTTAAATCTTAAATCGTCTTTTTAAATTGTATAATAGCTGATCTTGACTGTTTTATAATCTACGGTTAAAAAAATGGAAGAGAAATAATAACTTTTAATATGGAAATTAAAAATGTAAGTGATTAAATGTACCTAAGTGAAATGTACTTATGTAAATGTAATTAAAAATTATCTTTCGTATTTCTCGTGCACTTCTTTCCTTTTTTGAATCATAGAATATAAAGCAGACAAGATTAGCTCTACAATTTAAAAAGACGATTAAGATTTAAAAAAATTCTTAAGTCTTAAGATTTGAGAAACGACTATGAATTCGGACGTATACATATACCAAGATGCTTCGATTCGCCTGTTCCGAGAAAGGAAAACACCAAACGCCGCGTTTTTAATTCCAAGTTACGCGAAAACCTTTCCCCCGTTTTCGATAAAGCTTAACGAACGGGAACACTCGTCGCGTTAAATTAAGCTGCAAATGAATTTAATGAAAGATGCAAGTCACGATTTAATTATCGGAGCGCTCCGACTTCTTTTCCAAGAAATCTCGAAGCATGTCTTCATTGAATTTTATGCTAAATAATTTTTTTACATTCGCAACGTGCTCGTTAACGAGACCGTGTAGCTCGCCGAGGGAGATTTTCTGAAATACGTAATGAAATACGCGGCTAAACGTATACCGCCCTGATGACATGTCGTCGCGTATTCGTGCGCATCCGCTCGTCAGATGCTCGAGGAGGTGCGACTACCGGAAGGTTAAACATAATGATAATTTCTACACGCGAATTAAGAAAAGTCGCTCTTGTTAACCGGTGAGAAGTTGAGATGCGCGCACACGCGAGACGTCCCGAGGGCGACGCTGTTTAAAACAATAGCGGAATCTTCGTGTTTCGCGAGACTATGAGACCACGCAATGCGAAACAATAACTAACGCTATATGTGTGTTAATGGTATTCCAAGAGTTATTTCCCTGCGCCACTTGCGGGCGAATTAAATCACAAATTGCGCTAATCAATTACGAGTAAGACTTTACGACTAATAATGTACAACGATGAAAAAAAAAACCTCGCGGGCAGTCGACCGATGTGTTGAGAATTAAACTCCCAAGCGTTAATGACAATTATTGTATTTTTAATTCGCCAATGCAATCGCGACAATATTTATTATGCAGCCGCCTGTCGTAATATATTTCACGCGGCTTCGCTTTTTGCGCCTCGCGAAAAACACTGAATTATGTTAATGACATATTAAAGTAAAGGTCGCGCAAATTTACAATGCATAAACATAAAGCGGCCCGACGATAATTGTCGTCGGCAGGATGAAGGATGAAGGAGGCTTCCCAGCGCGGACGTCGAATCGTTATCGCCGAATAAAAAAGCGCGTCCGCACGCACGGCGCTTTCACCGTATGAATTATAGTTTTGCGCCTATCCGCGAAAGTCCTTCACCGACGTGGAGGAGCGTCTAATGCCCGGGACCGAGAGTGAGGCGAATCGGTGTCGGATCGGTCCGGCCTCGGCTCCATCGCCCCCCTTGGGAACACTGTAAACTTCTATTTTGGGTTGCTACTGCTCCTACTCAATATTCGATTAAATTTGACTTAAAACAATGTGTTAAAATTAGCGACATATCAGGCCTTCAATATGTTGTTAATTGATCTAATTAACTTCCATGTTAGTCAAAATTTCACTTTCCTTTACTGAGAGAAGAATATAGTTACCTCTGGCCTCAACCACAATTTTATAATATTTCTAACGATAATTATGGCTAACATAATGATGCATATAGTTAAGTTAACCATATTTACTGTTAGAAATATTTTAAAATTATGGTTGAGGCCAAAAGTAACTATATCTTTCTCTCAGTGTTTTAGTCAGAATTAATGAAATATTGAGTAGGAGCAGTGGCGACCTATGGAATAGTTAAAAATGACTGAAATTGTTGAGTATAATTAAGTTGAGTAATTGTGTTGAATATAATAAAGAAAATGCCGAATGAGAATCGGCGGCGAGCGACGCACGCGGTTTTAGTCACGCGGTTTACGCCTCGCGTGCGAGAATACTATGCCTAGTATTGCGCGAACGGTACTTTCTCGGCGATAATTAGCGCGATCCTCTCCGCGCGGTCGCCCCGCGAGATCGGCTTTCCGAAGCCACGCGTCGGATTGTCGACTCCGCCGCGCTGCACCTCTGACTCATCCGACCGAGTTCATCACGACGCGGTGATCAATGAAGGGAGAGACAACCGTGCCGCGATCATTGCGCGCGGTTCGTTGAACTTTTAATCGCGCCACGCGGGAGAGCGAGGGAGGCGGGTAATACGCGCCCGACACGCGCGTCGGCGTGTACAGGGTGTGTCGAGGGTCACGCTTCCTTCCGACTCGCGCGAGCGCGGAATGTCGCCGTTCGTTAAAATTCATTTCAACAATGAGGCTCGCTCGACGATTTGACAGCTGAATGAGAGAAGGAGATTCGAAAAAGAGATTCGATAGTGCGACGGAGTAGCTTTCACCTCTCGCACGACATTCATTGACCTGCACTGTTAAATTCGTAATGTCAAATTATGCTCTCTTTGTTATTTTTAGTTTCTTGCCACTACTCCTACTCAATATGTCGTTAATTTAAACAATGAAGTTAAATAATAATACACTGAGAGAAAAATGTAGTTACTTTTGGCCTCAACCACAATTTTATAATATTTCTAACAATAAATATGATTAACTTAACTACATGCATCGTTATGTTAACCATTGTCATTAGAAATATTATAAAATTGTGGTTGAGGCCAAAAGTAACTATATTTTTCTCTCAGTGTACGTTATCTACATGTTTGTGTTAAGATAAGAATTTTTGGCAATTAAAACACATATGGCAATTAAAAATTACAAAATATTTATTTTTACTCTAAGGAATTAGTTTAAATTTGATCCTTTAATATTTAGCAATATGTGGATTTTCAAATCTGTATCTGACCTAATTTTTATACACTTCAGTAAAACCATAGAAAAAATAATTTTGTTAAAATATTTAAAAATTAGACTATAATAGATAAAAAATAATAATGTTGAATCAATAATTATATTAGATGTTAGCTTGACTGCTAGAACGTCAAAACTTTTGCAATATAATTATCATGTATTATTCTGTATAATTATTTTAAATATAGATAAAAAATTTAATTATTTTTATATCTAGTTTAACTTTTACATACTTTAGCAAAATCATTCTTTCCGCGTAGCTTACAATCAGAGAAAAAATACATGACGCCGGAGACACCCTGTATAGTCTTTTATTGCGGCGCGCCGGGAGTCGCTCCCACGTTTCAAGAATGCATTCACGTCGCATTGGATCGCTTCCTAGCGCGTCTTTTCCGCATCCTCGTGCACCTAAGGCTTTTCATTACTGTCATTCGTCGCTACCTCTACTTTAGAAGTGTGAGCTTGCGATACGTAATTTAGAAAAATATTGCTCGTTTTACGACACATTCAGCTTTATATAGAGCCGTTTGCTAGCCTTGATTGCTCGCACTCGAGCCTGCGTTTTACAATCGGTATAACGTAAAAATACCAACGTTAACACGCGACTCGGATAACAACTGCGGGATCGTAAGCGCAGTCGATGATTTGATATCGTAGACAAGACCTGGAATTGTCTCTTTGTTCGGAGAGGCAACGCCTCTGTCATCATCGAGCTACGTCGATGCGTAGTAATTACAGCGACGTTAAAAATGCATTACGATTGATTAGCTCAAGTGACAGATGATGCGGGCAGTTTTTAACTCTCTACAACACCATGTGGCTCGAAAGTTACATGTCCAGTTACATATCTGCATTTTTTAAATCTCAATAATTTAATCAATATTTTAATTCATTTACCGTTTGCACAAATTTCAATCGAGAGACTTAACCATTATCTTTTAAATGATCATTATTTTGTTGAAAATAATTTTATTTTTTAAAAAACCATAATAGCGCGATAGTGATATAATTAGAAATTAAAATGCCACCAAACTTATTCATTTCAGATGCTTGGAAATCGAGAAATCTTGAGAAAAAGCTTCTTTTTGACAGAGAACATTTTAATTTATAATGTTTCATTCAAAAATTAATTATTAATAATTAATAATTATTAATAATTAATATTTTTTAACTTTTTTATTGCTTTTCTAATAATCTATTGCTTAAAATATGTGTTTTTAATTCATAAAAAAAGTAAAATTTGAAAATATTAATTACTAACAGCGTAATTGAATAAAACAAATTAATTTCTCAATTCATTACTCTAACGTGCCTTCATAAGAGTTCATAAAAGTGATTTTTATATTATCTATATCCGCATCTTATTAATAATAAAAGAGTATGTTGATTTTATCTGATACAAAATATTTCGTATTAATTTTTGTTAAAATTTTCGATATTATTATTCCATACTAAAAGTAAGTTAAAACAATTAAAATGAATGAATATAACAGAGGATAGAGTTTTATTGTCACTCTCTTACAATTCAATTCTTTTAATTTTCATTTTCATTGTGAAATATGATTATATTTTAAGTTTGAAGATTCAATATATGAACTTAATCACCTTGAGATAAGACGATTGGCGTCTAGAATAGCTCAAATTCTAAAATGTTGAATAGTCGTAAAAGCATTTTGCATCAATGTTTCGTCACTTACGAATCGGCAAATTGCTTTCGATCTTTTCGCAATGAAATCCAAGCGAGAAGCCGCATTTAAAACAAAGGCAACAGCGGCTTCGACAACGACTGCAGATCTTTTGTCCGTTTCAATCTCCGTTTTAAAGCAAAATATTTAGTTTCGGTACATTGAGCAAATAGCGCACGCAGCCGGATCGCGGTCGTAAGCGTTGAAAACACGTGCAGCAAACGAAATGACAAACAAAGTATCACCTGCCGTGCCTCCTAACTCCACGACTATCTTTCGCAAGTAACTGAGGCAATCATTACAGCAATTAAGAGGATTGCAATTAGGGTAATTATCCCAAAGATGCACAAGTAAAATACAAAATAGTGTTAGAAAAATTAATTACTTATTTTCTTTAAAAAATTCGATCCGTTACGTTGGCATAAATAATTTACAAAGTAAATTACAAAATAGGTATACGCGAAAGATATTTGAATACACGAATGAACAAAAATGTAAATATAATGAATGAGAAACTGTTTTCTTTTGGAAGCAACGTACATGGATTTAATATCCGGAAGAAAAACTTTGCCAGGAATAAATCGACAAGGACACTCAATATTTAATATTAGAACAAGATAAATTCTGTATTGCTCCCGAGAGTCGAAAGATGTATGGTGTTTGACATTCACCGAGAGTCTTTACGATCATCGACGGCAGCACTCGAAGGTCAACCACTTCCAAGTACTTCTCTACCGGCGCACACATTCTGGCCGGTAAAAATATATAAACGCAATTCAGGAGACTCAATTTCCTTTTCGACCGCGCGCATTTATTCTCTCCACTTCCCTCTTTTTTCGAGGAAACGCAGGTCACAGCTTGCAGGCTTTCACGAGTCGCTTATCGCGCGATATTTTTATTGCAAGTTATCAAAAGCCTCGCGTTTAAAAGAAACGTCGAGTATTGAAGCGTTGCGAAAGCGTGTGAGTGTGTGTCATAAAGGCGAACAAATACTTCAAAAACCGAAAGAGTTTTATGGCTTCACCATCCGTCACTGTGTTAGCTATCCATTATTAATCGCGAGAAAGTAATGCAGACATAGGCCGGTGTTCATAATCAGTTCTTATTTCAAGACCGTCTTAAGAAATGTCCTAATATGGCTCTGTGATTTAGAACCATATAAGATATGTACTTAAGATGATCTTAATGATATGATCTTAAATATAAGAACTGATAATCCCCTTGTTCACAACTTTGCTTTAAGAAAATATTTTAGCTCTAAGCTATAAACTATAAGCAATCACAGTCGATTATTCTCCTTACATTCGTTGATCACAGCTTACGGTTTTTTAGAGCTACAATATTTTCTTAAAGCAAGATTGTAGACCAGGGGTATGAATACCGACCATAGTTTCATTACACAGAAATAAAAATATTAATTTCAAATCAACAATAATATTATTATATATAAGCAAAAATAAAATCTTTAAAGCTTTTGATAATCTGAAAGAAAAATAAAATTTCTTTATATGAGCAAGTTATTGTCTGTTTAAGATTATTAAAATCTTTAAAGAAGATTTTATATTTTTGCTTATATATGAGAATATTATTGTTAATTTGAAATTAATGTTTCTTCTATGTATTTATTCGATTTACTCCATTCTGTCAATCTGCTTAACTCTCCGAAAACCGGCTGTTTTTCGTCAAGGAAAAATTCTATTTCTTTAAATTAAAAATGTTTTTTTTTTTCACAAAACTCTTCAAATTCAATGCCCTGACTCTTAAAAGGCCACTGATTCTCAAAGGATTAAAGAAGACATGCAATGTCCATTTCCACATTTATTCCCTTTTCCTAGAACTTCAATTCTTAGAACTAGAAAAAGATAAAAAACAAGTTAAACTGACATTAAAATCGGTTTAACACGACAAGTTACTCTATATTATCGCTGTTAAAGTTTATCAGCACAAGTGGACTTGTTTTACTAACGATATGCATACGTTTCCCTTTTTATATACTTTACTTGTGCGTTTTACTCCTAAAACAATCCGACGCGCGGTAACCAAGAAAGGAAGAAAAAAAAGGAGAGCGACTGTTCTCCCTTGCGTCACTCGCGGAGAGGTCGACTCGCGCAATTCCGCGACTGGGCGAGAGTCACTCTCGCCATTCGCGCACATACATACGTGCTCGCGCGCGAGCGCACACCTCGATATCTATTTATACATACCTTCGTGTCACTCGCGGAGACGTGATCACGCACCGCAGGTCCGCGTGGCGTACGTAGAGTACCGGCGGGACGGCAGCCGGCATTTGTTGGAGTCGTCGGAGAGAAAAGACGACGGACAGACGGGATCCCTCGCTCCTTCGCCCGATTTGACGCGTGCGCGCGCGCGGGCGCGATAATTCACGGGTTTAAATCACGGTCATTCCACTCGCGCGCGACCTTGTTCGACAACCGGATAGGAAGCGCCACGACGCAACGGTGGACGCACGGTTCTCGCCTCCATTCCGCGTCTCGTGTACCCTTCTGGCCACTCTCCCTTCCCCCGATTCTCCGCCCGCTGCCTTTCCTGTTCCTGAAGGCGACAGAAACGCGGCGATGTCTTTTTCTCTCTCTCTCTCTTCCTCCCTCTCGAGTAATCTCGAGAGATCTCACCGGTCGAACCGCCCCTCTTGTCCAGACAGCCGGAGAGATTCCTCTCTCAAATATTTCTTCTCTTCTTCTTTTCCCTTCTCGATCCGCACTTTTCGCTCGAGGTCCTTTCTCTACGCAAGACTCTTCCTCGATTCGAAATCTCTCAACAATGTCCGCGATCGTGGCCACCGTTCGACCAATTTTCTAAAAATATTGCGATTCGATTGCAGACGCAGCAACTTCAGGCGACGCGCTCGCGACCGACTTCGCGCCGTCGCCGGCGCCGACGGTCAACGACGACGGGGGCGATCGACTCGCGCGCTCTCGATCGTCGATCCCCGGCGCGGAGAGCGGAGACCCTTCTCGCTTCGATTCGCATTCGCCACGTTCGCCCCGCTGGCGGAACCGGGTCGGCCGGGCGAAGAGGCCGAAGAGCGTGACTCACACACGACGGCGACGAATCTTATTGTACTGCACTCGCCTCGCCCTGATTCGCAGCCGCGGCGAATCGAAGGACGGCGGGGCGCCGGATCGATAACGAGATCGATCGTACGCCGCGTACTTCACTCCAAACCCGTCGGACCGTGATTTTCCTAACCCCGAGGAATTTCGGACGGTTCCTCGACGAATTTGATGAATTTGATGAATTTGATGACGAAAACGGACGTTTTTTTTTTGTTTACTTTTTTTTTCGCAGATATTTGTCGATTCGCACGCGGAAATTCGACGCGAAATTACCGAACGCGACGCACTCGCGAGAGACGCGCGAGAGATACTCGTCCCTTCGCCGGCGATTCGCTTCGAAACGATCGCTCGTTTCTCTCTCCGTTTACTCCGTACTCTTTCTCTCGCACACTTGTTTACTCTCCTTCTCCGTCGACTCGTTTCCCCCGTCCTTTATTTTTCTCTCTTTCTCTCTCTTTGTCTTCAAGTTTTCCTCCCCCGCGTCGCCGATTCTCTCTTCCCCTCGAGTCTAACTCTTTCGTCCTCCCTTCCTATCCCGCGATTTTTTCCTTCTTTTTTTTCCCCGCTGTCGCAACGAGCGCGTGCCACGTAACCGCTCTATGGGTTTTGAGAGACGAGTACTTCACGGTGGCCGCGTAATGCACGCACTGAGAGAGAACGAGCTGCCGACGCGAGCAACGGACTGCGAGTCCGCGTACGTCCGTTCACCAATTCAACCGCCGATCCACGCACCCACACGCACGCACGCGCGCGTGGTGGCGGAAGGGGGGAGAGAAAGAGAGAGAGAGAGAGAGAGACCGGGTCCGATCTATCGCAGAGAAAGGAAGATCGAGAATGCGCGCGCGCGCGCTCAAGAAAGAAAGGGAGAGAGAGAGAGAAATGCGATGAAGAGGGAAACAGGGAACGGGGAAGGGAGAGAGGGTTGGAACGAAAGAAACAGGTAAGGCGAACGATCCGGGACGGACGCGAGGATCGAGACAGATCCCACATTTTGCTCCGGCGATACCATTGACCCTCGTGAACACTTAATGCGGAGTATCGAGCGACGTTTATAAAAAAAAGCGATCTCCGCCGATGATTCTTAGGGGACGCTCCCAGTTAGACATCAACTAACAGTAACATTGCACCAATATTATAATTTCCTAGTCAACAAGGTAATATGTATTATTTATATTGCTGGGAAATTATAATTTTGATGCAATGTTATTCTTAGGTGGTATCTGTACTGGATTGGTACCTGCTTGCTAGAAAAAAAGGTCAGCTGATGCCGAAAAAGGAAAAAAAGCGATTAGAGAGAAGGAGAAGCGAAGAATGAATCACATCGTTAAATCGGGAATTGTTCACATTCTTTCTACAGATATGGAAAAATGTTTCTTTTCTTAGCAAGCCTATTGTCGCTAGAGATTGTGTGCAACCTTCAGAATTTTGAAATTTGTCGGGATTATATCGATTTTTCTATCCTACGTTTAAACAATTGGAAATATCGTTCGAATCAATTCGATACGAAAACAATCGTCGGGACGATAACTTATCAAACAACTAATATTCGATAATGCAATTGGAATAATAATAATAATACTAATCGGTAATGGAATCATAGAGACTATCGTGCTGCCTTCTGGTATCCTTGTTGCAAGAGGAAGATAAAGGAAGGAGACGAGAGGGAGGCTGCAAAGAGAGAAAACGAACACGAAGGCGAACGTGGAAGCATCGAGATTGGTCGAGCCTCGGGTCCAGCGATGCCGTTTACAGACAATCGCTGGACCTATCAGCTCAGGTGCAACCGTAGCCATAAACTTACAGCCTACGATCAAATATAAATAAGGTAGATTAGTAAAATAAATGGATATCTATTCGAGAAAAAACGTAGGAGATTTCAAAAGTGAGATAAAATGTATTATTAATTAGAAAAGATAGGTCAATTTGAGATTTATTTAATTGAAAAAACTATCGTATATTACACTATTCAACAAAAAATGACTTTCTTTTCGAGTATAAGAACGAGGATAATCATTTCCTAATTTATACTTGGTGTCGAATACAATTTATTAAATAATTCTATCGCGTTACGAGTTTGCGGTTAAAATTGCAAAAAATGAAATTATATTTAGTGGACAAAGGATAAAAAAAAACTGATTATCTTCATTCTTGTGTATTTTTTTGTTGAACAGTAATTATCACACAGTACAATATTATAAAAATATTTTTTTAAGCTTTTCGAATTTTATCAAAATTACACAATCCACAATAGCTTAATCATTATATACAGTAATAAAAATTGATACATTTGCACGTACACGATAATAATACTTAACACTTTGTCAATGTGTGCATTTATCTTTCCTTGAAACCAATTCATCAAGTCTCCTTTCTAACAAGTCGACGTCTAATCGATGTTTGCATAGATACTGACCTTCTAAAAAGAGGACTGGTATATCGTATTTATACAATTTAAAATAACGTTCGTTTCCTTGCGCAGTAATGTCAACTTCTTCCAATTGATAACGACCGGCGAAACGTTTACGCAACTCGTTTTTTAAAACATCGCAAAGCGGACACGGGCTTTTTGTATACAACACTAATTTTGGTGGAGAGGATATCGGATGATACCTAAAAATCATACAATGTGCTTCCACTTTTGCATGTTACAGTTCAGTATAAAAGTGGAAAAAATTAATCAAATTGTCAATATAAAAGTTTATTTTCATATATTAACATATAAAATATAATATATTGCAACGAAACATTTGTCTTGAAGAGCAACAAGACGTACGATGTATAGTAAAAATACCATAAAAAAATGTATAATTGGTTTGCAAAAATATATTTTCCTACCTTGGTTTACAAATTACTTTATATGTACATATATATCGTAGAAAAATGTAAAATATTATTTTATACAAATGTAAAATACTATATAACAATCTTACTTATACAAATAAGAAAAGTTGTGAAGCTTTTTACCTATAATATTGTTTTATCAATTTCACAGTATAACAATAATTGCTTCTTTTTACCTATTCATATCATATAGATAATAAAGATAGATTGCCCGGTTCATATAAACTGAAATGGCAGCCATTAATATGCGAACTTACAGTTTCTCAATCAGGATTGATGATGCACCGCCGCCACCATTACAAATTGACGCAACGCCTTTTTCTCCAGCTTTGAGAGCATGCACCAAGTGTACAATGATACGTGCTCCTGACATGCTATAAGATTTATATTCATTTTTCAATATGCATTAAGGCATTCGGAATAATGAAATGTATTCAAATAACTTACCCTATGGGATGTCCAAGCGACACGGCACCGCCATGAACGTTCACCTTGGCCGGATCGATGTCGAGTAATTTCTGATTCGCCACAACCACCGCGCTAAATGCTTCATTGATCTCCCACAGAGCTATATCATTTTTATTAACTCCGGCATTTTGAAGCAGCTGAAAGCAAGTAAATAAAAACTTGATACTGCTTCTATTTCAGAAAAAATCTTGACCTAGTTATACATATCAGTAAACAACTTACTGGTGGCACACCAAGAGACGGTGCGATCGGAAAATCTATAGGATCTGTTTCCGCATCCTGGAAAGCGACAACTCTGGCCAGGGGCTTGAGGTTCAGTCTTTGAGCAACATCGCTGGTCGTTAAGATTAAAGCAGCAGCACCATCATTTAGAGTGGATGCATTTCCAGCTGTCACTGTACCATTCTCTTTCTGCATATACAAATAAGAATATATAGAGTTAGACAAAATTCATAGATATGAATAAATGAACAGAGTATCACTTTACCTGGAAAACTGTGCTTAATTTGTGAAACTTATCAAAGTTGACTCTTTTATATTCCTCATCCGCAGTAAAATTTATGTCCGGTTTGCCCTTCTTTTGAGGTACACTGACAGATACGAGTTCATCTTTGAATACATTATTATCATAAGCTGCCGCACTACGTTTGTAACTGTTTATAGCATATTCATCTTGTTGCTGACGAGTGATATTCAGTTTTTTAGCAGTGTTTTCGGCACAGTTACCCATATGACATTTATTATAAACATCAGTCAATCCATCAAACACAATACCATCCTGTTGAATTTTTTGAATGTTAATCACTTGTATTAATGTATATGTATAGATATTTTTATCTACATACATACGCATGGATAAATTAATAGAAAAAGTAAATAGAAAGAATATAACTCAACCTGAAGTTTCACCCCACCATATGGCGTGTCTCCACGTGCTAAATAATATGGCACATTAGACATAGATTCCATACCACCGGCTAGGATAATGTCTTGATGGCCACACTGCAAAGATTGAGAAGCCAGCATGACACTTTTCATGCCACTCGCACAAACTTTGTTCACTGTTGTACATATTGTTGATGTTGGAAGACCTGTAACAAATACACTAACCTCATTAATACTCCATGATAAACGAATACATATGTAAATTCTAATACATATTTCTTTGATATCATAATTTCACACTGATTTTCTGCTAAAAAAACTATCATTNTTCTCTGTCATTATTATTATTTTAAAGATTTGTTATAAAATATGATTATTAACTGGGAAAAAAATATATATTTTACCTGCAAATAATACAGCCTGTCTCGCTGGTGCTTGACCTAAGAAAGCTTGACAGACATTGCCCATATATACCTCTTTGACTTGTTCTTTGGCAATACCAGCTCTTTCGATAGCTGCCTATAAAAATAATATAATTAGTCATACTTAATAATATAACTAGTCATAACTTATAATTATAATTCATGCGATTAATTCAATGTTAATGATGAACGTTTTGTATCAAATCCTTACTTGCACAGCTACTGCACCGAGTTTAGTAGCTGACATGCTTGATAGAGATCCAAGAAACGAGCCCATTGGAGTGCGTACAGCACTGACTATTACAACATCATTTAATTTCATTTTAGAATATAAACGTTTGCTCATGTAATTCATCTGAAAAGAAATCAGTATTTTTAGATACTTTCTATGATTTTAATTAAACTTAGAAGCTTAAACTAAAAAAAAAAAATCACATTTTCTAAAAATTCTAACATTACGTATTTAAAATTATTTACTCTTATTTGGTTAATAAATAACAATTTACTTTATCTGGCATATTAATCATTGTAATGCAAGGTAAATTACATGTTCAAGCAATATGCTTTGTAACTACACTTTTCAAAAGCATTAAATGTACATCAAAGAATACGTAATCTTAAATGTATATCTTAATTAATTTATTGTAATTTACTTTGGCTAATCTTGTTACTGTCTCCATAATGAACAATATTCTACAGCACAGCCGCTCTCGGATCTATCAGCGCAAAATGGTGTCTGAATGGTTAGGTATTAACGTATGTCACCTTTGCCCTCTTCTATACGCATGCATTTAAATTTATAATACTCCTCGTTCCGACATTTCTCGAAAAGATCATATCTTCCTTGTTCTATTTCTCGTTTCGCAAGGCCAATAAATGTATTTTAATATTGTTTACGTGTCAAGTAGGTATTCAGGTCTGTTCTTCGAATAAATAAATTTTCTATTCCCTCTTCTTTCCTTCTCTCCAACGTCTAATTGCGAAGATGAAACATAATAGTTATAAGAACAAACTTTCTGTTATCTCCATTTGTGTATTTTTAAAATTATCTAAAGCTAAGCATGATTTAAATATAAAATTAGACTATTAAATATACTACCGAATATATATAAATAATTTGTTTTGTCCATGTAATAAAATACATAATCATAACTAATATTGATATTAATATTCATAATTAATACTAACAATAATATTAATAGAAAAATTATAATTAATTCTTAAAATTGTTACAATTCATCGCGCAAATTCGTGATTTGGCGTTTTTTGTTTACACAATATCAGTGCGTTCCTAACCTCATCGGAAAAAATCGTTTCCACCCACGCGACATCCGTCCAATTGGCTCTTGCCTTTAGTTCCCCATCGGATCCGACCGTAAAAACCAATCGTGAAAAGAATCATTATCGCTTGACAGGCTGCTTTTTCTGCTGCTCGCAGTCCTCGCAGAGCGCCGATGTGCGCATCTGTTTTGCTCCGCGCACGGTAAGTTGAAAGTCTTGTTAGACAGAGGAGAGAAAATGACCTTCGTGCATTTCGATGTTGCTCGATAGCCGGAGTCGCTCGGTTCGCATTTGCCGCTCGAGACGCGGTCAACAATTCAGCGGACCGTCGTGGAGAGCTAGCGCGAACTCGGTTGACGTCGTACCAGCTCGTCACCCTGTCAATGTGGGTGCCCGCCTGACGCCGCGAGGATGAACGTCGAGGAGAAGCGGCTGCGGACGTTCCGCGAGTGGCCGACGAACGCGGCGATCGACCCGACGCGTCTCGCGAAGGCGGGCTTCTATTACACCGGGCAGGTCCTGGAGGTGCAGTGCTTCCTGTGCGGCGCGAGGATATCCGACTGGAACTACGGTGACCAGGCCATGGCCCGTCACCGGCTCAAGTCGCCCAACTGCCCGTTCGTCCTCTCGCCGACCAGCACGTGCAACGTCCCCCTGGTCCCAGCTGCGGCTGACAATTCTACCTCAACGGAATCGACGGCGCGACGCCAGTCGCCGGAGCGTTCCAGCAATGTCGAGAGCGACCTGGGCGACTTACAGAGGCTGACGGATCCCTCGAGGGAGTACGGCACCTTCGCGCAGAGGCTGCAGTCGTTTAAGAGCTGGCCGATCAGCAGTATCATCCATCCAGAGCAGCTGGCCTTGGCGGGATTTTACTACCTTCAAAGCAAAGATGTGGTAAAGAAGTTATTATCGGGACTGTTGTACATGTTTATTGCGAATTTATCGCGAGTTGTTGTTTGCAAAGTGTGAGATTCTGTGCGTTATTCGATGATGTTCTACGCTTGCATAACATTTTGTACAAATAACAGGTGGAATGCGCATTTTGCAGAGGCATTCTAATGAATTGGAAACCTGGCGACGATCCGGATTGCGCGCACAGATTGAGTTTTCCGAATTGTGATTTTTATATGAGGCGAGACACAGGAGATGGTACATTTTATTATTTTAGTAACGCTCGAGACTCATAAATATTCAATTTTGCTTCAATCGAACATATAATCTTGTGTCACGTGCTGATTGTGATTTTATTTCCATAGATCTATTAGGATTGGTCAGAGTCATGCCTGAAACTGTAACAAACATGACGGAATTGGGAATACAGAGGCATAAGGCACCCCAAAGACCGGAATATGCAACGTATGAGAAAAGATTGCAGACCTTCAGGGGATGGCCGAAAAATCTGAAGCAAACCCCCGAGATGTTAGCTGAGGCTGGGTTCTATTATGGTGGTCAGAATTATATTTATCTCTTTAGATTATTAGATCTCTCTCTTATAAAATGTTTGTTCTAATCTTATGCGTTTGATACAGGGTACGAAGACCAAGTTAGATGTTTCCATTGCGACGGAGGACTACGAAATTGGCAGCCAACAGACGACGTATGGGTTGAACATGCACGGTGGTTTTCAAAATGTGGCTTCGTAAATCTTGTGCGTGGACATGAATTTGTCAATTATTGCATCAATAATAGAACTCCTTTGGATTTTGAGGTAATTCATATTCCATCTTTTTTTTATGAATTAATGTAAAATATAATGTGTAATGGCTTACATACATTACATGAGATATATAACATTTTATACATTACAATTAATTTCTTTAATGTCATTATATTTGCACAGATGTTCACTGACATGCCCGAAGAAGATAATGCCGTAGAATCTTCAGTTGAAGCTCTTTCCTTGAATTCACAATCTAGCGAATCAGATATGGTAACTTCTGCGGTAGATGTCGTAGAAACCCCGCTTGCATCTTTCCCCCGAGTTTCAGAACTTAGTGAACCAAACACAATGGTAAATGCCACGGAAACTACTGTTGCATCTTCAACAGTTTTACAACCCAGCGTATCAATAACAAATGCAGCGGTTGAGAAACTCTTAGAAACACCTCCGGCTAAGGCAAGTAGAATGATCGAATTATACACATGAATTATATTGAAATTAGAGAAAATTATATAACGTTTTTACTGATTTTATTTTAAACAAAGTAATATTAATGAAAGCATTGATGAAAATTTTTGTGTCAATAATTTGAAAACATACAACTCATATTCCTGCTTATACAAAATTAATTTATTTTTAAAATATAGGCTGCTCTTGAAATTGGCCTGCATGTAGGTAGAGTAAAGAGAGCTCTAAAGAAAAGAATGGAGAGAATTGGCAAACCATATACGGATGTTGTACAACTCATACAAGATGTTTTACACGATCAAGTTATGGAAGAAGATAATAGGTATGTGAAACATAGCACGCAATATATTACATGTAATCGAAAATAATCAAATCGTTGAGACATTATTGAGAATCATGTTTTCTTTTTCTTTAGGCTCGATAATAGTACTTCTAACTCACCAACCTCGGAATTGAATAACTTATTTAATCAAGTCACTATGCAAATGACTAATAATTCCGCAAATAAAAATGTCACACACGCATCTGACGCATTTGAAAAAGAACCCGGAAAAAGGGCGGATAATGAATCAGATGATCTTAGTAAGTAACAGATAAATAATATCATACATTATAATTTGGTTTTCTATGAATTGTTTTTATCGTTATTGTGACGCACTATCGCGAATTAAGATACATCTTTTATGAATGTTATCAACGCAAACTTATCCCTGGGATTAATTGATATGATTTCTTAATCCAATATTTTTCTTATTCGAAAGATATCTGTAAGTCCCTTGTCACGTGTATACATAATTTGATTTCTTAAAACACGCACACATTAATTGCTTTCTTTCAGTGTCTTTGCGAGAGGAAAACAGAAAATTGAAGGAGGCTCGCTTATGCAAAGTTTGTATGGATCACGAACTAGCTGTAGTATTTTTACCTTGTGGACATTTAGCAACGTGCAACAACTGCGCACCGGCTCTTGCGAACTGTCCGTTATGCAGACTGGGGATTCGTGCTTACGTCCGTATTTTCTTGTCCTAAATTAGATTGTACATATAAATATAGCGTCAGACCGTGCGCGATTCGTTGTTTAAGATTCGCAGTTCATTGTTCGTTGTGATTCGTACGAGACAGTGAAGCAATGATAAAATCAATTCATGATGATTCGTGATTAGTTTGGATTGCATTATACAAACAACCACGAATTGCTACTAGGATATGGATGGTTCATATTGATGAAATAAATTTTCACAAATATATCAGTCGCAAATCATGAATTACGAATCGCGTATAATTTAGCGCTAGTTGAAGATGGGCCTTTCTGAAAATATATGACGAAAATTGGACGAGTCGTCAGGAAATCGAAAATTCGAGCCATTCTTTCATCTAGCATATTTATGTTAGTATATGTATATTTTAAAAGTACAAATATATTTTTTTATTAATTTTATTTTTAAAACGATAAGACATAACAATGCGCATTACGCGTCAAGATATTTATCGGGCATTTTTCGGCTAATTCTATAAAAGTAGAAAAGTATAAAGAAACAAACCAACAATAGTTGCAATTAATTACGTAGACTTAACACTATCGACCTATAATTATTGTTATCAATTATCGTGCATTATCAACAATTTTGACAGATTTATAGATAAATGCTATTATTAGCGTTGTTAACCTTGCAAGATATTATTCTAATATCATATTAAGATCATTAGCTTGGAGATATAACTGCTATATTATTTGTATTAATATATCTTCGTAGTGAACGTTAAATACATCACAATCGAAAGATATAATCCAGTCGATAAAAAGTGCCAGTTGACGATATTGTTTATTTAAGCTATATTGACGATATGAATTCATGTATAGTCTTTCTGATGTGACTGTTGGAATTTAAATGGTGTTGCTTAAAACATACTTATCAAGACATGGATAAAAGATATGCGATCTCACTTAACGCTGATACGTCGTCGTCCCCACATCGTCAGGTCGTGATAAAGTATATATGTATATGTGAACATAGTCTCTCTACTGATAATATATATATCGCAGATAAAATACCCAAAGCTATAGAAATCAGTGCTGTTGCGTTTGCTGAGGGTGAGTACAAACTATATAAAGTATATATATAGTAATCCAAATATAAAATAATCCAATTGATTGACAGGCGATTGTCAATTCGAACATTTTAGAGAGAGAGAGAGAGAGAGAGAGATACCCATACTAATTTCTAGTCTTGTAACTGTAAGCTGAGAGCAAGCTCCGTCAGGATCGTACCAAAGAAACGAATGAAGATTCAAGTATCTTTACATTCGTACAATTCATTTCGGATGTGAAATTAATGTAAATGTGATATCTGCGGTGTCTACGAAGCGAAAACATATAATAATTAGCTGTACATAAACGAACTGTTATGTAGGATATCGAGGAAAATATTTTATGTAGTTTTACGATCACATGTAGCATTGCAGCATAGAAATCTGTCGCGCAGTCGATGTCACATGTCATGTACACACTTTTTAAAATATAAATGAATTTCTACACACGTATTTGAGTCATTCATATTTTTTCAAATGACGCGATTGTTGTTCGCCATAGAATTTTATCAAGTCGCATTCCCGGATATGATTATACCGTGACACGTACTTAGGTATCCGCATCGATTGCCGTTAGCGGTTTCCATTTACATTTCCTTCAATAACGCGCGATTCTCGCAATTGGCGTCAACGAAACTTCTAGGACTTCTTTTCCCAGTATCAAAAAATGCTTCAAGTAAGCATATTCAAATTCCTTTCCCCAAAGAAAAAAATATGCCATGATTATCATGTACCTACACGGAATAATTCTCGTGTCAACCAAAAATGGAAATTAAAGATTAACGATAACAAGCCCACTCCTAGTCTCTCCTAGCACCTCCCAGCAATCCCTACGAACAGGTCAACGGCCAATGCTATGCCCATATACCCTTCGGTACCATTCACTTTCCCCACTTCTGCTACCCTCGGTGGAGTTGCGACCTGCCGTGCTTGCAGACCTTGCAGTGCCTTTTGTACTCGGTAGTCCATCTCTTCGCTAGGACAGCCCTCGACTGTTTTCAGGTTTCCGCACGTGCCAGGATTGGAACTTTTCCTTTCCCCGCCCTCCTCCCCTTCCTTTCTCACTTTTCATTCTCTCTCACTCTTCCCTTTGTCCCGGTTCGCCCGAATGCGGGATTCGGCTGACCGGTACTTCTTCCCGAATTACTCGCCGAGCCTCATTTACGTTCGGATCAACCGTTGCCCGACAGCCAATTGGGTCAAGTCTAGCCGAAGATTACGTTTCTCTCGGCCAAGTAAGGGCAAAATTAATTGCAAGCGGTATCGAATCTTGGATAACGGATAGACCTGACCAGCCGGAAGAGCATGTATCTCAAGCGGATCGGTTGCGCGAAGAATGACCCGATGTCGACCGAGGAAATTGTCCTGTACAAGGAACACCTCAAGCGACTGACAGAGGAGGAGTTATTATCAATGTAAGTTTAATGAATAACGGGTGTGGAAGAAGAGTGCGCCGTTAAATGTAGATAAAATTTCCTCTGTTATCGTCCTCGTGTCAGCTTGAAAAGATAAACATCTCGATCTTTCGCGACCGGGATGTTTATCTTTTCGAGCTGACACGGGTCTCGCTCATCGGTCTGTCCCGTCCTTCCTGTCTCTGCTTTTGTGCCGGACACCCTCTCCTTTTTTCCTCGCTTCTGCCCGGGACCTAGAGAGCGATTGTCCGAAAGAGGAAAGACGTGAATATTATAATTCGTAAAATACACGCATACACACATGCGTGCACCGACCGCGTCACGTGTGGCGCCGTCTCGCTCTTTCTCTTTCGTACAAAGGCACGGCTTGGTACGCGAAATATACCACCCGTAGTCCGTTCGCCGCCGTCCACATTCATCCCTTCCTCCTTCTCTCTTTGGTCGGCCGGCAAATTTCCGACGTGAGATCATTCCACGATCCTCTTAACACGTGATCCTTGCTATGATTCGAGCAAGGCGAGCAGATGCGACGTTTCGCGAAGGGGCGAAGGAGGGGAATATCATCTGCTGATGTCATTATTTCAAGGCAGCAGCTGGTTGCCCGAAGGTCGAATCGATTCGAAGGGCCCGTGTAAAACTTCCGTTGCAGATCGTTCTCAAAAAATATCGGAAGAACATCGCACGTCGAATTAATCTTAATTACACTGTTCAACGAAGAAAAATGCACAACGAACGTGATCGGTTCTCAGTTTTTTTAATATGATCCAGTTTATTTGTCCCATCTGGAAAACCCTTAAGTTTAAATAACGTATTTATAAAAGTTTGTTCAGGTTCTTTTAAGTTGCAACATTGACACTATAGACTTACATTAATTATAAATTTTTTCTTAATTGACCGAGCAAATTTTTTTAAGGATATGTTTAATTTTTATTCAAACAATAGATTTAATTTTGAGTGCGGTGAAACTTTCTCAACGTCATAATTATGATGAATAACACTAATATAGCCCTTTGTTATTTCTATTTGAGCGCCTAAAAAAATATGGAAAGAGATTAAGATTAAAGGAGATAAAAGATTAAAGATTATCCTCTTCTTGCTTGAAGATCTTTTTGTTGAATAGTTACCACCGAAACAGTCGTGACAGTTGTATTAACGCTAATAAGGAAATTCTATCGATACCGTATCTTATCTTTATACAATGTTTTTTAATATTTTAGTAAAGGCAAAGGTCATTTGATCAGCCTGATGCGCTATATCGTAAATACAATAGAATATTTCTTATTTGTTAAACTTGTTCTATTTTTTTAACGATGAGATATCGATAGAAAGTTATTCAATAGGACAGCTAGTTTGATTAATTTTATTTATTTTTCGATAACCATATTTATCAATGATACCTCTACAAATAACAATAATCTCAAAATTTTATGGAAGATTTGTATCAAGTCGAAGTACGAAACTACTAGAAACCCCATTACAAAATTCTGACATGGAAGTTCAGAGTTGATTTTTCCATTATTAAAAAATAACTTTTACAGCGAACACTTTTTTAAATGTTTTATTTTAATTGTAGCTTTAATGCCATCTTTCGTTTGCAAGGAATTAATTGTCAATTATTAATTATTATCTACATATTATTATCTCCCTTAAATGTATACAAATTTTTAAATCAAATTTAAATTAATTATTATTCATTCATCAAGCTCTGTTAAATGTATTTCCAATCAATCGAAATATTGAATACAGATAATATCATTCTTTCTTTCGATAATATCTAGAAATGACGAGGGAGTTAAATAAATTCGCTTTAAAAAATTCCATGTAATGTTACATAATCCGTCGTAGAAATCAGTGCTATTAATAATATATTACGAATAAGTACCGCTTATATTGCACAACGAGTTCGTTTCCGCATGCTCTTATCTTTCCAGGACGTTCGTCGCCGATAATCCTTCCTCGTATTTTCGTGATTATTAAGAACCTATTGAGAAAATATATTTTAAATAGCGTAACAATCGTTTGCCGCTGCAGTAACAAATTGGACGTCCGCAAGTAGAACTGTCTCCCGCTGATCCGAAACGCTCCAGCGCGAACAATGGCTTTCGCATGAAAACGTCAAGTAAAAATGCGGAATGACAGTTTTAGGCGGCTGCACGTACGTCCATATAATAATTCGATCCTTTTACGTTATTTCGCTCGTCCCGGCAGACTTTTTGCACAACCCTTAGGTGGTCATATCTCGAATGGAAAAAACGGAAACAGGCCGGGAAATTGCGTGTGTGCGTGCATACGTGTCGGGGCTGTAGAATGCGCTTTCTGTATCGAGTCGTAAGGGAGAGCGAGAGATCGGGATCGTTTTAGACGGGAATATTTATTTTATGCCCGTGAATAAATATATAGATCCGCAGCTTCATCTTTCACAGATTTTAACAGTTTCGTGACCATCCTTCGAATTCCACGATAATTTTCTACCTTCTTCAGAGCAAGTATTATCCCCTTTATCTACCTTTTCTAGAAGGTCCTGCATTCCATCCCTAAATGTAATGAGAAAGAATTTAGTACCACCAACATAGTTTGACATAAAACGGAATAGATAGGAGATTTTCAAACTGTCTGGGGGGGGCTAACTATCCATACAGAGGAATTCATATCTCAGATGATATTTTGTCTTTTCTTTTGGCAGCATTTGTGAGCAGCAAGATAAGTTAACGCAAGCGTACGAGGAACATGCGGATGAAAATATGAACAGACGGGATGAGGATCAGTTGACCTTAAATAAGACAGCGTCCGACGATGTGGATTACACAGATTATCGCTTCGAGGCCGCAAGGTTGGATTCTTTCGCCGACTGGCCCGTGTCGTTCATCGACCCTAAGAAACTCGCGGCCGCCGGATTTTTCTATACTAAAGAGGGTGACAAGGTGAAGTGCTTCGAATGCTCTGTTATCATATCCAACTGGGAAGATGGCGATGATCCTATGAAGGATCATCAACGTTGGTCCGGAAGATGTAGATTCATTCGTAATCGTTCGTGCGGGAATGTGCCGCTCGGTGCTAATCCGAGCACGATCCCCAAAACGCCGCGTCCCAATGATGTCTGTGGACTTTACGGCCTCAAATACATGATGCGTTCCATTTCGGATAACAATTTGGAGACGCAGGAAACCACGGAACACATCGCAGCCTATTGTGAACCGACTAAAGACATGGAAATCACGGTCTTCTGGGATTCCGACACGAAGAGGTATTTCACGGCCAAGTTCAGCGACGTGCTGGGCTCGAAGAGACCCACGTATGCTTCCTACGAACGGAGATTAGACTCTTTTGCGACATGGCCCGATACGACAGGACAAAACAAAGAGGATTTAGCGGCCGCTGGTTTCTACTATCTCAGTGGTTGTTTCCCAAAGGTTTCAACAAACGATCAAACAATGTGTTTCTACTGCGAGGGATTCTTGACCTCCTGGGAATCGGAGGACGATCCTGTGGAAGAACACTTTAAGTATTATCCCAATTGCAAATTTATCAAAAAGGTAATAGCGGAAAGACAATTGAAGGAGAAAAATGCGTTAGAGAAAAAAAATGATGTAGTCACCAAAGAGATTATGACACCTGCTTCTTAGATTTGCCTGATTTAATATGAACTGTTCTCTTTTTAATTCTCTGACTGAAATTTTATAATAAGGCTGTTACAATAGTAGAGAAAAACATTGTATCTACTATGAGATATTTTTTTTATTGTATGTATGGATAATTATATGAAATATTGCGAGTCCATACAATGTTAGATAATAAATGTATGAAAGTTTTCTTTTTTATCAATTTCTACTGTAACAAAGATGAATCTTTAGACACAATGTGTAGTTATGTATTAGTTTGATATGTATGAGAGTGATTCGTAACAATTTAGTTGATAAATGATGCTGATCATAAAGCGAATCAGTCTGATATATGTACACATGTGTTTTAATATAAACGATATTTTTCATATAAATTTTAATATAATAAATTTAATTTAAATTTTGTTAAATAATCATTTATAAATAATCGTTTTAGATTTATTTTGTTTAAATATAATATTTATTCAGATAATCGTGACATGCGATAAATTTTATCAAGCGACTATATCGATTATTTGTTATCAACTGTTTAGTATTAGGTATAACAAATAATATATACTTATACATTTAACGTAATACTCATAGTGTATTATGTTACAAATTAATAATTGCACTATTATAAAAAATTGATGAATTATAATCAAAATGTAAATTATATAAGGAAGCACTTGCAACCAGATATTTTTAATTTTATTTCATGTTGACTCCATTCACTTTTTGCTTGCACGAATTGATAAATTCGTACTTTGTTATTTACGATTGTGTAGTTGATTTATAATTACCATGTATTATTTAAGAAACGTAATTTTTAAATTTTCCCTCTCAATAAAGATGAAACTAAAACTAAGTTAAAGATCGAAATAAAGATAAGAGTTTCGAGATACAAATAAGCAACAAGTATATTAAAATAAGAGTAAAGATAGGATTACATCTAGAACATCATTTACCAAAATCTTCAGTTAACTCGCAAACGATGCATAAGCGAATATTTAGAATTCCTTTAAGAAGATTATCCAAAGCATCTGTAAGAAATGAATAAGAAATGATAATTATACAATTATAATTATATGTAAGAATTGCGCTAAAAGAAGCGGCAATTGTACGATTGTGTGTGTATGAATGATAACGATTATAAACACTATGAAAAATGTAAGATAATTGTTTCATGGATTGCCAATTGTTAAATCGTACGTGAAACAATTTATAAATATATCAAAGATCTTTCAGTATTATAAAAGATTCTTTTTCTTTATCAATATACTAATTACAAGCTTCATGTTGGGGAAGCGAAGGGATTTATAAAAATAGATATTGCAAAAAAACGAACGCTTAACTACGCCTTGCTAGTATATACCAGAGTCTTAATAGGATAATTAATTCCTGTATGATATATAGTGTATGATGTCATCGTTTGCAACGTGATGCAATGTTAATACATCGCACATTAAATTTACGTTGAGTTTGTAAATAGATACAGAAGCGTTCAATACGTAGAAGAGTGACGAATAATGTGAAGGATTGCAACATTTCCTGCGTAGCAATCAGAAATGAAACACATCGTTCCCCATAGGTTGCTTTAACATCAATGTAATTTGCATGTAACACACGTGACATTCAACTGTCGAAACTGCGCGGTTTTGCATAATTGTATTCTCTCCATTATTTTCCATCGGAGATGTGATCCATACGTTGTGATATTCTAAATATATAAAGTAATACAATAATGATATAGTAAATCAATACATTTTTAATCTATAGCATTTTGCTAAATCACTCTTCTGTTTTAATCACTCTTCCCGTTTGACAACGGGGAATGACTTACGATTAATCATGCGTTTCCTTTCATAAATTTCCCGGAAAGATAATAGAAAAGTTCAATGTCATAATACTAGTATCTATTTTATATATATATATGTATATATATATATGAAAGGAAATTTCTGAAAGAAGGAGGAAATTTATGAAAGAAAATATAGGGTGTCTCGTTTAAATTTTTTGTCTAAAATAGTTTATTTTAGAGATACATATAAAAAGTTGTATTTTTAAAGGCTAATTCTTTCAATTTGAAATTATTAAGGAGTTAAGGTTTGATTTCGTCAGCAAGGTCGAAGAGAATTGAGACGTATTTCTATTACGTTCACCACGCTCACGGCGCAGAAATCATATAAACAAGTTCATGATAAATGACGAATTGTGCTTGCGTGAAAAGGCATTAAAAAACAAGATTACAATTTTTTCTCACTTGTATTTTCGCTTCGAGGGTGGAAATTTTCGAGGTGGAAATGTTACTGTGGAAATTTCCATGAATGGAAATTTCCAAGTCGTAATCTTCCTATCTTCCTAAAATTTCATATATTTCAATATGTATAAAACCATGCAAATTTCATAAACCCCCTGTTATTTGAAAAACGCCCTGTGAGATCGGCGCCAGATATCTCAAAACGTTTATAGTTTTTCTTTGAAATATAATGCGGAACGGGCCCTCTTTGTTCACTTTACTCTTATTGTAAGTTGCATTCCTTTTTGCCGACGCTCCCCTGAGCGCCTTTTCGCTAAGGCTGGTGGCTTGGACGATTCATTCATGGCTAGAGAAACTAACATGCTTCACGCATATGTAACACGTATGACGTTATTTGAACGATGAATGAATCGTTCAAATATCAGCCGATAGATCACGTTCTCAATCGCTTTTCGTTTCGCGCAGTAAAAAATATATCGCATGTAATAAATATATTTTTATCACAGCTGACGAATGTGTTTTAAGGAACAAGATCGACGGGCAATGACACACACGCGACTCGTCTCGTGAATCGTCTCTGTCGCCTTTGATCGATTACGATAATTGTTAATTTTTCTCGGAAGCGAAGTAACGGACACGGAACAATTCATCTGAAGGAATGTGCGCACGTTATCTTATTTTCAAAACTCACGGATATCTTTTCTTTACTCCACACATATTTACACACATGTACGTGCATATAGGCGCGCGCATTGAAAAATCGAATGCTGTGCTACGTAGAAAATCTTGTTTTTCAATACTATAGAAGTATCAAATAGCGTACTCGGTTGCACTAGTGTGCACTCACAATCGGTGCTTATTAAAGCCATTGTACGTAAAGATACGACGTAAGGATATGCAACGTAAAGATGAATGCTTAACATAAATATAAAAATATGTTAAAAACCGAAACCTTTAATTTCATTCATTTTATCGTGTTATTGTGCTATTTTTTAAATATTTATCAGGCATTTTATTATTCAGAATATTTCACTTTCACATTTAGATTAGATCAGTGTACGGCTTTAATGTGCACTGAGCGTGTACTAGTGCGACCAACCGAATTCGCTTAAAGTCATTTCTAACTGATTTATTTTTTAAATTGTTATCCTATTTCTTGTATAAAATATGGGAAATTTTATAAGTTTTCATAAATCATTTATTTTATTCTAAAATATAAAATTTCAGAATCTTATTTTCTTACACAAGTTTCTTACACAAGAAACGAGGGTATAATAATTTAAGAAATAGAAATGATCAGAGATGACTCAGTATTTATAGTGTTAAAACAGATTTATTGCCTGTGCTGAAATGTATTTATTATATACATATTTAGGACCAAAAGTTCCGCGTGGAAATGATCAACATTTGCAGGACTTGAATCCCGAAAATTATCCGTTTCCCAGCTCTTCTTTAAAGAAAAAAGTTCCGTCCCATTCTTAAATTTGCTCAAGAGAAATGCTAAATTTAACAATATATGTTTTATATTTTATATCAAGTGTATTGTACAAATTATTTTTTGTCATTGGCAAAAGTGAAGGTTTTTAGAAAGCGAAACAATACGGGACGTACTTTTTGCATTACGTTTATATTAAAGAATTTGAACTTAAAAAAAATAATAAAATTCATTTTTCTTATAAAAGACTAGCACATTTTATGACGTAGATGTGATGACAAGGCTTGAATTTTTCCTAGAGTTCTGAACTTGCACGTAGTGCGGTTATATAAAGAGAGCCTTCCGAGAAGTCGTAATCATTTGCGATTGCGTGTCGTCCATATGCGCAGAAATTTGGTAGGCGTATGCCTAATCTAAATTAAACGGAGGAGATAAATTTGGTAAGTGTCACGTCGCTTGTCTCTACTAAATGATGCACGTGATAAGATAGCGGTCCTTTTACGAGCCACTAATTTTTGCAAACCTACGTTATGTGCACGACCGTGTACATAGCAGGAATAGCAAGCTGGCGGTATTTGTCGTCATTTTAACGTCAAAATGTCGTCAAAAAGGTCTTTTTGATGTCAGAATGATGACAAATAATGTCAGCTTGCTACCTGGGAATCGGACTAACAATAAGAGGTAACACCGGAAGTACCGGAAATGCCTAGTCCGTACGAACATTCTTTTGCTCTTTAAATGATAGATTATTTCTGTGACCTGTGGAATTTTCTCTGGCCTTTCTTTCAATTTCTCTCAGATATAATTAGCTCACATTTCAGTTTCTTCCGCAGAAGGACCGGAAATGGATAGACAAATAGATATTTACCCTGATTAACGCAGCAGGGATGCGTTCGAAAAAAAAAGTCTTCCAAATCCAAGTCTCAAGAGAGACTCGCATATCTTTTCGCATCTCTTTNTCTCTTTACGTTACGTTACGAACGTGCGTTGTAAACGTAACCACGAACGAATGGTAGCCGCGCTCATTATCGTGGAATTTTACCGCGAGCAGCCGAGACCAATGCGAGCCGCGTCGATACGAGTATCGGGTGAAATCCGCGGCGCGCGACCTTTCGCTCGATGAGCCCACCTCTCTCGCCGCCACTGATATCGCAGCGCCAGGCGTGAATGCCACGCCGGATCCTCGAGCCATCGGCAGTGCCGTACGTTTCCCAAGCATGCTGATTGTGAGAGGAGAAATTCCTTACTCATCTACTCTCCGCATTCCGGATTAGAGATCATCTCGTACTCCAAGACCTTTGAAGAGATATGATCTTTTTCACAACGAATAAAGTTTCGAGAAAATATACCGAAATTCGAAGATAAAATGAAATTTGAAAAATTGAAGGAATGCGATGAATGTCTTAGATTTATGATTTTTCAAGGCATTATTTTATCTAGGCATTATTTTCAGTTTTTGGGATTATGACTTTTTTGGGACTTAGGGATATCCATCTTCTTATTCTATATTTTCTATATTCTTCTTATTCTATATTTTCTATATTTTGTATTCGTATTGGTTAATATGTTAATATAAGACTTTAAATCCATCGTTGGCGTTCGATAGACAGACGCTATCTATTCAATTTTTGGAAGGAATCTTATTTGCATTTAAAATTAGGTTTTAGATTAAATTAAAATAAGGAATAGATAATTATAATTGGGTAGCATATTAGAATAACGTGCCGATATAAAAATGGCCTCAGAGACAGTTATTTGTTTTTGTAAATTGTAAAATGAAAGCCAACGTGTTAAAATATCGTTATATCATTCTCGCGTGAGCGAGTTTTGCACAACAGTAAACTCCCTTCAATATGTAAATCGTATCGAACAAAGCTTGTGGACAGAATCGAGCTAATTGTAAGACTCTACAAACGAACAGAAACTCATGAATTTTCCATCCACGATCGATGACAATTTAAATGCGCGGCAATTAAAAAACTTGTATACTTCGGGTGGATTCCGAAAGCTCATATGCCCGCATTTTTCTGTACTAACATTACGTGTATAGATACACGCGCTTTACGGAATCAAGCCTTTACGTCCTCATGTATAGATATAAAGAGAAGTATATAAAAAATATGCAAATATATTTACAAAAACGACGGACGGAGAAGAGGGGGACGATATTTATGTTCATTTTTGCAAGTCAATGCAGATTTAATCTCGGTTTAGTCTATTTTTTTTTATTTTCTTTAAGCGTCGAGCTTTAATTCTTAAAAGCAGGAGAAGATAAAAAGTATTAGACCGA
Source organism: Tetramorium alpestre (assembly GCA_021460005.1). Taxonomy (NCBI): domain Eukaryota; kingdom Metazoa; phylum Arthropoda; class Insecta; order Hymenoptera; family Formicidae; genus Tetramorium; species Tetramorium alpestre. Next base: position 2,033,727 of record JAJVSH010000011.1, read on the forward strand.
GATTAGAAAGTTAATCTTAAAAATGGGCATTACAAAGGTAACAAGTTTAAATTCCATCCCATGGGAAGTTAGTAGTCACGACGCTTGCGAGCTGAAGGCAAGCCGACGCGACGGAACGGCGAGAAGAGAAGAGGCCGCGGTCGAGAATTTAACTGAAGAATGTAAGAGGGCTGTTCCGACGACAATGGCGACGGCTTATGTTGGTTCATGCGCACACCAGTGCACACATATGTACGTGTGCAGCAGTGTATGGACGAGTACCGCGAGAAACATTGGGGTGGGAGAACTGGGGAGAACGCACGCTCGCTCGCCATGACTGGCGTACGTTCCATCTCCTCTAGGAGGGGATGGAAGCCCCTGACGTCAGCGGCTGCTCCGCTGAAGAACGCGGTTGCCGAGTTATCTCGCCACGCTACTCTACGTCGTACGGGCGCGTTGTTAGAGTATCATCGCGTTATCCGGGCGGTAGTGTCTATCGCGAGTTTCGAGCGAGCGTGTCCACAGTGTGTACCGTGTGAGTACCGACCTCGTCGTTCGTCGCGAATAACAACACGAGTGGACGTCGAAGCCCACTGAGACGACGGTGTATCGGCGAAACGAAACGCCGTGAAAGAGGCCGCCGATCGACGGAACAAAGCCGCGGCTCGAAGGTGCGCGAGGGACCGAAGCGGGCGTCGTGGCTTGGAACAGTTCGAACACCCAAACTGGGATTCGGGTACGTTCACCGCCGCACATTGACCTGCGTCGCACTCTCCACAATAAACTCGAAAATTCCAAAGGACTCCATTTATTTCCCCTTCCCCGCCTCAGTTCTCACCTACCATCTGTCTGGGAAACCTCGCCAGCGCCTGGCGCTTTCACACGCCAGAGAAGTAGGACGCCTCTCGAGAATTCTGAAATAAGGCTGAATTATTAAAATAGCTTGGATTCGATAAGGGCAGTTGACCGCGATAGCTGATAAATGTCTATAGATAAAATCGCCTTGTTTGTTTACTATATCCTTTTCTCCCCCCCTCTCCCCCTCCTTCCTTCCTTCCTCTCCGCCTCTTTATCGGCACCTTTTGACGCAGTGCCGTTCCGCGGCGCCGTTTATTATCTAACATTGCTGGGCGGGTCTGCGTTTACAGAAAGCTTGTCGGTTTTAAAAAAATTGTTATAACTGTAAAATTTTTTCAAATTCCCAATCAACTCGTTTTTCGACAGTTGCGCACTCGAACAAGTCGATTATAATCTTCAGAATTATTTGTACCGAAGTTAATCTTTAATGAATCTTACGCAAACAAGATATGAAGTTGAAATATATGTATAAATGAATTGCAAATTGGAGCTGTGTGGCAAAAAAAAAATGTTATTCATTCGAATAAGAAATTCGAGTAAGGGAACTTGAAATTTGAATAACATATGGGGGATATACTTATTCCTTGCAGCTGTTCCACGCTAAGCTTTCCGCATCTAAGCGCGATGGATATACAGAGTGTCTCTCTGAAAATTGAAGGCAGAAGCCGGGATGATTTTATAGGAAAGTCGAAAGTATTAAATTACATTTATTTTATATTACATTTATTTTATTTTATATATATTACATTTATTTTATTTACATTATACGCGGATAGCCAGACCGTCAAGGTTTTGAAAATGTCTACGAATTTAAGAATACCAGTAGGAGAAAACCATAATCTTCTATCAGAGTATATGACAAATTGATTGCAGAAACTAATTAGAATTTGCATTCATTTCGTATAAGCCGGCTCATGCTGTGCAGCAACTTTATCGTCAAAGCATACTGTAATTAATCCGTATTTCGTGTTTTTTTATTCTGTCCTCCCGCTAGATTACTCCCAGAAAAGGGTCTGTCGCATTCTTTGCCTTTTCTATAGCTTCGACGTTCTTTCAAGTATATTTCAAACAAGTTTGTGTATCACGAAGCGTCGATCTTCCATGTCTTATAGTTCAGGCATAGAAATTATGTATTTAGAGATGTTCCCTTGTTTCAGAGATAAAGATACAAAGCAGCGTATTTTAAAATATTTTTCCTGGAGCAAGGCACCTCCAAGTATAACTATATACATATAAACTATGAGTTTATAGGATTCGAACATGTCGCAGCTTTGTTTGATCTCCACAAACTGACAAATGGCTCAGACAAATTATGCCCGCGTTTCTGAATCAAACTTTTTCATTCTATTTCTGAGACGAGATAAGAGTAATATCACGTTTGAGTTATCAGGCTTTGGATAAGCCTCTTATCGGACAAAATCTTTAATAAAAGGTAGAATGGCCATTTATTAATGTCCAGCTCATTCACTTCCACGTCTTCGACGCGGAAAGTCTCGTCATTCATTTTTTATTTATGTCTAATCATAGTTAATTCAATCGAAGACTTCGGCGTGCAGTATTTTTAAAGCGAATCCGTTCCGAGATAAAGATAAAAAAACGAACACGTGTCAACTGGCTTTGTTTCCTGTATCTCTCGAGTCCTTTGAATATTTTTATACTACATTCGATATCGACATCTGGCAACGCGCGGGTATTGGATTAAAGCACCAACAACGAGTCAGCTCGAGCGACGTTGGTGGAATCGGAGTTGTAGGCTGGCCTTTCGATTGTACGCTTATGTGCCACGTTGCCAACTCTCCCGGGGAATAATAAAGAAGACGCCAGCGAGTCCAAAGGAAACGGCTCTCCGGCGTTGATGTCACTTTGTAATTCTCTAAGCGATAAAGCATGCTCCTACGCGTATAACGTATGCCTGCACTTCGGTCTCAATGCGTCATTTATTCGCGATATAGAAGATGTCATTGCAAAAACACTCGAGCCACGAGCTTTGTGCGTTTGTTCTCCGGTTGATCCGCGGGATTGGCTCGCGATGACCGACTTGAGCCGCGATTAGCGGCAACGGCGATACGGAGAAAAAAATTTTTGTTCAAAGCGCGGAATTTTCCTCGAGAATAAAGCCTGAATGCACGGCGATTCTTTATCATTTAGCTTTTCAACCTCAGGTTGAAAATCTGAGGTTGAAAAGCTAAATGCTAAAGAATCGCCGTGCATTCAATTCAAAGCGCTCAGAATAGCTCGAGATACCTGGGATAAGAAAGAAATCTAATCGAAACTTAATCAAGAGATAATCGAGATCTTTTAAGTAATTAGACTAATTAAAATTGAGAGTTTCGTAACACCCTGTATATCGCGATGTATTCACGATTCTTCGAACGACGTCTGCTATCAGAGCAAAACGTGCTGCGCCTTCTGTCAACAAATAAGGAGAGAAAAGACGCCATTCTCCTGGTCGTTACGGGGAGATGATTATTCCATACTGTGGGCGACGGCCGAAGATCGTAGAGCTACATTAAGCTGTAGACTAAGCTACAGGGTTTTTTTTGTCATTTATCGAATAGGGATAATAGGCGTCTTCAGCTCTAGTTGAACTATTTGATACAAATTCCTTTAATGTTCCTTTGTCTTATAATATTTTATCAATCTTCTTAATGTAGTTAAAAATGACTTAATATTCGCATCTCTTTTTTTCTTATTAAATTCTTATTAAATGTAATTTTTTTCTCATATAGCCAAGTATGCCTTGCTTTATTAATACTTCTTGAATCATCCATCTTGAATCGTTGCTCGTAACTTTCTACACTCCCATATTACATGATCGATGCTTTCCCACGCCGCGGGGAGTAACTAAGGTTAGTTGTAGGTTAGCTGTAAAAAATTAAAATGTAGTCCAACTACGTGTGTGGTACAGCGAATGATTCAGTTTTATGTTTTATGGTAATCGCTACCGTCATCTCTCGGCCGAGGTTGTTTCCTTTTTCGATACGCTGGTCGCCAGCCATCCCTGGTCGGCAGCGAGCGGCACAGTGGATGGCACTCTTGAATACGGTGCTGTAGCAACATTCCACGAAACCCGGCAGGCAGGCTCTCGTCGATAAGATAAATATTTTCGTCGCGACACTTCGTCGTAGACTGAATCTATTCCGTATAGATAAATCAATATTGCGGATTGTTGTCAATATGTGTAACGTAAAAGTTCGAGGATAATTTTCGAATGTAAATAAATTTTGAATTTTTTCGTTAAATGTCGTGATTTTTGAGAGAATATTCTTTCATTTTGAAGTTCTGAGATTCACCAGGACTTTATGATAAAATTCGGAGAGATTTCTCTATCCAAAATAAGCCAGGGTCTTGAAGTAGAACGAAGACGAAGGGACGGGGGGAAGGTACACGTTGCGTCGATCCTACCGTTACAATTCACTCCGCGGGTACGCGTCGCGGTCCCGGGTAATGTAATAAGACGAACAAAAATAGAGGCCGCGCTAGCGGCAACGTTGCATTCGACGGAGTATATAACCGGTGTCGTAGTTGAAACGCGTTGTCAGTTTACGGAGAAGTTGAATATTTTATCGATATGTAGCAACACAGTTTTATGGATAAAGATATACGTGTCCATAAATATATGTACACGCGATAAAATCATAGAATATTTAAACGTATAAACATATATGTTTAAACAT
>JAJVSH010000011.1:2041880-2187969 GCA_021460005.1 Tetramorium alpestre
ATCGTTTGATAAATGGCCTAAAGCATTGCCGCAAACTAAAGAATCGCTAGCAACTGCTGGTTTCTATTATACAGGAAGTGGCGATCAAACATTGTGCTACTACTGCGGTGGAGGATTAAGGGATTGGGAACGAGATGATGATCCTTGGATAGAACACGCCAAGTGGTTCGACTACTGTCCTTATCTGCTTCTAACTAAAGGGACAGCATTTGTTAGCAACATTACTGGAAAAACGTATCTTGGAGTGAGTATTTAATAAAATATATTTAGCGTTACTAAAATTGTTTAGTTTGTTACAGTTGTAATATTTCTATATATTTAAAAAAATAATGAACTAATTGTGTTGAATGCAATATGATATTCATCTCAAATTATTTTTCTTTTTTTAGGAAAACCTACCATCTGGAGTTAATAAATTGGATGAGAAAATGGAGAAAGATTCTGATAATGAGAGCAGTTCTAGTAGATGTTCTCAAAATTCGTTAAATTCTGAAGAAATGAATACTACAGAAGTAAATTCCGTATCAGGTGAGGCTAGCAGCGAGGAACAATCTGGTCGGGATGACAAGCCATGCGATAAGGATAATGCAAGATTGTGCAAAATTTGCTTCAATAGAGAAGTACGGATCGTATTTATGCCGTGCGGACATTTATTGGCGTGTGCGGAGTGTGCCAAAAATATGAAGATATGCGGCGTATGTCGTAAGCCTGTCGACAAAACTGTACAAGCGTACATTTCATAGTGTCTTTATCTGTGTGATAAATAAACTGAAGGAGTCAAATAATATTTTCTACTGATTATCATAAAGACTGATACTTTCAAATAAAACTAAATGACATGACTCATGTAGCATACCGATCAGCAGGTACAAACTATACAATGTTAAAGCTCGCGTTAATAAAATATTAACTTCACAGTTATCGTGGTCTTAATAAAAAAGATATTCTGTTGTAAAACTAACAATTGTGAATGTACTTTGTAATTGTTGTACAAGTAATAGATGTTTCTATATTCATATGTATACACATATAATATATGGCTATATAATCGATATTGCAAAAATTATTAATCGGTGTGTGAAACACAGATGGCATATCACAAGTTTTCATATTTTAACTATTAAATGGCGCAAATACAGGAAGTTGTTAAAATCAGAACAGATAGATTGTACTTGCAATGCGGTACGTTGCTATTTGAATTTTTCGAGTTTATATCGTTTCCCAATATTTCCTCAAAAGTATATGGTGATGTAAGATAAAGTGGCACCATTGTACGAGTACAAATAGCAACAACATGAAGTCTAGTCATTATCACGCGAAATCATAAACTAAATGCTGAGATGTTCGTAATTTAATTTTTATGTGTATGTATATGCGATCTTATTCATCATGTAATAATTGATATGTGGTAATTGATATATGCAAAGAGAAACACCTTTAATATGTCTAGCTAGGGTAATAAAAAATAAAGGTAATAAAGTCCAGATCGTAGTTTTTGACGCGTAAATATTTGTATTGATATATAGGTTTTTTTCTAAACTAATCGCCAAATGTTTCAATTGAACTTTCTTAATAGGGAAATTAAAATGCAATATATATTAATACAAATATTTTTGTGTTGAATATTTATGGATTGGCTTTATTAGTCTTTCTGCTGTAAATTAATCCTAGTAGCACGTTATAATTAGTAGTTGGTTTTTTATATATTTCCTGAACTTATTTAATGTTTTAGATACGTTTGGGAAAAATGTATAAGATGTATATAGATCATGTGCTACTTGGGAATGAAGAAATTCAATTTAATTATCTAATCTTTTCCTAATTTCTGTTCTATTCTATTAGACACTTCATTTTATTTTACTCCTTATTAATATACTTCAAATTATTAAACGCATTATTGTCCCTAAGTGTAAAATAATGTAACTTTAATATAACAAATCTAAGAACTCCAGGGTATGATTGATAAAACTCAACAATCAACATAGATATTTGAGACGATTGATAATTGAGAAATTGACTCAATATTCAGTTTCGAAGCACTTGATTTTCGTTTTTTATCGCAACATGAGATACATCGTCAGACATCGTCGATATAATTTATAATTAGTTCCTTAAAGAAATGCATTGTAAGAATTTGTTGTTGTAAGCACATATATTTGTATCCGTTCGTATAGGATTAATTAATTTAATAAATCTAAGAATAAAGAACACTCGATGCATAAGGATGTAGTTCTTAAGCCTTTTGTCCACGATGTTAGAACTTGGTCTAAGATTTCAGTCCGAGAAATTTGTTGCCAATCAACTTGCAGCTTTTACGGAAAAGTGGCAAATTTATGGCTACACGGTTCTTGGACCGAGATCTCGGACGGAATTCTAGCATCGTGGACATATAGACTTTATAGCTACATTAGCGGATGTTTACAAGTACTTTCACTTAAGATTGTTATTGCATTGAGCAAACTTCAGACTTGGTCATTCTATGTAAAACCAAGTGAAAAGAAACAATCATACACAAATGGCCCATAATTAACAATTGAATCGAGTTCCTAAAAGTTAAAATTATAAGTTTATATTCATAAATTGACTAATTGATTAAAATAGAAATTCTGAAAAGATTTGGTATACACACATACATATATTAAGCAAAAATTTCGTTTTGGGAATAAAATGGTGATTTTAGATTAATTTTGGCTGTTGCATTCTCATGTGAAGATCAACTGTATTTTTTTAAATAAGTCGATTTCCTTCGTATTCTGCATATAAGAAAATTAAAGATACTTTCATCTAAACATTCTTACACATATTGAAAATGTTCGCCCTTAAAGATCGATTCTAAAGAATAGAAATACACTATTTAGGTTCAATAAACCGCATTTTGAAACTGTTTAAAAAGAAAAAGAAGCAAATCGAAGTAAACTCACGTTATCATCATGATGTAGATAAATGTTTTATCATGAACATTTCTATAAGAGAAAGAAAATCTTTTTCCAATCTAAAATGTATATACATTGACGCTTGATAAAATATGATAAGAATATAAAGCGAGTTTTTCATATTTGCTTCATATATACTATATATATATATATACACACACACACACACACACACACACATACAGGGTGTCCTAAAATTACCGGATATCCTCTTAATGACAGATTCTTTAGAAAATTTCAAGACGAAAAGCCTAATATAAAAATGTCGAGGGTACAATAGTTTTTAAATGGGAAGCGATTATATTTTACGAATGAATGATAGAGCTGAAATTTCGCGCACTCAGGCACGGCGAACTAAAATTTCGCACACGCACGCCTATGAACATAAGGAGCACTTTTAGCAGTTGTTACTTTGCCGTGCCTGAGCGCGCGAAATTTCAGTCCTGTCATTCGTAAAATATAATCGCTTCCCATTTAAAAACTATTGTACCCTCGACATTTTTGTATTAGGCTTTTCGTCTCGAAATTTTCTAAAGAATCTGTCATTAAGAGGATATCCGGTAGTTTTAGGACCCTGTATATTAAAGCTATTAAAACCATTTATTTGAATTTAAAAATTTTTCTCATTTTAATACCTTCGGTATTGTGATTCTCGACGCTTAACCGCTAAGCGAGGACGAAACGGTAGCGTCAAAGTCTTGCCATATAAATCTTCATCTTGCAGCCAAAATAAAACTAAGATCATCGTTTTATCTGATTTTTGCTAAAATATCTGAAATATTTTTACACTTTTATTGTTCTATCTTGTATATGTACAAGATGTTCCATCGTAAATGCATCTTTTATCTTTTAAACTAAATAATATATCTGTCTGTTTGTTGACTTAGAAATAACTTCTAATAAACAGCCATTATGCTCACAAGAGAGTTCAATTATTTACTTTGATTATTTACTTTATATATTTATTAGTCTCTTTTAATTTAAAAGATAAAAGTGTCTATTTATGATGGGACATCCTGTTTGTACATACATACAAGGGTTATATGAACGAAATAATAAGGAACAATTTCATTAGACCAGTATAGGAATTGCATTTCAATGTCTGAAATATAATATTTAATTTATCTGCAAATATTTTTTGTATATATTAGGCCTATTTAAAATAAATTAGCGTATTTACATGTAGGGGAGTGTATAATTTTTAAGTGTCAGCAACATAGAGTTGACTTCAGAGAGTTGAGCCTAGCAAAGCTCTACACAATAGATACACCATAGAATCATATGTCCAGAATAAATCTATATTCGTAGAAAGCATGCAACATTGTAAGTTTTGCTTTTCGACTAACTTATTCGAAATAATTTTAAAACGGAACAACGTTATGGTAATACCTTATTTCACTTTAATTCGCGAATGTATAGTTAACGTATAACATACAGGGAGTTGGTATAGAAACGCCCATTATACGCTTGATAATCATCTATGGAGAATAGGGTTTTACTAGGTATAATAATCGTTTTTTTCGATATGTACGATTTCTCGCTTTAACAAAGCCGAAATGATTTTATTGTGTGTTCAACAATGGGATAAAAGACGAGACCAAAAATTTTGCATTTTCGTGTTGTAATCGTTTTTCTAATATAAATTTTCTCCTTGTAATTATGTTCTCTCTGTCCAAAGTTATTCTGTTCTATCAGTACATCGTTATATATGTATACACGTACATTTAAATATATATATTTTTGTATGCTTATTTTTATAAATATTTCTTTTTATATCACGAATGCATATTTACAGCAAAGATATTTACGCGTTCAATATCAATTTTTGGATATTTTCGGTTTTTTTTTCAGATATCTGCGGTAAAATGCATTTGTGACAATCGAAACCTGGGCAAAATAACTTTGATATATAGCACTGTACAAACAGTAGAGATATACACATGTAATGATTGCGACAATTATAATACAAAATAAAATTTGAAAAGAGAAAGACTTGTTTCTCAATGGCATTCCATGCACACGTGATCCTTGCATCTCCCCTTTCATGATAGGAACAACGATGATAAGAAAAACGATATGTGAGTTACCTGCAATGTTTAACAAAAAAAAAAAAACGAGTTATCTCTTGTAGAAATTTTTGTAATGCATAACGCGCTTGTCTAGTATTCTTTCAGACAAAGTAAATACGATGATAAGAATGTACGCAATGATTTTGCAGGTTAAAGATTTTTATTTTAATGTTTTTATAATAGAATAAAAGAATAAAATAGTTGAACCGGAATAAGTTATACATTACATAAATTATTACTCTTCTTAAAATCGATTTTATCAAAAAATCAATTACTATTCAGTTTAACTATTTTAAATTTTAATAAGTAAAATACAAAATTGGCATAGATATTAAAATGGATATAAATAAACATAAATTATTTGACTCGTTAAAATCGTTAATAATAAAACATACAAATATTATATTACTAAAAGTGTAGTCAAATGAAATTTATATAGATCTATGCTGTATGGTTTTCTTTTTGAGGGGAAAATCAATTTTAATATACATATTTTAAATGCAATCCGAATTCCGATTTGTATTTCTACTAATTGTAATTAAGTCACATGTACATGCTATATCCTCTTCTCGTACACACAGAAAAACAAGGTGAGAGAGGTTGAGCGTTGAAGAGCAGAAAAAATTGCAATTATTAGTATATATAAAATTTTTTTTCAAAATTTAAGCATCTAACGTTATATTTTTCTCACAGATCCTGAAGTAAAGAGGAACATTCTTACTCGAAATATAAAGATATCTAAATGCGTCTAGTATTGAAAATTATGAGAACATGTCGCGAAATCCTGATATGAATATAAATTCCGATGTGTCTAAATCGATCGAGACCTATTTCGTTTACGCTTGAAACAGGAGGTGTACGTCAACCCTGTGACTATCGATTGGAATCGCTTCGGGTAGAAAGTTACAAAAACTGACCGTGTCTGTGGCTATCACCTAAAAAATTGACCGCGGCTGGACTTTATTATACAGGGGAAGATGACAAAATGAAATGTTTTGAATGTGAAGAAGGAATAAATGTATGGGAGCAAACTGACGATCCGATGACCGAACATAAACGTTTGTTTCCGAGATGTAGATTCGTAATATTCCATGCGGCAACGTTCTGCTCGGGGAAGATCCTAATATGATTCCGCCTGTACCTAAAGTTTACGATAAGTGTGGTCCTTANAATTCAACTCGTTCGGAAGTGGAGTTTCCCGAATATGCCACTTATGATAGATTACCTACATTTTACAAATGTCCCAGTGCACTATCAAGCCTTAAANAGAAGCTAGCAGCTGCTGGTATGTTTTACATCATAGGATCTAGCAATGAAACAAAATGCTACGCATGTAGAATAAAATTATCACATTGGAAAGTGCNTGATGATCGTGGATGGAACATGCTAAGATAATTCTCCAGAACGTGTCCTTATCTTTGAGAAGCCCAAGGACCCGATTTTGTGGCCAACGTCAAAAACAGGAGAATCCTAGACAGGTGAATATTTAACAAAAGCTTTTTATTCATTGCAATTGTGCGATTCGTGTATTCTGAAGATTTGTATTTTTGTAGAGAAAGAACGTAATATTGCTGAAAGTAACGTAGTGTTAATTTTGATAATTTGTTTTCAAGGAAATCGTGGAATCATCGACAAGTGATACATCAGATGAACAAACTACGATAACTGATACTATTGATACTACTGATAGCGAAGGTTCTCAAAGTGCGTCGAACTCTGAAAGTATTATTAATAAGAGGGCAGAAACAGCCGAGAAAAGCAAAAAANAAAATTATCTGGAGCAATAACATNTCATACTACATTAGGCGGTATAGGTCTTGTAGATATTGTCATGTCATCAGAAAATTAGACACGATACTTCTGCCATGTTTACATATGATGAGTTGTAGTAAATGCGCACTAGATGTATCAAAATACGCAAACCCGAAATGCAATAAATCCGTGCAAGATACTTGNCGTCCAATCTTNTGATAGTCATCCTGTGCTCGAACGTAAATTATAAATTAAATAAAAAATGAAATGACAATGGCTTGTATAGTAAGATTTTGAAGCTACCGTTTTTTACGACCAGCTTTTTCGTGTAGCGGTTTTAGCATCGAGAATCACAAGCGGAGAATTGTAATTTTAATTTTCAAGTCTTATATCATTATTTGAATGTAATTTATGNGACGTAACGATTGTATTGGCATAATGCTGTATATAAAAAAATAGCGTGTTTATATATTATAAGATTGAATTGATTACAACCATGTGCAATATAGTATAGTATAGTAACTATATAATTGTATAGAACTAAAAGTATATTTTAAGAAAATNTGATATTTTTTNAATATTTCAGATATGTAATTTCTCATATAACCATATGCGTGAATATGAAAAATACGCTTTATATTCTTATGATACTTAATCAAGCTTTACGTATACATGCCATTTTAGATAGAAAAAAAATTGCCTTTTATCGTATAGAAATATTTACAACGCATTTGTCTATAATCATGATATTAAAAATGCATGATGACTTTNTGTTCTTTTCTTCTTTTTAAAAGGTTATTAAATACAAACNATGTAGATATTATAAAAAATGTATATTATAATACGTAGTTTATTGAACTGAAATTGTATGTATCTTTAACCTGTAAGTGCAAACATTTCTGATGTGTATGTAAAATACTATAATTAAAATAATAAATAAAATATTTTTTAAATTTTATTCAATTAACTTTTTACTAACAATAAGTTGTATGGTGATTAAACTGAGATAAATATGATCGCTCTCTCTTTCTGTCTCTCTATATAGATATATGTATATATATTTTTTTTGTATATATTTGTACGTATGTATATTAAAAATCTATTGAATGAGAATAAGAATAGCAAAGAGAAACTTTTATTATAATACGACTTTATTAGATGCCATTAAGATATTATAAATACTATAATAACTTGATACATCTGGATAAACGTAATGTAATCTTTTTGTTAAGAAAACCATATTTTCAATCTAAAAACGTATACAATATTAAATAAACTATATATATGATACAACTTCCTGCATGTTAATTCTTATAAATGAATGATGTACATTTAATTATGCTCTATGCGCCGAAAGTATTCATTTCTAATTGTACAATCAGCATAAAATCCTTTGGAGATACGAAAGCAATTCTGTGTAAAATATATACTTCTTTAATATTTTTATACTTTAAGTTTGTAGTATGTTGCATGTTACTATGCCCTCTTTTCTTTACAAACGATGTAACATGCAATAAAATGTCGTAAANTGTTTTCATTTTATCATACTCTTTGCTTCACAAGCAGTATACAATTTGTTCTAAACGATTTTAATTATTAAGCAATTATTAATTCAAAGCAGTGGATGTTAATACAGCGACNCCCCTCTCGTAAAAACTGTGCGGTTCTTGACTAGGAGCGATATTCAAATCGACAGTAAATAGCAATTCAGTACGAGTGCTGTTCAAGTAGACCGGCAAGGACAATTTGCCCTTTCTGATATCCTCCGTAGACGATCGCGCCCATCTTAGCATGGTGACTGGTAAGTCAGTCATGATAGTCGAAGTTAAATACAATTGATTATCTTTACATTGCGCTCCTTGCAGCTTCAAACCAGTAACGGCGAAAGAGCAATCATCCGTGGCGATGTTATCGCCNTCACCAATAGTTACATTCAACTGCAGTTCCTCGAGTGACCAACTATTAGCCTGAGCGATGCATTGCCTGGTCGCAGTGATATAAGCCTCAGGATTCAGCAAACCTCCTAGCCAAACTGGGAAACTCTAAAACGCAATCGAAATCAATTTATTATTTTACGTTGAGTCTATTCGGGCGAGTTCAATGAAAAATAGACATATTTCCAAAAAATAGTAGAATTAAATTATCATTCAGTGATAAAATATCTGGGACAGTGAAGCAACTGCAATGATGAAAAATTGAAATAAACCTTTATTTCCTTCGCTCCGCCTTGAGAGACTAAACGCGAGACTTCCTGCAATTGTGAGACNCTGTGACTAAAATCGGTGATCCATTGTATGACTGTACAGCCTCTTGGCACGGTATATCTCCTCCAACCAACGGGTAGAATACCCTTTACTAACTCGGACAGCATCGTCCTGTGNTAATTGGTCTGTTTCTTCTCGCCCTGTTGAAAATATATAAAATGCAGTCACCTCGAACGACATAACGTTNCGTTTTACATCCAGGAATAATAAAGCGGAAGTAAAATGCTTACTTGACAAATTAATACGACATCCTCCAAGTCATGGATAACGTCTTGAAGTAATTTCGCACCGCTGTTGACTTCCCTCTCAAAATATCTATACAACGGATCTTTGATATTCTCGACTGTTCTCTTCAAGGTCGGTAGATTCTTTGGAAGTAATTGCAACCATGTGGAGGCCGAATTGTGCAGAGTCCTCATCCAAGATGGTCGACCGTCCGCCTCAGCTTCCCTCGGCGTGTCCAGAGACTCCTCGTTCGAGTACGCCAGTTCATCCTCATCCTCCAACTGTTGCATCTTAAGAAGTTTGGAAACCAAGTCGGTACCTCTGGTGGTTAAAAGCACTTTCTCCGCATTGTTCGGCAGGCCCAGCCAGGAAGGTGTCTGTCTATCCGAGAGAGACTCGATCCACTTCAAAAAGTGATCGCGCCTAGTGCCATCCGGCATGGTAATGTGTCTTTGATTGCTCTGCGCACCGTCGATATTGGCGACGAGGGCAAAGTCAGCTTCGAATGAGCGCGGAGTGAAGAGCTTGCGCAGGAAAGAAGCCAGCAGACGTTGATCGAAATCGTTGTCAATCTTGCCGCCGTAGATACACTGAGAGAGAAGAGTCACCAGAGCATCCCAGGGTACTTTTTCCGGCGGTAGGTTCGTCCTGCCCATCGCCGTGGCTTCGATCCACGTGTCCAAGGTATCGCAGGCGACTCTCAGATCGCTCTCGTTGAATTCATAATGTTTGGCCCAGCCCAACGGCGCGTAACGCAGACGCTCCTGCACGATTGCGTGGAACCACGCGAGCAGGAAGTAGAGACGGGCCCTCTCGTTGGGCGCTCGCATCATCCTCGACGCTGGTACGGTGCTGAATGTACGCAACAAGTTCGCACGTATGCCTGGAGGTGGCTCGAACACGAAGATCCTGCCGGCTCTCAATAGATTCACCGGCACTTTAGGATTAATCTCCATCGTTAGAAACAGTCGGAAGCTAGTGTGCGGCTGAAGACTGTGCAGTTTCTTTTCCAACTGCACCAACCACTGCGGAGCAAGGTGTACGTTCTTCAACAGCACCCATCTGCCGGCCTTCACAGCCATGTTTATAGCCCGATCGGCCTGGTTGAATCCTTCCGCCGATCCGATAGCAATGCTGGCTATTTGCTTGCCCAATTCCGCGGCTAGATCATCCACTCTGCCCGAAGCGTCGAAGCCCGGCACCGAACACAACAAAGCTGGCACGGTGGCCTTCAGTTGGTCCTCTACGACGGATGCGAAATCAAGCTCAGCCTCCGCGGCCGGCATGAAGGACTCATTGAAGGCTGAAGTCACTACTAGAGACGCTGCCGCGATCACGCGATCCGGTCGGAAGGCTTGTATTATCAGCAACTGATGCATCGCCGTTCCCGTGGGCGACAGCGGCTTCTCCTCGTCCCAGAGCTTCGGCACGCACGTCTCGGGCGTGGGCGATTGCAGCCACGCGCCGAATTCCGCGTTCTCCTGAATCTTTTCCGCGAGCTTCTTGAAGGCGGGCAGTCTGATGCTCAGGCGCATCATCGCCTCCTGCTGCTCCGAGCTGAGATTGGTTATCGGAGGCGCCCGGATGTTAAGCACGCCTTCTTTACCGCGCAAGAAGAACGTGAACTCGCTGTCGTACGTGGACTCCGAGGGTATGCCCTTCAGGTGGATACGACAGAGCAGCAGAGCGAAAGTCAGCCTGTCCGTGTGCAGCATTCCTCGAGCAACTCGTTCGTAACAGACGGCAAACAAGTCGCGCGTGATTTGCGTAAGCCGCTGACCGTAATCCGACATACCAGACAATTTCGGGTTTTGTGACAACACGGACGTGAAGATGTCGAGGAACATCTTCAATGAGTATTGATACAGGAAGTGTACCTGGTTGAGGCTGTCCATTGTGAAGTACATGTTTGAACACGCCTGCGACAGAGGCATATATTGCTGCGAGACTGTCTCGATTTCCGCTATGACTTTGTCCGTCTCCTCAACTTTCTTGCTGATGTCGGCAGCCTCTTGTTTCAGAGTCTCGAGAGTAGTAATTACAGAATCGTCATCGAGAATTTTACCCTTGGCGTCGTTTAACGCTTGCAGTAAAGATTTTTCGAGTTGTCGCAGCCTCAAATGGAACTCTCCTTGAAGCTTGAGCAAGTCGGATCGTTTTTCATCGATGTCCGGACGTTCGGCCTTCAACACCTGATTCAAACATTGGCTCTGCAAAGAGCTTCTAGTAACGGTGAAATTAACGAATGTCACGCGTGAACAGATGTCCGGTGGGAATTCCACCGTCGGATCTCTCGTCGACAAGAAGATGACGAAGGAAGGCGAGAGATCTATATCTTGGTCGCCGAGCGTAATCAACACGCGTCCGCCTGTTCGTCTCAATTCTCGGTTCAACACAGGATTCAGTATAGGATCGTAATTCTCCACGTCTTGAACCAGAAGAGGATTACCGAATCGTAGAGCACTTTCGAGATTTTTCCTGAACGAGTCATCTAAGAAACTAGTCTTCGTGATCTTTCGATCCTTAAACTCGTTCAGAATGAATTCCGTCGCCTGTCCAGATGGATCGATAATCAGCGGGTATCTGTTGAAGCGCTTCAACATAATCGCATTCTCGGTGCAGAGATCGTCGGTTGGTAACGCATTCGCCTGCCATCTCAAACGCTCGTCCGGATTGGACAGGTATTCTGTTCTCGCGATATCAGGTCTGAATTGCAAGTTTGCGTGTTGCAGGTGTTGGCACCATGTTGTAAAGAGATTTTGGCGATACTAAAATGAAATACATTTCATTGTAAATTAACATAATTTATCAGTCTGAATGCAAAAAAAAAAAAAAACAGAAATAACTAGAACTCACGTGTTGATCGAAATAGCCAGCATAAGCCAAGAAAGCAGAGGATAATAAAACGTCTCCGATTATCGTGGACATTTGACTCTTAAATGTTTCGCTCGTTGCTTCCCATCGTTCCCTTTCGATAACCAAGGACTTTAATAAAGCGATTGATCTGTCCACTTTGGCTTGCACGCTTTCTAGATCGGCTTTGATGGCTTGCGCCTGTGAGATAAGTTGAGCGTACTCCTCCTTGTATGACGCTATGCTCTGTTCCAATTGAGCGATCAAATTTTTTACTTCCTCGCCTTTTAGTTTGTTAGTTTCTGCTTGTCGCTCCAAAGAGTAAAGCTCATCGCGCAGGGGTTCAACTCGCTTCAACATATCAGCATATTCAATCTGGAAATATATTTATTTTTAAAATTTATCCTTTTGGAAAAGTTATGTGAATGATGTATGCATTTTTTTTTTAGGTTTTAAATGATGAAAAGTACCTGCGCTATGGCCCATTTCACCATAGGACCACAAGCCAAGCTAGCGCGATTCACTTTCTCGAAGTTATAATCGGGGTTGCTGAGATAACGACTCTTCATTTTTTCCCTCACCTCATCACTAAATAGAAATTTTGATAAACTTTTCGTTATCTTTAGATTAGAGTACTTTTAGAATCCTTCACTCACTATTAGAGTCCTTCACTCTATTTTAATTTAAATTTTTTGTCATATGAAAATAATTTACAGTCTTTATTATCGAAAACTTTTAATTTAGCTAAAAACTAATCTTACTGTAATTATATATAAAATATTTCATATGTTATCATTTTGTCACAAAATTTAGACACATTAATGTTAGTGACAAATTAATCGAACATTATTAACATGCAATAAAAGAGAATAACAGTAATTATATTTACAATCTTACAATATTTACAATCTTTGTTAAAATTTGTTAATATCACGTTTCAAAGCAGTTTCAGAATTGTTTGCCAATCAAGCAATGAAATGCATTTATAAGAAATCTGATTATTATAGCTTGTTGCGATATATTAGTTAAATAATAGTATAAAAGACATTTCATAAAATTCACTCGTTTTAATATCTTTAAAAATATCTCATATTTCCAATATAATAAAATTAAAAATTCAATAACAACGCTAAAAAATGAGACCAGCAAACACGTTTGAAGATCGTTGTGAATTTGAAGCTAATATTTTCATCGTAGATGCGGTCAAATATAATCGAATTGTATTACGACTTAGTATTAATATCGTATCGTATACGATTTATTATCTTAAATTTGTGACAGCTGATCCCTTGCATCTACGATATCGCAAGAAAACAAGTAATGGAGGCATGCTTACGTAATGTCCTCGGTACTGAAATTAGAGACAATGGTATTGATAAAATTGTCCCTCATGATGACCGCACGGATAGATTTCCAGTCGCTGGCGTTTTCGCCGAGCAACAAGCAGATAGACTCCAATGCGACCTTCACAATCGCCGGCGGATTCGCCATGGAGCGAACCTCGACTAAATGCTGTTTCTTTATCGACTTCACCGCTGTACGAAAAATCAAAGAGGACATTATATAGTACAGAGGAGAAGATGCGCAGGTATTAGTTATAGTAAAGTTACGCGAAAGAGAGGATATGCTGGTCTTCCTGTGTAACCTATAGCGTTAGATTTAGAAGAGGCAACATAAGTAACATACATTATATACATATGTTATGTCTCATCTTTACATTTGCAAAGAGATATGAACGATCTAATGAAATATTTTCGTCGTTTGCAATATCCTTCCTTTGAAATATCATTGCATACGCTCTCCTTGCAGTTGTAATGACGCAGCGACGCTAGCACGACGTAAAAGGAGACACGTTGTTATAAACTGCATCTCATGTCTCATGGTTAGAACCCCACGTGCGCGAACGTTGAACATTCAGCAGACCCGGTAGTCGCTTCGCTTACGTGATATTCTCCGTATTGAAATTGACGATGGTGGGAATAAAGCTGTCCTTCATTATAACGGCACGTATCTGCTTCCAATCAGTCGCGTTTTCCTCGAGCAACAGGCATATAGATTCGAGTGCCAGTTTTACGACGGCCGGCGGATTCGCCATGGATCGGATCTCGACGAGATGCTGCCGCTTAATTGCCTTCACGGCTACACTCAATGCAAACGTTTCTCAGCGCGATTATATCGCAATTTTGAAAGGGAAGAAATTCGAAAAGCGAGTAACAAGAATTACATAGTATTTCTTGAATATTATCGCAGTAATATTGAACGAAATTCGATATATCACAATGTAAATAATTAATATTAATATTATTGGGAAAAAATTCAAGAATGTTTTTCAAAATAAACTTTTGAAATATTTCGATAATTATTCGATTAATCTTAACAACGCTCGTCGACAAGTTTATATAATGATACAACAAAAAATACCACTGCAGATGCATACCAGTTTGAGCATCAATAACAGCTGGTTCCACCAGAGCAAGATCTGCCATGACATCATCCCTTTTCTGATTTATAGCTATCGTTTGAACAGCTAATTGTTGTTGTATCTCTTGACTCTGCACCTTCTTCTTCTCGGCTTCCTGCTGGTCTTTGACCATCTGCCTTAATTTTGCATTAGCAGCGTCATTCTTAGCTTGTAGTTCCTATGGAAAATCAAGATGTATAAAATGTTTCGTTCCATTAACAAAAGAAGAAAAACATTTTTTATAAATTCAGCTTGTAGCTCACCTGAGACTTAACAGCTAAACTTTTTTGCATTTCCTCCACCTGCTCAACCGTTTCGGCGATTTTACTCAAACCGACATTTAGATGCAGCTGTTGCTCTTCCAAGTCACTTCTCTTCTCTTGATACAACTTGACGAAGTGATTAATAAAATCTAAGTAATGACGCGGCGTGATTGCCATTGTTCTGGCGCCTCTCTTAGCCAGCCGTGTGTTTGCTTTGTGCAAGGTCTGGTGAACGTAAACACATGCGTTAATCACGGCGTCCCTGTGCATTGGTTGCGGTGGAATCAACGAGCACGCGGACGGGAAGAAGTCTGGACACTTCCACATGGGTCTCTCCAAGTCGACACGATTAGTGAACTCTTTGCCGACCTGGAACAACGCATTGTCCGACCAGTCACCGAACCAATTCAACACGCATCTGTTAAATAACGCAGGCGATGTCGCTGCGCGATCCTTCAGGCCGTCCGTGCTCGGATTCATTGTGAAAACGACGTGCAGATTCTTCATAACTTGGCCGGTAAACCATTTGTACAATTCCTCGTTGGAATCCAGCATTAGACCCTCTCGCTGAGCACCTTCTTTGCATTGCGTCATGAGTGTCGTGTACTCGTCACCCTCGAACAATCCGGGCACTTCCCCGTTGGCGAGCAACGTGTTCATGCGCTCGAGGAAACCTGAATCCAGCACGTTAGATTCGTCGAGAATAAAAGCTATCTTTTCGTCCTTGCAACCGGATCGTCTCAACACCTGCCGTAAATCTTCATCGAAATCTTCACCGGTGTATTTATTATGTACCTAATTGAAGATAGATCGATTAGAAAAATATATTAAATATGTCTGTTATCGAAATGATACAAAGCAAGCATATAATTACCTTAATTTGGAAGATTGATAAGCCATTCATCCATGCAACGAATCTCGATAGAGTAGTCTTACCAGCGCCAGAGACACCGATTAGCAACAAATGTCCTTGAGGCTGTCGGAAAATTCTGTCAATTCGTAGAACATGTTCAAGAACCTCGTCAAAGAGCACTAACGGCACATCCAGCTCTTCCTCGTAAAATACTTTCAACCTTGCGCGAACGTAATCTCTCAGCTCTTCTCTATTTACCGGCACGTAATCCTTTGACAGCCAATTACTGTACAAGATTGGTCTAGCCAATGCTCTTTCTCTGTCAACCGACATAAAGTGTTTCAAAGCTACGATGTCTATGTTCTTGTTCGTCCAGGCTCTCTCGGATTCCTCTACCAATCTGTCTTGGAATAGACGAAGAGCCTCATGGGCCCATAAACGCACCAGACCTTCCACGGAGAGATTGTCAAGCGGTCTAATGGCTTCGCAAATACCGCGCACCCAACGTGTCATTTCACGCGGAGAGTACACGTAGTGCGGTTGCATGTCCTGAGTGAATCTCTCCTGGGAGGCTAGATAGAACTCCACCATTGCGTTCGTCAAAGGTTCTGCGTAGCCTCTCAGATTAGGCGTCAATCTACAATGCAAAAAAAATTTTTTTTTAAATATAAAATGAGAACGATAATCTAATCCATATAAGTCCATATTTCAAAAATCTAGATTCTTACCTGAGCATGGCACGCGTGAATGTTCCATAAATCTGCTTCAGCGAGGTTTCTCCAGGATAATCAACGTAAATGACAGGTACATGTCGCAAGAACCTGTGACTGAGGGGTTTCCTGCCGGGATCTGTAGGTGGATTACAGGCACCGACAAACTGAATTCTTTCCAAGGTGACCCATGCCTGGTCACTAGTTCTGTAAAAGCCTTTGTGTTCTACCAGCTGCCTCAAGAAAGAGATCACACGTTGCGTCCCATAATTGTCCATATCAGGTAAATTAATCTCATCGCAGAACAGAATCAGCCATTTGCCCAACTGCACCGGTGAGAGTACAACGCCATTAGGTGTTTTACGATATTCACAATAGTGATCGAATGTTTTGAGTAATAGTTCGGGCGTCGTTGCGGAAGAGAAGTTAAGTCCGACAACTTCCATGTCTGGAAGTGCTCGCAAAGCAGAGAATAGTGTCATGGTTTTACCAGAACCGGGCGGCCCACAAAGTACTAAACATATGAAAGCAAAACAATTACATATTTAAATGCGTAAATAATATAATAATAATGAATGTTTGTTTTAAGTAATCACTTACCTAGAGGTTTATGCTCAGCCAGCCAAGTGTACAGTAAACTCTCGTGCCTCACGGTATCTAAAGTAGGCACAACAATATCTGGACTAGCTACCTTATGAGTCTCCACTTCGATTTGAGGAACTTTGTTGCTCCAAGGTAACCATTCACCATGTATGTTCACTTCAAAGTCTATAATAGGTATGTTATTTTGAGAAGGTAAAGGTACAGTTGTGATAGATCTAATAAAGTCACCCAAGTCGGATCTAACTTTTAATTTAGCGTCTCCCGCAAAGCTCCACAGGAGCGCGTAAACCAAGCACTTGGGCATGTAACGTTCCAATTGCTCGCCCGGCAAAGGAAAATCGATGTGACTGTGATTATACTGCAGTACATTGCGAACGGCTTGATTTAGCATAGAGAACAGAGAACTGAGAGCTCGCAAACGCGTGAAGTCCATTATGTGTTCCTGCCTCATAGCGTACTCCAAGCATCTCACTACTAAACCATCAGGCGCGAAGTAACTCTGCATGATGCTGGCGACTTCTCTCTGTACCGATAATGCAGGTGATACAGTATCTTCTTTCTCCGAAGCCTTCTTGCCAAGATTATCCTCCTCGCCGTCCTCCAATGGGATATTACGCAGGCGTAGCATATAGTTTTCGAATATCATTTCTGTCGACAGCACGTCCTCCGAGAACCAAACCATACCGCATCGCGACACAGTAGCCAAGGTAGCGTACTTAAGATCTTGTACTTCGAACATTACTCTCACGTTCGGCGGTAAGCTCAGACGTTCGCCGTTGGGCAGAGTGAGAAGCTTGTTGTCGTCCAACACCGAGTTCAAGTTCTCGACCCATTCCGGATCGACATCTCCGTCAAATATGATCCATTGCCGCTTGTTGATTTCACCTCTGACGTTATCGATTATCTTCCTTAATATATGTGTGAACAGACCGTCCGTCCATTCGCGCGTATTCGGATCTAACACGCCGTACAACGTTTCTTTGCTGATCGCTTTGGGATCGATTACATGGGCGACACCTTCGACACCTTCGAATCGTTCTAGCGCTTTGAGCAACACCTTCCAGGCCGTTGTTTTACCAGATCCACTCGGGCCGACCATCATTAATCCATGATTTAAGTTACAAATTTGGTATAATTGAAGTACCTAAATAAATAATATAATAAATAGCAGAGTGTGTGCAAGAAATGAAGATAATTCGCGATGTCGATGTAATAAAAGAAAAATATAATATGACTGATAAAGACGTGCGTGTATTTAGATTGATCTCACCTTCTCTACCCATGTTTCACCGATCAAATCCTTAGTATGCATAAACAATATGAAAATTAAGTCTTTAAGCATGCCATTAATATGTAATACATAAGAGACTTAGTTACTATTTTGCGAGTTGAGTAATATTTTAATTAATGTTATTGACGCAGTGCATAGTGCACGAAAAGATAATTANAATTATAATTAGTGTGAAGCATCCTTAATTTTTTTAGAATATTTCCTATTACCTTTTCTTGCCAAGCTCCTCCTTGTTCATCTCCTTCGCCACATACTAGATATTCCTCAGTGCAAACTTTCCTGATTTGATCTTTCAATCCTGAAACAAAATGCATATTATTCATATATAAATTTCCGTAATCGCCTATCTACAAAAGTACGCATTATTACAATAATAATTTACCCTTCATTTCCGCACGCGTGTAATTCACGTTAGGGAATACATCGCTGAGTAAACTGAACAACAATGGAATGTCCTCGGCAACCAATTTGGGAACCATCGTCTCGCAAACAGATTGAATAAGTATCTCCTGCTCAGGCAGATTCTCAGCGATCGAGGCTTCATCGATATTGGTTTCACCACGACTGTGCATGCCCTCCTTGATTTTTTGAATACGATCGCGTTTCACGTTTCCGGCAGAAATCAGCACAGATTTGAGTGCACGTAATCCGAAATCGTAATGAGATTGATTAGAAAGTTGTTCATCGCAAAGCCTATAATAGAAGAAAAGTTTTAATAATGTAATATGTGATCTTTATCGCTACACGAAATACTAATGTTTATTCGAATACGTACTTGAAGAATGGCACAATTTTACACGCCAGTTTTTCCGCTGATCGGAAACCTTGACTAAAGAGCATTACTTCGGCAATCAGTTGTCGATCAGGTGTGGTCATAGCAAGCGATCTGAAAAGCTTCTTCAGATTGTCAGGTAGATTGGAACGTCCGGCGTATCCGGGATTCATGGTAATGAATATAGCCATGTCGGTGGAGACTTTAACTTGCTTTCCAACCAATTCGACACAGAGGGTCCCTTCCTTCTTGCCTTCCATCTGGCTCTTGAGCGCTTCTTGAATTGTCTGCACTTGCTGAGAAACGGCGGATAACATCCGTTCTTCCAGGCGATTAAATTCGTCGAAACAACCCCACGCACCCACTTGACAGAGACCAACAAATATACGACCCATAGCCTGTGAGAAATAACAATAACATTAGACATACATATTTCTCTATATCGTCAATACTATCGAGCTCATTTGTTTACTTACCTGGAAATCGAATGTCTCGTCGCAATTAAATACCAAGACGAATCTTCCGAGCTGATGGCCTAATGCTTTCACAGACTCAGTTTTTCCTGTACCAGCTGGCCCAAATGGCGAACCACCAAGTCGAGCTTCCAATGCTTGCGTCATTGTTAGGTAGCATCTGTCAGTTAACGGTGTCTGCACCAGCCGATCTTGTACCCCCAAGTATTCAAATCCATAAAAGAACTTGGCGTTCGCCATATGTATCGTGAGCTGCTGAAGTTCTTCCGTTTGCCTAGGATCGAAATAGAATCTCATTTCGCACAGCCATTCGAAAGCTTTTGGATTCGAAACCCTGTTAGCGATCAGTCGTCTGGTAACAGTGCGCTTGTGTACAAATTCATTGATCAAATGTTCCAACTTCTTTCTCCTTAAGGGCGGCTGTTCCTGAAGGACAGAATCAGCCAGAACGTTCAACGTGCCTTCCACCTGTACTAAAACTCTTTCCAGCGGATTTTTGCTCGGATCTACTTGCGCTTCATGGAGAGCCGCTTCCACGTCTTCCGACCACAAGATCTGTGCAGCTAGAACGATTATCTGGGATTGATAATTGTCGCACCACGACATAAACGCCTGCGCATTTATGTTTCCATCTTTAAACTGTTTAATATCTTGCACCGCTTTCGCGAGGCTCGAGGCTAACGTTACGCGCATTTCTTTCTCCACGAGCGTCAACCACTCATTGATTTTGGGATGGTCGACCGTAGACACCGGATTCTGGAATATCACTTCTTCGCCCTCGCGCGAAGCGATACCGGTGATAATCGTGTTATCATCGTTCAGTAGAATAGCAGCCACGCCGGCAAACATCTTCTTGAAGTGCTTCTGCAGCCTTGCGATATTTTTACTGTTGCCGATAATCTCCAACAAGTCCTCGTCACCGACAAAGTAAAATCGTGGGAAAGAAGTTCGCTCTCTTTCTAGATACTCTCCCAGCGCTTTTTGTATCTTGCCAAGAAGATCGGCAAGACGTTCGAGCGCCCTTTGTACGCCAGGAATGTTCAGAACGTCTGTAACCATAGGTGATTTAGATACTTTCTTCATCAGTCCCAGAAACTCGGAACTAATACTTTGGAAACGGGACGTTTCTACCGGTAATAACGTTTTAATATCTGCGCTACCGGAGAAGATGCCTTCGAGATAAACCCATCGTCGCTGCACATCTATCCATACATCGAACAGGGCATTGATTCTATTTAACTTTTCCTCCCACGTTAAAGCTTCTTCCTCAAATACTTTGTAATACGGTGATAATTTCATAGCTGCCACTGAATTGATGTGTTCTTTTACCTTATTGAATAGATCGTCCCAACCACGTATCAGTCTGCATTTATTTTGATAATTTATCAAGTCCAGTTCATATGTTTGCCATGACTCGCGAACTTGCTTCAAGAATTCCTCGAGTGCCATTTCGCCCTGAGCAACGAGAATAATATCTTTAACTATACTCTCATTTTTCTGAAGATTTACGTCCCAGACTTGGCCGAGAGTAAGTTCGCTCAATACCCAGTTCACCCTGAGCTGCTTCGTCAATTGTTTCCAATGCCTTTCCTTGAGCGCGTCGGATTTCAATTCCACAATCAGCATGTTCACTTTCGTGTAACTCTGCAACATCTTCTTCACGTATTCGTACGACGAGTATTGCCTCAATCTCGCTGGGAGTTCCTTCAGTTGCGCCATCATCGTATCCAATTGCTGGCGCAACTTCCGCGGTTGTACTGACAGCCAAGGTTTCTCGCGCGTTTCATCAATTTGCGTCCATATTCTCGACAGTTCCGACCAAACTCCCCTCAAATCCTGTAGCTCTTCAAATACTACCTGCATTCTATCCTCGCTAGTCGATATTCCGCCTGGCTCTTGCAATTCCAACGCCTCTTTGGCTTTGGCCACGTTATCTCTCTCTTCTTTGAGCCTAGCGAATTTACTCTCGAATAGCTGCAGCTGCTGCAAAGCATCGTCCGGTCGCAAATGGCCCTCCACCGGTTTGCCCCTTTCCCAGTCACTGAGGAAGTCGGTGGTCCTCGTTTCAACCGCCTTATCTTCAGCGACAATTTTCATCTGCAAGGATGCCACTTGGGTTTGAATGCTGGTATCCTTGCGTTTAATTATTTCGTTGAACGCACCCCATTCTCCCTCTATATTATCTACGTGCAGCCAAGAAGATGGGAATTGGAATCTCTGACGTTCAAGTATCCTTTGACCCTCGCGATATATGTCTACTTGTTTCTCCCACGCTTTCATCTTGCGCTTTAGGGATTGCACGTACGTTATGAAACCGACTGCATCGGATGTGCTGGCTGCTTCGATGGACTGTTGTTCTAGATCGCTCCTAGATTTCGACACCTGCGAGTGAAAGCTCGCCATCTCGTTACCCAGAAGCGTTCCGAATTTGCCTAAAGTTTCTTTATGCCACGAATCGTACTTTAGGGATACCTTACTCTGCACTTTTGCAAAATCTATGATCACAGGTCCGAATTCACGTCTTGTGTCGGAAGTATCAAATGTGGTTCTCGTCTTCTTTATGTCATTGAGGCACTTCATCCATAAGTTAATATTTTCGCCCAATTTGCCATAAAGATTGCCCGGCTGCAGGTCCCAAAGAGCTTGATAGCGTAGCCATTGGTCGACGTAATCCGCAACGTCTCTCATCTTGGATTCAACCGCTTCGTATGCTGCCTCCAACGGTTGCTTTCCAGTAGGTAATTTTGTAAGCAAATTTCTATATGTGCCTGATTCAGGTTTATCCAGCCCAACTTGATATCTCGAGCTTTGGAGGCGAACTTGCGAAGTAACAATCGCTTGCCAGGCAAATAACTGTTGCATTATCTGGAATCTTGCGTCTTCGATGCTAGGATATAAATACATAGTCTGATTGGTAATACGGACTTCGTGGATCTGATTTTGAATTTTCGGATCGCCGCCAGGCTTATGCGTCGGTTGTGTGGGAGCATCCGTGTCCATACTCAGGTCAACTTCCTTTTTGTGACCGGTTAGAGCGTCGGTCCACGCTTTTATTCCAGCTTCCAATCGGGCAGCCAAATTTTTCTCCACTTCTTCATCGAGTCTTGCTACCCAGATGTGTAAATTGGAATAATTCTTCAGCGATAGTTCATCTACAGATTTCTGTATTTTGGATAATATGTCAGCGAACGTATTTGCCGAATAAGGACATGTTTCAAGGGAACGGACATCAACGTCTAATTGTTCTTCCACAACCAAAAGATCTTCTACTCTTTCTTGGAACGATACAACAGCATCCGATAAACGCTGCACGTATTGATCGAGTTTGTAGCTCTCCCAAACTAGCGCGATACCCTATATAGAAACAATCAATACAGTTATAATATTAGAAACTAGATAAAGAAAGCAAATATAGAATAGTGAATATAATACAAATTTTACATATTTCATATAAAACGTCTTAGCTTACCTCGGAGATCAATGATAAGACGTCTTTTCGCATACCAGCGACCAAGGGTATAATACTGGCTTTGTCCTCAATCTACAAAGAGATTTATTAAATTACTTTTTAAAATTTGCAACGCGTAATAATCTTAGTACAATTTTACGACATAAATTTATCATTCAATACCGAACTCAGGAGTATGCATACTTAAAAATTTAATATAGATAATGGACAGTCATGTGATAGTTGGTACGTTTATGATAGTTTGTATGTTCATATCAAATGAACGAAACAATTGTATGTATTATATCGCCTCCAAGCAACTTTCCGGACATGCGGATAGCCTCATTTATTACAATTTATAAATAAAGCTATAAAAAAATTTATAATTATATTTTTTAATGTCCGCTTTTATACGAATATCAAAGTTTAAAACGTTTGGATACATTGGTGACTTTTGGTGTCCTTTAGAAATCATATTAATGAAATTTATAAATAATTAGACCTCCCGCACATCCGTACAAGCCTACATATATTTGAAAATAATCGATATTCGTTAAATATATAAATTTAAAAACTAAATGATGTTATCTTGCATTACAGATTTATCTACAATAGCTAAGCAGGCAGACAATAATGCATTTGCATATATAGGCAAGATGCATAATTCCTTGAAGCGTCAAGTATGACTACCTTTAGTGCGGGACAATGGGGACTCCGATTGGTAAGCTAAAAATATTGGAGATCCAAGAAATTAGAGATATCCATTATTCTAACATTTACCCTTTA
Source organism: Tetramorium alpestre (assembly GCA_021460005.1). Classification (NCBI taxonomy): domain Eukaryota; kingdom Metazoa; phylum Arthropoda; class Insecta; order Hymenoptera; family Formicidae; genus Tetramorium; species Tetramorium alpestre. Next base: position 2,065,637 of record JAJVSH010000011.1, read on the forward strand.
ACACCTGGCACTATATACCCTAGCGTAATCTATCGTTTTGTTCGGACTGTTAAAGCTTTAAGTTGTCTATATCAATTATAATAATTTATAAAATGCGGAAACACACCCAGAAAAAAAAGAAATCGATCATTTCCTAGAAATTTAATTTCTCGATAACGACAATTAGAAAATTATTATCAATCGTCTTACCTTTTCTAGTGTTCTCTCGTAAGTTCTGATGCTTTCAATGAGGCTAATGGCGAAGGGATACAACTGGTTAGCCTGATGAGCCTTATTCACGATAGGTAGAGGCACGCGAAATCCGAGATTCCTCAAGTTTCTCACTTCTTTCGAGAGCGTAATAATCTCGGGGAGAAAATTCACTTTCAATTTCAGCACATTGCCGCGTCCCGTTCTTGAACGCACGCTCTCGATCGTGAAAATGCGTCCGGTCACACCAAGATTTCGTGCCTGCACCTTGCGCGCCCAATCATCGAAAATCTCCTGCGTTGACAGTTTCATACGGAAGCTATCCCCGTCGGCTTTCAGTTTTTGACCCTCGATATGACTTTCCCATCCCTTGCCTAAACACACCCGCATACAACGTTAAGTTGAGAAAATAATTTCTACGGTTTGAAGATTGAAAGATTTACCCAGAACATCCTCGACGCGCTTCAAATACATTGTCAATTGGTAATCGATTTGTTTGACCCATATTATCGATCCAGCTACAGGTGGTAAGTCTCTCACCATACTCATTCGGCAGCATTTACTTTGCGCATATTGAACCTACAAAGAATTTTTTTAAGTTACTAAAATGTGTCCATTTCAAATGCAAATACATCTGCTTAAAGTTAAAAGCTGTCTTAACATTTATTTGATACCTTAAACTTTTCGTGCAGCGCCTCGATATCATCTTTGACTCTCTGGATGAGCTGCGTCTGATATTCCCTGATGGCACCCCGAATGTGCGGTCGTACGAAGAGCGCATTAAATCGCGAAAATATCCTGAACATCTCATTCGCGTTCTTGGCTGTGCCCAACTGATCGCGGAGGTGCGCCGTAATCCGCGCCTCCACGCGCTCGATGCGCTCCTCGTATCTGTGCACAGCGGCGTCCCAGGATTCCTGACCTTCTTTAGTGATGTCCAGACAATCCACCTCCTTCACGTTCTCGTACGCCAAGTTAACTTCGCTGATAGCGTTGGCGTCGGCGGCGTCCAGCGCGAACTCCACCTTCACGTTGTCGTTGTCGGCGTTCTCCATCGTGGAATTATTGCTGTTCTGGCGTACGGTGGGCCTGAGCACGCGGACTATCACCGTTCTCAGCTGCTCGTGCTGCCGTCGGAAGCGGCGCATGTGCTCCATCCTCGACTGCAGCTTCTTGTGCGCCGGCAGCACTCTCCACACCATCTTCATGTGCTCATCGCGCTTCTTCTTCACGACGTCTCGCAGCAGCCCCGTGAGCTTGTCGTACTCGTCGTCCCAAGTGGTGAACACTTCGAAGCACTGGGCCATGACTTTCTCAAAATCATCAAACGGAATGTGCATCAGACGTCGGGTGCCTAACACTTTGAGCAATTGCTGCCCCAAATCTCTCGAGATAGCCTCGACCAATCTCAGCACTCTCTGAATGGGATACTTTGTGTTCCTGATTTTCCTCAGGTGCATGAATATCTGCTGCACGCTGCTGCGTATTCGTTCCAGTTCGGTGGCCGACAGAAGATCGTTGATCGGGAAGTCCTTCATCAGCGGATTGTAATCGTTCACGGTGGCCAGCGCCTGCTTCAAGCCGGTGTCAGTGTCGAAGCTGACGGTAGCGTGGAACCGCTTGCCGTGCTTGAGTATGTCGAGCGTCAGGGAGATCTCGATGCTCTCGCGCTTCTCCTGGATGCGGTGCAACGCCCGCTCGAGATTCAGCCAGAACGATATCTCCTGAAGGGCCGTGCCCGATTCCGGATCGCGGTTCAGCTTCGTCACCTTCTGGATCTCCTTTATCCACCTGTTGACACCGTTCTGTAGCTGATTCAGGAACGTCGAATCTTCGACCTTGTCGCCGAAATCGGCAACCTTCGGCTTGCGGCCCTCCTCCTCGCACTGTTTGATAACTTGCGCGACGATCGGATGAACGGGCAAAGAAATCTCGGGGATGTCGATATTCTGCTGCAGATGTAGCAGTCCCATCTCGAGCTCTGCAATCTTCTTCTCCACTAACGGCACCATCTTATCTCCATCCCGATGGGCGCGACCTGTCTCCTTGACGTAACTCTTGAAGTAGGGCGCCATGGTTTTGCTGATCGCATGCAAGGTTTCGTACGGCGGCCCGTCGGAGAAGGTGATCAGGCGCACTTGGGAGTGAATGGATTTATCAGCTTCGACAACAATTCCACGCTTCGTTAGAACTAGGGAGGCCATTTTTGGATTTGAAAAATGTATCTCGTTCGATATATAGTAGGTGGCATTTTCCTTGTCCTCATCCCCTTCGCCACTGTCTTCTTCTGCAAAAGGAAAATTAAAAATGTAAAAAAAAAATTCATTCGACGTTTAAGTTCTTGATAAGTTGATTACAATCGACAGGTAACTTCAGGAAAGAAAGGCAAGAAAGTACGAAAAGGAAATTGTTGAAACGTTAATGAGAACTTTCATTTTTCATTAATGTAAGATAGAAATTTAAATTATTGGAATTGGCTGCTAAAGTAAATGTTTATGTAAACTATTAAAAAATCAGTATATAATTTATACATATATGCAATATATTCATTAATGTAAAATAGAAATTTACATTATTGGAATCGGCTACTAAAATAATGTTTATATAAACTATTAAAAAATCAATGATTTATATATATATATATATATATATATATATATATATATATATATATATATATATATATATATATATATATATATATATATATACATGCACTTTCATATCGCAAAAATAGATTCAAATTATTTGAATTTCAGTCGTCAAAGATGCTTATATAAGAAAAAATATTTATACANACATTATACATATGCAATATATAAAATAGCATTATTTAATTAGCATATAAACAAACGGGGGACATTTATATTTCGAGATCGTAATCTGCCGCGATAAAAGCGCAAACGCGGTAGAGTTCACGGATTTGATATCAAACTATGCGTCAGCGCTGCGCGCGATGCACGCACTGCGTGAGAAGGTCGTTCGAGATTGTTGCGAGAATCACGAGCTCATTAGCTGCGCCGTGCGTCGCCTACGATGCATACGTTCGCCGATATACGCGCGTATTGATCTCATCGGCTCGCGTGAGTCATATTTGGCGGCAGAGCGCGGGGCGTTAACGCAACCAGCGATTGATTTTGCGGGGACGCGACTTCCTCCCGCCACGCGTAATGATGTACGTGTACGTACGTACGTACGTGCGAATGTACCGTTGCACGCATCGTCAGCGATCGCGTGTAATAATGGAGGGTCGCGCCGGTCGAGCCGATTCTCTTCGGTACTTGACGACGACGACAAGGGAGAATGTGGGAGAAGGACGGATCGATCGATCGCGCTCACCTTTGCTCGAGCTGCGCTGTACGTAGAGCGAGCTGACCTGCGAGTCGCCGAGGAACTTGCGGATGCACTCATGATTGTAGCGATCCTCGAGCGCCAGGTTGAACGCAGGCGGCACCGCGTCCTCGTCCGGTAGCAGCACGGTGACGGCCTTGCGCAGATAGTTGGCGAACGTCGGCAATTCGACGATCGTCACGTTCTGCGACTCCGGGGACGGTTCCCCAGAGCCGTCCAAGGAATCGCCCATGCCGGCTCGGGGGGTTTCGTTACCTGCTTCGCTCTCGCTACTTGTATCTCCGGGAGGGGTAGAGCGCACGACCACCGCACCCCCTCCGTTTCTCCGCTCCGGTATCAACTGTCAGCGCGACCGTGTGTATACGCGCCGCGGGCATCAACTGGCACGAACTATGCGGTTCGCACCTCGCCGCGGGTCTCCGTGGATTCTAGGCCATGGACTTGTCAAATCGTGACGTAGAGATTAGACCGCATGTTTGTGCGGTAGCAGCACTCGGTGGGCGCAGTTTTGTAATGTGATTGGCTTATACGGCTAAATGCAGCGAGGAATTAAAGGCAAGAACCAATCATATTAAAGAACCACTACGTGCTTTTTTTTCACTCGAACGCAGTGAAGAACATTGAAACACTAGAAATCCATGTTTCAGAAAGAAACTTTTGAAAATGTAATTTCTTGATGACAATTTGATATTTATTTCCTTTATTTAAAAATATATATTTTAGTATATAATTTGATGTGAAATATCTCGAGTCTTTTGGCTAATCATTTGCATCTTTCCTAAAAGATAGTTCTGCTTTTCATAAAACAAATACTCTAAATGAAAATATATAATTTTTAATTTTACAATTATCCAAAAAACATCCAATGTCTTATTTACTATTTAACACGAGGTAAAAGAGATATGGAAAATTAAATATAAAATTTATATATCCCTTTATTACTGAGAGTTTTCATTATTTTCCTCGCAATCACTTGCATTATTTGCGATTTCGTCCTCAGAATTTTCACCACTTCCTTCGAACGTTTCTTCTTGGAGAAAAGGTGGAGGTAACTTTGTGATAAATCGCGTGGCTTGAGTTTCAAGAAGAATTTGAGGCAAGGGTGCGACAAATTCTTTATCCTCGTTCTCGTAGACTTCAGTAGATGATACATCAAAAATGTTTTTACGTTTCGGAGTACTTACAAAATCATTTTCTTCATCTGACTCATTGGATTCTTTTCGGATAGACGAATTATCATTTTTAATCTTATAAATAGAAGAAATTACGTTTCCGTAATTTGAATTTACGTTGCTTGATGGCATTGACCACAAGTAATAAGAAGGCATCGGTGGTGGAGCAGGTGCAACCTGGCAATCCTTGTTGCCCTCAGTATTTGATGCAGGATCCCTCGATATATTTTTATATATACGTTGCAGCGCCCTGGACTCTCGTTCGGACATAGACTTGTGTTTATCGATTAAGGCTTCTTTCAATTCGATCATAAAATTTTTCGCTAGAAGCTTACCCAACTTTTGTTGCTCTAATAAATATTCGTCCGTATCTTCGTTCAACGGATTTAAATATTCCTCTTTGATATATTCTTCGAATACCTCGTCAAGGATTTCCGGATCTGAATCGATTATTACTGGCAAGTCGAGATTCTGATTTATCATAGTGTCATCGGTTACAGGTTGACTGCCCTTCAAATCATTAAATCCCGATCTTGCCATCAACAGAACGACAAATTCTGCCAGATTCTTAGCCGTGTCGATCTCCTTGAACGCTTTATTCAATTTTTGCATCAGCATATCAGCCGTTTCGTTATCGACACTAATATCCTGATTAATGCAGTCCTCAATATTTTTAAATGTTGAAAAAACTTGATTGTAGGCTAATTGCAATTTATATGACGCCAAATCCAACTGGATACTTGGATCGTGCCATTTAGCTTTGTCTTGTAGCCTAACAAGAAAACTCTTACAATATGTTACCTATTGTTAATAAACATAAACACGTATCTTTCAACTTACTTATATCGAACTGGTTCCGTTTTGCAAGTAAGATATGCATTAATAACTTCCGATAATTTAACTTTATATACTGCCAGTTCTTTAACCAAGATATGAATTATATGTGCTAATTTTGTTTCGGGAATCATCTGGCAAGAATGTATCCAAGTACTGCTGTCATATGCAATAGCTAATAAATACAACATTTCTGATTGTACTAGAAGATAAGTGTGATATAATCTCTGTAAAAAGTAATAAATATAAAAATATATTGTAAAAGTCGTAAGATATATTTTGAAATTGCATTATTTATTTACCTTTAAAGCTTGAGAGTCAATCTCGCCAGATATCTCAAATGAATTACATTCAAACTTTGTAAATAGTTCTTCGCTAAGCACCTTCGGCGGCAACAATTTCGCAATTAACAGCGAACATTTGTAATATACACAAGAAATATTTTCCAAAAATCCTATTAAGGTATCTTTTAGAGATTCCAGATATTGCAACTTTTCACCTAAGAAACGACTAGCACAAATAAAAATAAAATAACGATAGTATTTACATTTAAAATTTCGTGTACGTACAAATGGAATATTAATATTACTTTAAATTATGCGGATTTTGTACACTTACGAAAATTGTTGAAGACAGGTTTCAAAACCCAATTTTATTTTATAATCACGTCGTAAAATCTTAAGGCCGTCTTTACATATGAGAAAGAGTTCATTTTGTAAGGATATAACATTTTTTAGATTTCTATTTGCACTAAAACGTAAGTACTTTATATAACCAACGCAACAAATTGCAGATGACGCAAATAACGTTGGCAATGTTTTGTATTTATATAACGAAATACACATTGAAGAAACTAATACAGCTCCAGTTACAATTAGTTCTTGCAGTGTTACTCTGTAAACAAAATGAATAAATTTATTATTAAATCAGAAATTTTATCGCTAAATTAATTTCAATCAATTGTATATTTTATAAAAAGCAAGAAATATTATATAAACAACAAAGCTGCTTTATAAACTATTTTTTTATAATAGATTTTATAATAAAAAATTCTATAATTACTTTTTAGACCTAGTATTGCACTTGACTACAAAAGTGTTAATTGTAGAAGAATGATCATGCAACAAAGCTTCTGCATTTAAAATAGCGTTCAATTGCTCTTCGGAAACACCCTTCTCCTGTAAAGAGTAAATTATGGGAAATCATATTCAGTAGATTGTATGATGTTATATAGTTCCTCTCAGAGTACCTGCATTATCCAAGAATAAAGAGAAAACAATTGTGTATAAATCTTTCTCACAGTATTTCTAATATCCTGAAAAAAATAAGAAAGGTTATGCAATTTACCTAAATTTTATCAATTTCTTGTACATATGTTTCAGATAATATAATAGTTTCTTACAATATTTAAATAATAATCCTGTTTGAAGTCTGTTCTTTTGGGCATAGGTACACTTTCAAAATCTGTGTAACCAAATTTTGAAAGATGCTCGTGAAGAGCGCTACCCTGTAACATAAAATTAAATTTCTCTGAATGTTATTCTTTATTATGCTTAATTGATTATAATTCATTATTTTTAATCAATTAATCTAAACTTATATTCATTTAATGTGACGTGAGAATTATACGTTTAAGTTAAAGTGAAGGAATCAATTGTTAACAAGAAAAATCTCTTTCAACATTTTTACTTTTTATGAAAAGTATCTTTTGTGAAAAGAATGATATGCACACACAAATATAATCTTATCCTTTCGTTGAGACTGGCAAAAGTAGCCCCTTTGCAAATTCTCTTAACAAGGAAATTCTCTTTGGCTATTCTTGCCACTTTCTTTGTAAAAAGTGGCAAAAAATATGCGTGCACAAATGTAAATATAACCTTTTGTTGGGACAGTAAATACGGTCTCTTTATTATACTCTTTAGTCACGCGAGTTTAAAAAGTTTAATTGAATTTAATTGTCATACTTGTATCACAACATCCTCGTCTTCCTCGTCGATGTCATGCAGCTCCATTTTCTATTAGTTAATTTACTAAAAATCCAATGTAAGTACACACATGTCGTGCCGCGAGGTGTTTCGCAAAATACAAGAGAAGATATGCGAAACGTCCCAACGGGAAACGGAAATATAAAATTCTCGTTAACAATCGCGCAGTAACAATCGCGCGTCAATCAATTTTTACGCACGAAGCATTATCCAGTGCAAAATATACTTCACTAAACACTCATCGTCACTTGAATGTTGATTCAAGAATAAATTAATTATTCACGCGAGTCGATAATTTGTTCGTAAACGTTCGTAAAATATTATCGCGTGGTTGCGTGACAATTTCCCGAAAAATGACGGCGATAGTGTTGGTACCAACGGAAATCCCTAGTTCAAATTAAGTTTCTGTAGGTTAGTTACACTGAGTAAGTAGTAATACATGTGGTTAGCCGAAACCTTTTTGACGTATTTTGACATGTGCGTGTTTTGACATAAGCGTATGCAGATTTGATGCTATAGAACAATAGAACATTAAAATAAGAATAAAATTTATTATAATATATTTAAAGATTTATTTTTTCCCGACAAATTTACTTGCGTTTTTACGTTGAATTTTTGAAGTAAGGTGACAAAAGGACCGAAAAAAGATACCTGAATAGCTAAGTTGAATTTTAAAAATAAAGAAACAAACGGAAAGGAAAAAGATAATTGAATAGATCCAGAATCAATAGGATTGTTGTTCTGATAATACCTGAAGGCCGCCGTTATTGCTGGCGTTATTATTGCCAAAATATTATTGTCATAATACCTGAAGGCCGGCAATAACGGCGGCCTTCAGGTATTATCAGAACAACAATNGGAAATCCCTAGTTCAAATTAAGTTTCTGTAGGTTAGTTACACTGAGTAAGTAGTAATACATGTGGTTAGCCGAAACCTTTTTGACGTATTTTGACATGTGCGTGTTTTGACATAAGCGTATGCAGATTTGATGCTATAGAACAATAGAACATTAAAATAAGAATAAAATTTATTATAATATATTTAAAGATTTATTTTTTCCCGACAAATTTACTTGCGTTTTTACGTTGAATTTTTGAAGTAAGGTGACAAAAGGACCGAAAAAAGATACCTGAATAGCTAAGTTGAATTTTAAAAATAAAGAAACAAACGGAAAGGAAAAAGATAATTGAATAGATCCAGAATCAATAGGATTGTTGTTCTGATAATACCTGAAGGCCGCCGTTATTGCTGGCGTTATTATTGCCAAAATATTATTGTCATAATACCTGAAGGCCGGCAATAACGGCGGCCTTCAGGTATTATCAGAACAACAATCCTATTGATCCTTGATCTATTCAATTATCTTTTTCCTTTCCGTTTGTTTCTTTATTTTTAAAATTCAACTTAGCTATTCAGGTATCTTTTTCCGGTCCTTTTGTCACTTTACTTCAAAAATTCAACGCAAAAACGCAAGTAAATTTGTCGGGAAAAAATAAATCTTTAAATATATTATAATAAATTTTATTCTTATTTTAATGTTCTATTGTTCTATAGCATCAAGTCTGCATACGCTTATGTCAAAACACGTACATACATGTCAAGATACGTCAAAAAGGTTTCGGCTAACCACTTGTATTACTACTTACTCAGTGTGACTAACCTACAGAAACTTAATTTGAACTCTCTAGGGATTTCCGTTGGTACCAACACTATCGCCGCCGTTTTTTGGGAAATTGTCGTGGAACCTATCGCGTTTCAGTAATTGTCGGTCCGTCGCCGCATCGAGCGACCGGCAGTGCCATGGAGGTAGGAATAACCATAGACATAGTATAACTAGACCGAGCGTATCCAGTAGATGGCAATGAAGATCAAGTAGTAAAGGATAAAAAGTGTATACCGAATACCTTTCTCTCTTGGACGCCTATTGTCCTTCCACTTTTCCTACTCTTTCTTATCCCCACTCTCTCCTGATTAAAAAGAAAGAAGTATACGGTATCTATTATCCATCTCTTTTTACCTGATCCTCATATCCTGCGTCTTACGCTCGGTCTAGAGTTCCTCTAGTAAGAGTTAGGACACCGAAGGCCAGCTTTTGATTGGTTCCGCCATTTGTAGGTAATCGTAAGAGAGAAAAGGAAAGAAAATAAAGAAGGAAAGAGAAGGAAATAGAGAGAGTTACGAGTGCTTAAAAGTGTAATAGAGTGCAATAAAAGAGTGCATAATTCTTTTGTAGATTACCTATTAATGGCGGACGGTGTCCTAACTCTTACTAGAGGAACTCTAGCTCGGTCTAGTTATACTATGTCTATGGGAATAACAGGAGGGAACATAAATGCGCGGGGATGAAGATGAGACGTGGGACGAAGGTTATCACTCAAGATGGCGACCATATTGGAAAGAGAAAGATAACCATATTGGAAGGAGAAAGATAACCTCTGAAATTTAGAGGCTATCTTTTTCCTTCCAATATGGTCGTCGACCGATTTCTCCTTACCTCTCAGAATATACCCCCTTGTCTAAAAAGGTATCTTATGGTGTTTTCGACTGAAGCAAAACTAATCCGGGTTGGGTTTGTTTCTTTTATAACTGACCAATCACGGTTACTCCATTCTTTAGAAGAATAACTGTGATTGGTCGAAAATTAACCCGAGTTGGGTTAACCCGCTTCAGTCGAAAACGCTATTATGCTCCCTCCTGTTATTCCTACCTCCATGCGTAGCGCTAACTCGAGAGTAAATGTCGACACGGCGGGTTTATAACAAAGTAACAAATTCGTATTTCGGATTTAACCAATCAAATTCTTCCATTTCCCGCGTCATTTGTGACAAAATAAAGGGGAGATTTTGATTGGTTAAACTCGTGACGCGCTTGATAACACGATTGAAAACGCACCCTTGAAATATCAGTGCGACCAACCACGAAACTTACGTGGCTCGTGTTTACCCGTTTTGACATATAACATATACCTATTGTACTATTCCGCATAAAGATATGTTATTATGCGTCGTTTCTCGAATGTCACTCGCGAAACGTAGTCGCACGAGGCGTGGGCGATCGTTCGGCGATCTCTGGTAATTTGTCGGGATCGAAAGGTGGGTCGCGTGTGATGCACAGTGACTAGCGCGGATCGAGCTTTGCTTGACAGAACAGTGCCTTGTCGTCGACGGGCAACGGTTTCGCGCAATTCGTAGACGCGGAATGTGCGGGCTACGACTTCTCTCTCCCGATGTTGTTACGTTAGTAGTCGGATCCTCACATGCTGACATCGCGTTCGAATCCTTCGAGCCTCGCGAATACGTTTTATTATGATGAAATGTAACCTCGAGGTGTTATTGCGATGTCAGGGCGACGATCGAATTTACCTTAGTTCGTCCGGAGCCTTGTGAATTGCGCGAGAATATTCTATCCGCTCATGAATACCTGCTGCTTCTATTTTACATTTTATAAAGAAATTATCTCACAATATAACAACATATTGGCAGTAGATTTGTTCAGATATTGTAGATTCAGTTAATTTAAGTATCATTTGTGTTTCAATTAAACTCGTGTTTTGTTGACATAGTTTGCTGATGCAATTTGACAGTAGATTGTTTGCAAAAATCAAATCAGAATTTATTATTTCATAAATATAAATATTAAAATGGAACATCATTTTAATAATCATGTCTTTTAAATCGTCACGAAACGACATATTCCATTCTGTTTCAGTCAATCTGTTGTTATATTTCAATAAATTCTACTGCAAAGCAAAATTTGTAGATTTAAAAATTTATTTTCGCCAGATTTGGCTATCTGAGATCGTTGTCAGTTTTTAAAATTATATTTTATTACACGGCACATTTGATTTTATTTCTAAAATTCCAACGAATTGCGTTTGATAATAGGCATATTTATCAATTTTAAAGATCTGTATTTTCATGTATCGTCGATGCTATTTCAGTTATTTATCAGAAATGGCGGACGTTAGGTTACTCATTCAAGAGGAGGGTCGTGCGGCCAGGAACTTGGTAGCTTTTAATGTGCCCGTTGGTACGAATAATGTAGAGAAAATTACGAAGAAACCACCCAGTGTGCCAAGGCAAACGCAGTCGGGTTCAACAAAGCGATCCATGAAACCAGCTACAAGAGTAAGGTCCGCTTCTACAGGTCGTGATAAAAAGTCTGGTGAGATAGCTTTCTCTTACAATAATTTGTTTTTTTCTTGACAAAAAAATGTCTGCATAATAATTAAAAGTGAACGTTTAATATTATGTATGTAGTTTGGAGTTTTAATTATTTATTCAACTTTTAATAAAACATATAATGCTTGTTTAGAATTACAGGCACGATATTGGGCATTTCTATTTGGAAATTTACAAAGAGCGGTCGACGGTATCTACCAGACGTGCGAGGAGGATGAAAACATCTCTGAGTGCAAAGAAGTTATTTTAGTGTTGGAGAACTATACTCGAGACTTTCACAATTTAATAGAGTGGTTCAAGGTTAAGTGGGCTTATGAAAATTCTTCGCCACCTTTACGACGAACCCCATTGGCTTGGGAAGTTAGGAAAACGTCTCCTTGTCGGATATGGAATTCAACTATAATTCCAAAGTCCACTAGTCCCTTACAGAGAGCGAGTCCGACAGAGTTAGTCTGCAGAAGCCCAGTTGATCAAATAATATGTGAGAATAAACCGATTGTAACGGATAATAAAATTAATCATGCTAAAGAGGAGTTTGTTCATAAATTGTTAAAAGATAATAAAAACAACGTTTGCAAGAATTGTTCTTCCGACATTAAAGAGAAACGTAAGAATGGAGTAGACAGGACAGGAAATCAAACGGCGAGTAAGGAAAAATCCACGTCGACAAAAGCATCTAATAAAGTTCTTGTGAAACAAACAGTGCAATCAAAAACGAATAGCTTTGTGGATCGCAGGACGTTAAATGACGGTGTAACGTGCGATTCGAAGAATAAAATAGATGTTAGAAATATTTCTAAACAGACGAAGGATTGTTTGCATAGCAGCATTGTAAAGGCAGCTGATTCTAATTTATCTACAGAAAAACGAGAACAAACATGTAAAAGTGATAAAAATGGTCAGCTGAATTCATGTACTAATTGTGAACTTATACAAAAGGAATTTAATAGTATGAATGTTAAAGATGGTAAGACTGACGGGAAAAGTATGGATAGCAAATTACTGTGTAATAAAAATAACGGATTAGGAAAGAATGAAATTAATGCCAAAGTTAAAAAAGATAGTAATAAAAAGTGTGAAAGTAACATTAATGCTGAAAAGTTGAGTACAAAGACAACTGTTATTCAGAATACTTCAGAAAAAATAAATCAAGTTAATTGCCAAATGAATAAACAGTCTTACGAAATCGGCGATAAAGATATTCCAAATACATCATCGAATAACTTAGATAAAAGCTCCATGGTAATTAATAGACCTGCCTATGCTACCGTATCGCAAACAAAAAGGCCCAAAGAACAGTCAGTTTCGTCAGAAACTCCAAAGTTTATCAGGAGTAAAACATGTTTAAGTGATAAAAATTTACCAGCTTCAAGTAAAAGAAGGCCTGGGACATCTGTTATTGTGAGAGGACGATTTCAAACTCCTGAAAATAAGGTATTTCTTTAATGTAATATACATATTTTCTTAAATTATATTTATAAGATTATGCACGCGTATAATAAAATAAATTTTAATTTCGAGAATTTGTAGACAGAACTTATATATATATTGTATTTTTTTTATTTATATAAGATAGACCTTTTATGTTATATAACTTACATTTTTATTATTACTTTATATATTTTTACTTTTTACTTTATATATAAACATATGTAGACTTCTAAATTAAATAATAGTTTAATTCAATATTGTTTATTATTATATTGTATAAATTATATATTTTTTCAGTTATCAGAACAAAATGCAAAGACAGATCAAAATAGAGACATGAATGGATCGGTAGAAGTTTTAACTAAACAGACAGTATCTCCAAAGTTAAAAGATGAAAGTGATGGCTGGCAAACAGTAAGAAACCGCTGCAGAAGAGGGAGCACTCATAATTTGAACATGTCTACACGCTTTCATAAACCAAGCACTGCTCTATCCTTGCCAGCTTTATCAATAGAAAGCCCATCAGACAAATTAAAGAAGACTAGTTATACCCCTGATGGAAGTAAGCAAAAGAAAAAGTGTATTGTAGGCAAAACCGGCAAAAATATGAATAACGAAGTTGAGAAAGTTAAAGGAGAATTCATAACATGTACAATTAAAAGTAATCTCGAAGATACACTTAAAAAGAACACATTAAATTTGTGTGATACTAATTCGACATCAGTGATCGCAGCTATCTTTAAGAATGACGCAGAATTACTCGAGAAACGTATACAACAGTTTATGACCGCTCAGGCAGAAAGAGAAAGAATTATCTTGGAGGAAGAGAGAAAAACGGAAGAAGCGGATTCTCAAAGATCTCAGCAACTGTCGGATGAAGAGGCGTCCTTAAAACGGCAGATATTGGAATTGGAATCCATTGAAATTGACATTGACACAGAAACAGATGAAACAGATGGTGAAATGGTTCTCGAAATGGAAGACGAACCTGTAGTATCGCTTAATGTCACTGATGATATTAGTTTAGAAGACAGGTATATAAAAAAAGTTATGCATATTATTTAGTATCTTGATAAAATAGCCAAATTTTGTTAACAAAATGAATATTGTAGGTATGAAAATATGTTGGAAGGAATGTCTTGGGCAGAACGAGTCGATACTCTTGCACAATTGCGTGCATTAGTAGCCCGCCATCCCGGACGTGCTTTAGAACTGCATCAGAAACTTTCATCTCCCTCGCGAAAGAGATCACTTCCTGAAACGTTAAGAAGATATCAAGCCAAACAAGCCTGTGCTCAACACAAACGTCAAACGCTGCTTATGGAGAAATCGCAACGATTGCGAGAATTATTAAATAAAGTGGAAGACGTCAAAAGTGCAAAGAGTCAGTTAATAGAGGACAAAAGAATCAGAATGGAAATGAAACTTAAAAGGGCGGAAGAAAATAGGACACAACATTTATTAGAAGTAGTGAGGAAAGCACATGACGAGGACTCGAAGTTGAAGGAAATAGCTTTCATTAATGAACTTGAGGCACAAAATAAGAGACATGATTTTATGGCATTATGTCAAGAACAGGAAGAAAGATTACAGGTATATACATATTCTTCCAAAAATAATTTTTTTATTTAAAAAATTCAGGATTTTTTAAAACCTGTGATAGTGTATACAATATTACATAATAATATTATGTATATAATATTATATAATGTATATTATGTACATCGTATATATATATATATATATATATATATATATATATATATATATATATATATATATATCGTATTTTTAATAAGCATGACTTATTATTTAGGGTATTCATGAAGAACGTCAACGTCGACAAGAGGAAAAAGCTGCCAAAGAAGCTGCGGCTGAAGAACGTCGAAGGACCTTAGAAGCAGAGCGACTGTTGCGAATACAAAAATTGAACCAGATACGACGAGAACGTGAAGAAAGGGTTGGCAAAATGCAGCTCGAGAGAGAAAAAGAACGACAAGTATGTAAATTATTATTGTCACCATCAAGATATCTTTATTTTGTAAATGAAGTTTCTGACTTACCAAGAGTTTATCTTTGTAGGAACTAGCGAGAGAAAAGGCACGAGATCGCGAAGAACGTTTATCAGCGCTTCATGCAGCGCAATTGGCTAATCAGGAAGAGCTGCAGAAGAAAATAGCGCAGAAGCAGCAAGAATCCGCTAGGCGACATGTGGAAAATATCGAGCACATTCGGCAACGTGCGGTTGAGTCTTCGATTTTAAGATCGGAGGAAGTGCCACCCATTCTCAAGTCGTATCCCGCGCAAAAACAGTGTTCTTTATGTGGCACGATTGTAAGTTTCTTGCGTAAATTCACAATTACGCGCTGTGAATTTATTATTTTTTAACAAGACTTATTATGTTCGCGTATTTTCAGATATCTAACGAGGTGCAGCTTTTGAGTCACTTGAAAGGAAAGATGCATCTTGAAGCAGTACGAAGCGCGCACGATAACCGCGAACCGTCTCGAGACGAACTTCAGCGTTTTAATATTGCGCAGATACGCGATGTTCCCGTTACCGTAATCAATAATAATAACGCGAACAATAGCAAGGCTGTGAAAGAAAAACAAAAAGCACTGAAACGTCGATGCAGAAAAATAAAGCAGAGAATGAGTTTACGTGGACAAGAATGGGAAGATAAGAACAAAAGTGAGACTAATCAGAACTTATCCATCGAATCAACTAACAAAACCAAATTCCGTCGTAATTTGAAAGAGTTAGATAGATTATATAATAATCATTTCAAATCAGCATGGTCGAATATAGCATTGTCCACCTTGGAGCGCTCCTTAGGGGAAATTGTTCGAGCCTTCTCCAAATCAGTAAGTTCTATAACATTTCTTGTAAATAACATTTCCTTTCGTGTATTATTACTTTGCATAATTATATTTTGTTTATTCCGTTTCAGTGTCCGCTTGATCAAGATGCTTTTAGATGTTTAAATGGATTTGATACTTTAACAAACTTACTGAATTTAGGATTAAATACGCAAAACTCATCTTACATTTTACCAAATAAGTAAGTATAATAATTAGTTTTAATATCATTATATATAATATATGTAATTAATGAGATTTTTATTTTTATTTGAAATTTTAGAGCAATTACATTGCTATGTCGGGTTTACAAAGCGGGAATCAGTGGAAACACTGAGAACACAGAAGCGATTTTATTAAGCAACAAAATTCTCATTATTCTGGATCTACTTTTACAACGTTTAGAGGTAAGTTCATCTTTAGTTTATTTTCAGTAATAATTATTGCAGTACTAATCATCATTATTCTTATACTATATAATATTATATGGTATAATATGAATTATAGTATATAAATTTATGTAAAAAATTTGTGATGATTTTAATCTTTAATTTTTTAAATCCAATTTAATCCAATTAGATTTATAATAGTTTTCTTATAATACAATATCATTGTATATTTAAATATAAAGATTATCTCATTGCATCATTGCTGAAATAATTGAAAATTATTATATTGCTCAATTAAATTCTTCGTTATATTTCATAATAAATTTTAGGAAAATATTTTTAAGTACTATTTAAATTGAAATCAAAATAATGCGTTTGCATTTACCAATACTATACTATTGGTTCAAATTTGTTCTAATTAGATTACGCATTAAAAATTGAGAATCATGAATTAAATTAAAGTAAATTAGATTTGATTAGATTTCGACCAATAATTAAATTAGATTTTAACCAAAGAATTTTCATTTTAATCCGCTTTATCCCTCTCGTTGAAATCTCCAATGAAGTGAATCTAATAATAATATTGACCGATCTAATAATCTAATTAATTTAAACAGTTTAAATTAACCAACAGAATTGCTTAAAATAAAATTTATATCTACACATATATATATATATATATATATATATATATATATATATATATATATATATATATATATATATATATATATATATATATATATATATATATATATAATTATCCCTAATTTAATCTTTCTTTTCATGTGTAAAAAAATTAATAGTTATTAATTGATAGATTTTCATATTAAAGAAATACTATATATTTATTGACAAGTTAATCGCCGATTAAGTTAATTGGAATTTGAGTGAAGTATTCTTAATCTTTACATGTTTTATGTCATTTTTCTCGCGTTTCTATACGAGATTCTCGATTTTAGAATTTTCGAATTGTCCACCTTGCGAAGCGCATTCTGAACATAGCTTCATATGTAAAATTTGCACTTGCATCCTATTCGGTGCTGCCCTCTGAGAACTAGAAAGTCAATCTCCGAATAAGGAATCTGTAAATTTAGCTCCTAAAAATATTTCATTTGTGATATTTTTTTTAAGACAAGGTAAGAACTGATCTTCAGGATTAAATCGGCATTATATCTTGATTATTTTCGACTTGGCGTTTTGTTCAGATATGATCGCAGGTGGCAACAGTTCTCGTTTTCTATTCATCATCGATGTCGAAGTATTAACGGATTGCGGATTGAGATTGTAACTCGGGAATTTTTGGCAGGAATTAAGTTCAGAGGTGATTAGACAATGAAATCCCGTTGTCGCGGTCTATACTTTGTTTCGAGGGAATAAATACACGATAATTGAAATACGATATTACCCGAAAGTTGTTAGTAAGGTTCCCGTAGACTTTTATTCGCATATATTTTTATTGTGTTATTGCAAAGGAGGTATCAATTTTCTTCTTGATAAATGACTTTCCAGATATAATTTCTTTCCTATATTTGACATCATTTTTTTTATTCTACATTATTCGCATAGAATGTACATTCAACTTTAGAAATCTACTTAATTTACAGAAAAAAAAGAATAAAATTTTTTATTAAATACTGTTTAAATTATTTCATAATTAAAAAAGAACTTTTGTGTTTGTTTTTCTTTATCTAGAAAATATATAGAATATTAATTTTTACTTATTTGTACATTGTCCAAAAGAAAAAGAAAAATTGAGATATAATATTGAGGTGTACCGTGAATAATTACGTTACAAAAAATTACGCGCTTGAGTAATGTAGAGATATATAAATCGGTTCCTAAAAAAAAAAAAAAAACGCTGACCAGCACTGTTTTTCGACAATTATCTAAAGAGTCGACGAACAAAAATTTTGAATGAGGACGTGAGCCAAAGTACACGGTGATATCCGCGTCGAACCAACATAAACGAGCATAACGAGCACCGTCTTCTAAAGCGAGCTAATGTGGTAGATAGGCATGTAGATTACAGCTTGTTTTGTCTCTTTCTTTCTCTCTTTCTTCCCTCACCTTTCTTTTTATCTCGCTTCGAGGTCGGTAAAGACGATGTGTCTCTGTCATCCTGTCCATTCTGTCCGACTTGTCAAAATAAGGATTAAGAATCTCGGGGATCCACGATTTCACGTCACGCGGTTGCCTTTCGGACTCGTTTCAGTGTCGCGGTAGGCATGTATCGCTTTCCTAATAAATAAAGGGAATACGTACTAATTTCGAGAAACGTACTTGGAGTCTGGAGAGTAGGAAAGTTGCGCGAAATAAATCTTAAGTTATAGAGCGACAATAATTGGAGCTTTCATAAACAGTGCTACTCGTCCTTTTTTCAGAAAATTGAAAACTGATTGTTTAGAAAAACTGTTGTCGAAATATAATATAAAATAAAATTTTATTTATGTATGCATATATACTTATATATAATTCCACATAATTTCTTTTGATGAACTAATCTCTACTTAAAATGTATATATACTGAGCAATATATTCGTGTTTATTAATCTTGGCCTCGATACAATATCATTATATTTATGGTTGCTGCTTTTATCGCAAATCTTCTGTATAACAAAATTCACGAATTAGACGAGAGTTGATATCATTGATTGAAACTGATATAGAGATTGTCTCTGCTGTTTGTTATATCATTTTTTAAAGATTTCCTCTTTAAAATTTAAATTTAAATGTTACTATTAAGAGAAAATATATAAATTTAAAATATATAAATTGCACTTTTTTTATGTACGCATTTATTTCTTTTTTTATCGGATTCGCGGTTCAATTAATTAAAAATATTTGATCACGGCGCTTTGGTGTGCGCGGTTAACAAAACAATATGGTTCGGTTTAATTCGATTTACACGCGTCTGGCGTTGTCATTTTGTATACGTGTCAATGAAATATCGAGTGCTTTACGCAGTTAATTACAAAACGACAAATATAATTACTGCGACCGATCGTTATTTTTTTTTCTTTTTGCATAAACTCGCGGCGTTTCTATGCGTGATATCTTCGGGCAACGACGAGAGAACACGATTAAATCTATCAAAGAATAAAAGTTGTATATATACTTCAGTTTGTTTTATTTAGAATTCTTGTAATTGTGAAGGACGATTCTTCTCTTGCTCTTTCTTTTTACTAAGAGAAAAATATAGTTACTTTTGGCCTCAACCACAATTTTATAATATTTCTAACGATAATTATGTTTAACATAATGATGCAGTTAAGTTAATCATATTTATTCATTAATATTGTTAGAAATATTATAAAATTATGGTTGAGGCGAAAAGTAACTATATTTTTCTCTCAGTGTTGGATTTTTCTCGTTATTTACCGTCTCTCACCGGCGCGAAGATTCGCGCTTTCGACGGACCGTACAGTTATGATGGATCCTGCTTTTTTTCCTCGGGCCGATCATCTCGCGGTAGCTTCGCCAACGACGGGAATCCATCGGCGTGATTTCGCCATCGATTCTTCACGCTCCATAGATACGGCACTGGCGCCACCGCCTTCCTGTCCCCTCTTCCAAGGATCCCCCTCCGCAAATGCATTAGCGGCGAGAGAGCTTTTAGTGACGTCACCCACATACAGATACGCACGCACGCGTGCACGCATCACGCGCGCTCACTCATACGCACATGTGCACACGCGGATGGAGTCCGGGTTGTGTACGGGTGAAAGGAAAGTCCGGGAGAATGTGCGTGGGGTACTTCTGTTTCCACTTCCATCAAGCCCTGGTTTCGAGGACCCGGCCTAATCTTTTGTCTCTCGTCCTTCTCTCTTTCCTCCTCCTCCTTCTCCTATCGGCGCTTTTTCAACAACCTCTTCGCACGTTCTAGAATACGAAATGCGCGCTGCAATTTTCCCGCCGCCGATGATCGACGAGATTTTACAATTTTACGAGATCATCCGACGACGGATGATATTCGGATACCACCCCGATTCCTTCGCCGAACGAGGGGAAGTTCGTATGTTTAGAAAAGTGCTCGCAATAAATTTTTCGCAATATACTTTGTTTCATTTTTATCACAAGATAAGATGAATGCAATTTAATTACATCTTTTTTTGCGATATATGTATCGTAAACTGGAGTTAGATTGAATGAACTAGATGTGGATTGGGCATTAATTCTGGACCATTTTTCATATTTAATTAATTTTTTTTTTTTATTAAGTGGTTATATAAACACTTTAATTAAAATCAGCAAAATATGCAGAATGTATAAATATAATGAAATGGAACAAAATCATCGAAAAGAGGGGTAAAATTAATTAAATTCAAATTAATTATGAAGAATACTTTGTATGATTAACTATAATCATTAAATATTTTATTGTTCCTTGGATATCTTTCTGGATGAAAATATGAATTTTTATTCCGCGAGTGATCCACGATTAATGCTTTTATCCTATTTAATGTCAGAACTATTTAATGTGTTGACAAGTCACTATTCATCGACTTTCATCCTTGAAAATAATTAACAAAGGAAAGTTCGCTTTGGTATTTACATGCCCTAATTCCGTGCACAAGTCCGTCGCTACTCTTTCATTATTCATTTTTATTCCGCTCGAACATGTACTTTTATCAACAGATAAAAGTACATTTCGCCGATAACACTTGTAATACAATAGTCGAGAGGCACGTGCTCGTTTTATAATCGTCTTACAATAACCGGGAAATTCCGTTCGACTTAAGCAAATATTCGGAACGAATTCACCTGTTTTATACGGGCATTTTGCCTTTATTGCTCATCCGTTCGTACTGGCAATCGTGCAGCTCCGTTTATCGTTAGACCGTTCTGTATTATTGGTCAGGCTCTCGTCGCCCGTATGCGATACGGGATTCTCGAGAAAATGGAAGCGAGGGAGTCACCTCGTTACTAAATGGACCAGAAAAAGACGTTGTCGTAAAGCGGCGCAACGGTGATAAAAACTCTCGCCAAATTAAAAATTCAGCGATAAGCGGGGATTATAGACGCTAGGTCCTCCCTCGTTATCTTTATAACTGCTTGTATCGCCGTGTTTCCCGATGTATACGGGTTTCCGTACGGCCGAGGTGCAATCGAGAGCGGGATCACGCTACGGTCGAAACGCGAAGTAAGGAAAAGAGAATTAAGAGCGCGGGAATCTCACGAGGTATACACGTTTTTTATTGTTTCGAGGCGTATATCGCGAATTCGCACCACCCATATCTTTGGCACTTGGTGAATCGCGACGCGTCTCACGAATGAGGAACCGCGGTTCCTAATCGATCCCAAATGTTTAAGAAAATCGAGATAAGGGGATCGCTGTAATTCATCCCGCTGGGGTCGGGACAAACTTTTCGATCTGGACCATTACGCAAGGAGACGAATCACTTTAAGGGGCTCGCCAATTCCCCGCGAACGTTTCCCAATCTAGTCCGTCGGCCAAACAAATCTGCAGTTTCACGTAAATCGCTGGAAACCGTCCGCGATCGTTATAGCTGTGTTGTCCCTCGTTGCCGCTCGAGAATTCATATGTGTATTTATGCGCGACTGCGTCCCGGTTGATGGGCGCGGGAAAACGATCTCTCGATGACTACAAACTGTACTCGTTGACCGTAAAATAAAAAAGAGGGGAGAACACAACGTGTCTTCCGAATCAAATGAATTGAAGTCCGGACGATGTATATCGATATGTCAAAAAGAAACAATTTGTAACAGACGACAGTCACTTTGTTAAGCGCAAAACATACATTGCACGTAAAAAAATATCACATAACTTTATTTTTCAATGCGTATATTTTCAAAATGTTTATATCATTTCGATATCGTACGTTTCTTATCGAGAAACAAAATTTTTATTTATGATACTACGTTAGCAATAAATATATATCTAATTAAACTATCTATTTTTGGAAATTTGTTATTATCAATCGCAAGAAGAATAATAATCTGGATAAAACGAGAATGCAAAAGTAGAAAACTAATCGATCATAGAGTCTATGCTATTTTATCAGCGTCTCATAGAAATTCTCTAAAATCTTCCTCTCATCAGCTGGCTCTTTCCGTGACGCTTAGTTCGGAAAGAACTGGATTAACATAAAAGCATCTCCCGTTTATGGTCGCACATACCCCGATATATGCGTTCCTCGAAATTTCAACGTCTCGCTGGCGTCTTGTTTTCGTTCGCCCCGTATCAGAGAGTCGTGGCAGCCCTTTTTTCTTTCTGGATACGGATGGGATTGAATTTGTCAAGGCAGTGGTCAAACCACTTTTTAATGTTTCGTAGGAGATTATTTCGCTACCTCTCATGAGCGGCCGGTTCGTAACATTATCTTTTCCATCCGAGGCCCGCCCGGCACAACAATAGTTCTTAAAAGATTATGCGCGTCGATATTTTCTGCCTGCGGTGGATCTTTCAGAAATCAATAACAACTGCATGGCACATACGCTCCTTAAAGTCGCTCTATACGTTTTGCTATTCAATTGAAAAGAGAGCGAAAAGAAGATATTCAGATTTAGTCTAAACTTTATACCTTTATTCTTCATGATATTATCGTAGATAAAAGCGAAATTGTTTAGCTCTCAGATAAGGTTTTCATAAAAAGGAGCAATCAAATCAAAATCGACTCCTAGTAAATATTTCAATATTTGAGAAACCGATCGTCGCAAGTCATCGAAAAAAAAATATTTTTGTTTCCGATCGATTGAAATCCGAGCGTAATTTTCGATACCGGGCCGCGGTACATCGCGATATTCACGGCGGCCCAGAAGTTAAATAAAAGTGGACGAACGTGTAGCATACGGCTTTTCTATAGAATTCCTCGAACGGCTTATCGAGTCCGAGGCTAAACCGTTTAGGACCCATATTCCTGTCTCCAGAATTCTTATCGAAACCCTTTGACTCGTTACTACTAATTTAGCGTTCTAAATGTACGCGCGTGTACGTGTGCGTGCTGCATCCAACACGCCTCGGTCTAACGGATCTGTAACAATGACTCAACCTATTAGGAATTCGCTGTGTCTGGCCGATCGACTGGAATTGGAGGCTAAGTACATAACTAGCCGACCGAATGTAATGGTCTTCTAGTAAAAGCCTTAGTAAAAAATATGCTGAAATTCCTTTAATTCTCTCGGGCACGGTGGCACGAGAAATTTACCGACTTCTTGACCGTTCGACGAGCATGCTCTTGCAAAAAATACAGCTATAATGACTTTGATATCGTGGCTTCGTCTGTTTCTACCACATTTAATATACAGAATGTTTGATGGCGGTCGCATTCGGCGTGTCTCGGTGATCACGGTGATTCTCCTTCTTTTTCTTTTATATTTCAACAAACCTTTCGTCACTTTTTGTCACCTTAATTGCTACGCGTAATTGTACACTGTAATTGTACAGGTCTAATGGATTCCAGCTCTCACATTTCTCGCTGTGTCTTATTGTTAGATACCATTCTCCTTTTCATTCACTGCGATTCTTTTGCGGTGTTAAGCGGACAAGAGTATATACACTCTCTTTGGTTGTACTTAGATCCTTTTTTTTTAATTTTAAATATATATTGGCGTGTCAATCCTGATGTGTTTGTTTACGATGTTATTTCGATTTTAAGAGTTGAGATTATGCTTCGCGGAGTACATGTGGAAATAATATCAGAGAGAATATCGGAAATACTTTCTTATTACTTTTATAATTCTATCTCTCTTTGTGCATTTAAGATTGGTCTATTCCGGAACGCGGATTATTTGCAACTAGATGCGAAGATCGATAAGAGTTTCCGTTTTGATCAGTGCCGAGTGTAGAAACCGCTGTGTCTAAAAATAAGGGATTAAAGGGGTAGAAAATAAAACTCGCTGGAAAAAAATGTGACATTTCTCAGACTTTGTGGGACGCTTCATAAAGGTTGTTACATTCGTCCGTTTCTCAACCGCTGCGTTTCTCTTTCACAGACTCTGACTAGTCTCGACGACCACGCTCAGACTCAGGATGTATCTGCCAATTCAACCGGAAATGGTACAGTAGCCGCCAGCGCGACGCAATTGCTGTGCAGCCTGATCCCTGAAGAGCCCTTTGAGAAAACGGTCTTGCAGACTCGCGTTCAAGATATTGCCGGGTAAGTCCTTCAAACGCTCAATTTATGAGTATAGTCTTACGCTATGTGATCTTGAAACTTCGATATTGGCATCGCGTAAGAACCCAATCCTTTTAAATGATAATAACGTTTTTATTAACATATATATATTCATAAGGAGTTCGCGTAACCGAACTCCTCGTGAAGGAATTGTATTATTTTGTATTGCAGAATGATTTGAATAATGTTTTTATATTATTTGTGTGTGCAATTTGTTTTTTATTCTAATTTCTCAGAAATATCTCCATCATCAATTAGAATTTTTTTTACAAGGAAGGAGAAATTATTTTCCGTAATTTTTGACAATTTTTATAACTGTTTTTTCAGAAAATTAATACAAAAACTAATTCAAAAACATTAATTAATTTTGAAATTATACAAATTCATATTATTAATAGTATTACATGTTTATTATTAATTATTAATGATAATATCTAAAGTATTGTTGCTGAATATCGAAGTTACAATCTTATAAATGTTCTATATTTTAATAAAATGCTGATTTTAATTAAAATCGTTTTATTGGTATAAAGTTCGTATTAAACTAAAATCTATTTTAGTTTAAAAATATAATGTGTATTCTGATGTAATTTAAAATGATAATGCATTATTGAAATATTAGACGTTAGCGCAAACAAATACTAAATACTTAATTGACTGATAGCTACTTTACTGCGAACAATTATTATCGTTAACTGGAAAATCCTAATGTCGTGAGAAATTTATGAAGACAGGCTTAATGTGTGAATTTAATAAATAATTCGTTATTATATTTTTTCCCGAGATTCAAAAAGACACTGTTGATGCTCGTATTAACGAAAAGTACAGTAGTATCGTAGGGCATACGGTTATTAGTTACAAAATGGCGGACCATTAATCTCGGCAGGCGACCGAAGTATTATTTCACTGATTAGGATAATCGAAGCATAATTAGCAGCGTTCCACTTCTTTCTGGATGATATGAACGCTCTAATGGCGGGCAATCATCTACAATGAAATCGTAACTTCTGTAACGTGTCTTTACGCGTCCTCCCGTATCTTTTTTTATAGAATTTCTCGATAAAAGGGCTAGAGCCGCTGCGATGGTATTTTTAATAAAAAAGCATATTATTAAAATTACGTATTATAAAAACGTGGAGAATTCGTCGAAAAGGAAAAGAGAACAATAATGGAAGTATGAGCGACGTTTACAAATTTCGCATTAATATCAAAATACAAGAAACGTGCGAAAACATTCCGATTCGTCGCTCGAAACCGCTCGCTTTCTTCTACAATGTTTCTCTTCCCGTCGATTGACAGTGGGATCCTCGTCTTTTTCGCCGAAGCTATTAGCGCCCGACGGGTTTTCACGCATCTTATATGCACTCGCTTCGCGCGAGTGCGCGGCTCTCGTCCGAAATCCGTAATCCTTTTGATCTGCTTGAGTCGCTCGTTGCGCAAACATCGGTCCGGGCACGGTGCGCCCCTTTGAGCGGGACGGAAAGAATATTTCGGCGTGTGCTTTCCGTGGCACCCGCCTGTGGACCACCCTGTCTGAAAATATAACCGCGCCGTGTCGCGCCCGATGCCGAACTTAATACGCGAGTCACGCCGAGTGACGAGACGCAAACTGTGTTTTCGTTGCATCGCGCGAGATCCGATCTTCGCCGGGGTGACGTTTCGCACCTGGGTCAACTTCCTTCGCTAGGACCCCCCAAAACGCCAGTTTAACCCCTTTGCCGCTCTTCTCTTTCCCTCCTCTCCTTCGATTTTGGCCTCTTTTTTCTTGATTTTTCGTGTCTTTCCGGACCTTCGAGCCTGTCCGCGTTATTCTCTCGTCTCTTATCTCTCTGTCGAACATGTCACTGGGATAATGAAAGCTATCTCTCGGAATATCTCGGAATATATAATGCGAGATGAACTCTGTTGGTTTAGGTAGATTTTGCGCCTTTTAATTAATTAAATTTAATTGAATTAAATGTTAACTGAAAACGCGATACATTCGGTCTTGTGGACAGTAGCGGCAGCTCGGATTACCGTAATTTCATCAACATGGAAAGGAATGCTCTTTACAGTGGGAAGATCGCATCTGAAATTACGCGATAATTTCCCGCTGGCACGTGACAGTGTCGTGCGTTAAAAAGATTCCCGGATTCGTTATCTTCCCTTCGGCGTACTTTACAGTCGGGTGAATCTGCGAATTTCATGTTCACCGAATGTACTGTCTGGCCTTGTATATAATGAATGACGAAGGTGCGATCAGACTTATTGTCGACCGCCGCGCGCACCGGTAGTGGGATTATTATGATTAATTTCCTGCCGATGTGCGAGAAAGGCCTAGTCACGATTTTTACTCAGCGGCGCGCGTTGCTTTTCGCTCGTGTCTTTAAAGCGCGCAGATGTGTAACGGCGATCGATCATTTTGTACGTCGTAATACTTATTTGACGGTCGTTAAGTGCACTCGCCGTCACTCCTTCCCTGAAAAATAATGTGCGATCTTTTTTGCGAGGCCGAGACCGATTTTTCCTTCTACGGACACGGCACGGTGATCCGCGTTACCGTTGCTCCCGAATTGCAAGAAAGAGACAAGCAATTTTGCAGCAGGCTAAAATGAATGATGAACGACGATCACTTGCACGGGGCATATTCAATAATGCCTATTGATGTCCATTCATGCTAAATGACATCGTCAAATAATGATTCGATGGCATTGTAAATGTTGGTTGGTTAATAAGTTACGATAATGTGGTAATGAATTGCAGAATGCATGAATGCCACGTTTGTTTGCGCGTAAACAGCGAAAAACGATACGATCTATGTGACTGTCTTCCATCAGCAAGCGTTATATTTTTTCGTATATAAATTTTTAACACGTTTGCCGAATGAATTAACTCACACCTGACGATTTATAAATTATTCGTCGATTCAGTTTTTTAAAAGAGAGAAGTAAAAATAGTATTGTGATATATTTTGCAAAATAAATATAATTAGATAGTATATTTATACATATATTTAAATAACACTTGGATATAAGAATATATAAGAGATAAAATGTTGTCGAACATACAGCGAATATAAACGTGGTAATTAATATTAACAATGTAAAGAAAGATGAAATATTTTTTTATTGAGGATAGATGGTGAATTTATTTCGCGATCTTTTAGTGAGCCGAAAAACTGAAGAGATGTGATTTCTTCCATAGCGATATAATATCCCGACATTGTAACATAGAAAATATAATTATCATTAGGTTTTATCGATGATATACGAGTCAGATAGGTCTTAAACTTTTCGATGGTGCACGAACGGCTTCATAAAGTAACAGATGTGCCGTACAAAGATAAGCAGATAAAAAAACGCGTGTGTTTGCCTATCAACTTTTATCCGTTAGCCCGCATATCTCTCCGTGATCTCTGAGCAAAGAGGCACCGGTAGTGGCTACTCTACCAGAGATCATTTCCCTCGTTTCCCTCTTTTTCTCTTTTTCTCTTTAATGCCAACAATGCCAAAGATAAATGAGCTTTTTGTGGTTGAAGTACGTGAGTCGTAGAGAATCGCATCCCGCCGTTGTTTCTCGCTCCACATCCATGTGCGTGTACACGACGCGCACGTAAATGCAAGTAACGTACGTTGGGAACACTTTTAATTATTCGTATTTTTACGAAGACGATATTTCTGATTTTCGAAAGATATATACATATTTGATAAGGAGATGAATTTTCATGATGGGATATTATTAATTTATGTAATATTATGCATTAATTTAATACACGAAATATAAATATATTTTTTTGTATGTATACATTAAAAGTATATGTATAAAGGTATATTTAAATCATAAATGTTTATGCGAGAAATATATTAAGAGCTATTATACACGAAAGGTCAGACGTATGGTCGCAAAGCCAATCAATGGCGACTCAGCCTCTCTTTCCAAAGACTCTCGAAACTCGCTGTTCGAGATCTGAATGGTAACTCGTTATTGTCAGCATAATTGCTAGAGGAAGCACTGTAGAAAAATCAAGTATGCAAACACTCTTATGATAATCTCGACGGGGTTGCCAGGAAGGAGGAACCTGTCGCGCGTGTTGAGGTCTTTGCTGTTTCAATCGCAACAGAATCAAGCGAGTGATTATTATTAAAATTATTATTTTAATATTATTAATATTAATTATAAATCTGAGAAAAAATGTAACGCTTACTAAAGTTCAACTATTCTGCTTACAAACTATTTTTATCTTATAATTTTTAATATTACGTATCTCGATAATTTTAGTTAATATTAATTGTTAAATATATAATCGGAAGTGTTGCAGTCGTATCGTCGTAATATTGCGAAAATTTAGCATAAAGACTTAAATGGCTTAAAGAAACCGACTCGATGTTTTAAGCGCTTAGTAACAACGTTGACATAGAATTTGATTGACGTTGTGTGCGAGCAGCTACGACGACACAAAGAAGTATAATAGAAGGATACTGATTTTTTTTTTCGAAAATTGTTATGCTCCTTAAAGTGCTCATCTTCTCTGCGCGCGTCCGAGATAAATCACAGTTTGCACTGGTTAATTGAAACGGATGTAGGAGGAACTCGGTGCGATCTCGCTTTTTGTTTCTCTTCGCGGCGTAGGGATTAAATGGGCTTTCGATCAGCTTGTCGACATCCACGAGCCTAAATTTTCCTTAGCCCGCCCGCGGCTTTCCGTGTCCCCCGTCTATTGTTATAAAGAATTAAAGGACTACGTCTTAATCGCGCGTAGAAATGACACGCCTCCTTTGTTAGAATGGCGCTTTTAAGCCTACTACGTATTGAGAGATAACGTAGACGGGAAGAATTATCTCGTAATGCTCAGAAGTGTAAAAGCGGAGACGTCGAGAAAATTTCGGTCCAAAATTAGAACGACGAAACGATTTCTCCTTTATATTTGTGTTACTGAAAAGTTCTCAAAATTCTTAAATCAGTTATTATGTGTTTATTAATAATTTTGGACTCGAAATAATCGTCTGGATCAACAAATTCAAATCGTGTGTTATATTTTTAATAGATATCAAGAAGCTCATCGAATAAATATATTAATATCTTACAAAGATGTTAACGCGGTTTTTAAATGACCGCGAGATATCTTGGAGCGTTTGCTCTTTAATGTCCAATGAAAACTCGATTTGTGATATTGAAAGCTGGCAAATCTCGTTAAAAAGAAAAAAAATCTTGCGACGGAGTAGAATTGAAAATTATCATTTGTCACGGATTTTGCAGAGGAATAAAAATTCTCAATTTGTAGCGATCGTGCGAGATTCTTTCCCTTCTTTTTTCTCCTTTACTTTTCTATTTCTTTTCTCCCTTTCTTCCGCCTCTCTTTCCATTTCCTTGTCCTTTCTCTTTCTATGGCAAACGATTGGTCGCGTAACTATCGCAAAAATGATTTGCGACGACGTAATCGTCAGGCAACGGGCAACATCAAACTGACGCATTAATTAATGCGCAGCCTAGGCGAACGGCGGCTCGCGCATTTACTTAACGTAATAAGGTTCACGGCGGCTTCTTCTCCTGCCTGCTTTCTCGCTCGCGCGAGAGGTAGGTAGGTAGGTTTATTACGAAAATGAAAAGGCTACGTTTTAGTCGTGCAACCTGATTAAATCGGGAGTTGCGCGAAACGAGGTTAGACGCGAAACGACGGCGCACCGGTCTCTTCCCCTTTGAAGAGCGGCGGGCGAAATCTATTTTATTAATATAACGGCGCTGCTGTTTGATCTGATAATTTAGTTTCGCCGTTCTAAAGAGCATCCTCTCCCTACTCTCTCTCTCTCTCTCTTTTTTTTCTCGTATCTGCCGACGCCAAAGGCCTGCCTGGGCTCTCGCGAGCGAATCTCGCATAAGCGCACACCGATATTTCCCCGTGGGCATTTTCGAACTTCTTTCTCACCCCCGCTGACCCTCCCTTCCTCTCCGCCTTATCGATTTCATGCAAATAGATTCGGGCGCGCGACCCTAACGGCGCGATCGCGGGAAGAAAACAGCAGCAAACATCGCTGCGCTGCGGGATTCCGTGTAATGGACCTTCAGTTCGCATTAGGTAGGGTACTCCAATAATACGCGCGATCCACGCTGTATTACATTTTTGCTTTTCCTTTTAACAGTTTTATCTGGAGATTGTAATGCGTATCGTTAACCGTCCAAAGAATCCGCCCGATCGGGTGGAATCGCGGCGAAGACGCACCCTGTTAAACTCGTAGTGTTAAATTTACTCAATTTGAGTCATTTTTACACTGAGAGAAAAATATAGTTACTTTTGGACTCGACCACAATTTTATAATATTTTTAAAGATAATTATGATTAACATAATAATGCATATAATTAAATTAATCACATTTATTGTTAGAAATATTATAAAGTTATGGTTGAGTCTAAAGGTAATTATATTTTTTTTTCAGTGTAACTATTCCATAGATCGCTACTGCTCCTACTCAATATTTCATTCATTTAGACTAAAAAGAAGGTAAAACTTTGATTAACGTGAAAGTTAAATTAGATAAATTAACAACATATTGAGTAAAGTCTACTCAATGTTGCTAATTTTATCTCATTGTTTTAGTCAAATTAACCGAATATTGAGTAGGAGCAGTGGCAATCTATAGGAATTAACAGTTCTCGGGATCGCGATCGGAGAGTATATCCTCCGCGAGTCTTCCCATCGGGGGTCGCGGAGGTAGGTAGCCTCCAAGCCTCTAATCGACGAAATCGGCGCGTCGCCGACGAAAAACCGATAACGTTTTGGCGGCGGTCCAAACGGGCGCCGCGGCGGGGCACCTGCCACGTTCGTCGTCGGCGAAGGGCGGCTTTGGGCGAGTCTGAAAGCGCGAGGGTGGGCTCGGCGTAGACCGGCAAGATCATCGGCGGTCGCGGAAGAAAGGGGGAGAAGAAGAAAAAACATCGCGGGGGTGAATGAGCGAGGCGGGCTGGGTACGTAATCTGCTAATGGACTGCTCTTCTCCCCTCCGTCTCGTTCCCTCTTCCGCGCTCCCTCTCTGTTTCTCCTCGTCCAAATTCACCCTCGGCCGGTATATACCCCCCCCCCTCCCCTCCCGCTCCCCCTCATCCCCGTATCCTCTCAACCCTCTTTCGTACGGACTCGACTCATCCCTCCGTCCCTGTCTTTTTCTCTTTCTCTCTCTTTCTCTCTTTCTCTTTATGCCGAGCTATCGGCGACCTACGCGCAACACGCCCAGTCGTTTGCTATTCTTCGTGTTTTCGTTGCGCTCCTTTTTTCTACGTGTTGCTCGCGGGATTGGTCGATACACCGCGAATCGGTTTAGCGTGCTCGTACACAGGGTGTTGAAAAATTACACGTACAAACTTTGAAATCGTATTGGAGATTCCAGGATGAGAAGAGGCGTGGAGGGTATCCGTAAACGCGCGCGCGGACGCGGAAAGACTTCTTTTTCCGAATTAAATGATTGAAGGAGGGATTGGGTTTTTCACCAGAAATTTTACTCTCCTTCATAGACACACATATGTGACTCCTTACGCTTCGTTAATTTCGATTAAATTTTATCTACGTTCTAATTCTGGCCTGAAGCTTGCACAAATGGAGACTGGGAAAGGTGCAATCTCGTTCGCCCTCGTTGAAGAAAAATCATTTCCAAGCGTGGCTAAAGAACTCGTGGATAGAATAGCTTTTCTACACACGTGCGATATTCAATTGAAATTTTTTCGCGAGTCTGGTGCGAGTCTCGCACGTTTCTCGCATCACCGAAGCAGGAATTTACTTCTTCGATGAATCTTTGATGACTTTGAGGATGATAAAGAAACTGTCTTTCGCAAAAATACGCGTGTTTAACGCAACAAATATAGTCTGCGTTTGCTGCTCGTATTTAATTAACTTCTTTTCATGTTGGAATTCAGACATGCAAATAGCCAGCTAAATATTACATCGAATTCGCGAATGGCAGGTGGTATCATTCGCGCGCATAAATAATGATTTAAATTATTACCGACAATGCGCGCCGGCCGAATTAATTATGATGACATTGTATTTTATCTTGTAAACGTTACACGCGCGCAAGCGGTAAGTCCTTCTCACTTTCCAATTATTATTAATTATCGGATCGATTGTATAATGCACGCGCTGTTTTATTTTCAAAGCGCGCGAGTGTACAATTTTAACGATGACAAAAAATTGAAGCGCCCGCTTTTTATTACGCCATGCAACGCGCATGTTTCTATACAAAGAGAATAATATTCTCGCCAGATTTTCCCAGCAATCATTAACCGCGCCCCTTTTTAAATGGCATCAGATTTGAGAACCGCGCGTTTCGAAACCGCGCTGCAAATTCAGTTATCTAAATCCTGCCAGAATAGACGCGCCATTTATAACCGCATCCTGTTCTTATTTCAAAATCGTATCTACTATTTTTACTGCAGAAATAAATAATTTTAAATTTTTAGCACGTTTGATACATTTTTGGGTGCCACATAGACACGTCATATAATCACATCCTGTTACTATTTCAAAATTGTATTTTTGTGAAAAAAATTAACGATTTTATTTCACTAATTTTGGCTTCTCTTTACATTGCAAACTTGAACTTACAACGGGAAATTTACCTTAATATATTATTAATATATTATTAATATATATTTGATATTCTCATTACATAATATTCCTGAGACGATTATTATCCCTGTTTGAGAGCTTAACTGTTTCGGATCGCGTCGCGTCGTAAATTTAAGGTAAATACTAGTTTGGCGATTCAGCGTCAAATAGACAGCAGATGCATTTGAAGTATCAGCTGGCAATGCCGGGTGTTGGTCAGTGATTCATTTCTGAAGCCTTCGCTCGTGACTCGTTCCCAAAGCGCGCATCCCTTAATTTGTTCTTCGGACAACGCTAAGTGCTACATTTTTCACTGATATGATAATGACATGACAGAGTAATCAGTTAAAAAATGTTACTACACTCGATTAGAAGACACGTCACAATTTCAATGATAAACGAACAAATAATGTCTGAAGGAAATTTTTATATTCGTCAGAGCGACAGTCTCTTTAATTTTATTAATTTTTAAACTTGCGAACTTTCAATTCTTACACTCCCGAGGCGAGGGCGAAGGGATCCTCAACAATAATAGTGCTGTCAATGACAGCGATGACAAGAGCAATAGTAATGGGAACCGCGGGATTGGAGCCGAGTATTTGATCAGGCCGGGATAGGGGCGCAAGTAGAAATAGGCAGAGCGGCTGTTCTTGTTCCCATTCTGCTAAGTGGCAAGCTTCAACGTTGTCTATTATTCTCCGCGTACTCACCCGGCATAGGGCTAGCTTTAAACGGCGCCAGAAGAAATCCGGTGTTGACTCTGACATGGCGAGATACATTGTACACTTGCAAAAGTATCGCGCCCTCCCTAGAAGCTTCTGCTGTCAATATATCTGTGATGGAAGTACTCTGAAAAATAATATACATCGGTAAAATAGTATTTAAAAAATACAGCGTCGCGCGTGATATTCCATTTGTCGAAAAATATCCCAGGGTTTGATCATTTATTACTAACTAATTGCGTTTTGGATATTTTTCATTTTGATTTTCAATAAATTATCGGAAACAATTTAAAAATCATAGATACGTTGAGTTGAGAGGGAATTTTGTATTTTTTTTTTATATTGAGATAAAGGCAATTATACACAAATTAACTGTCTGTTAACTGTTTAATTGTTAATAATTTTTTGTTCAAATAATTCCCGAAGCATTTTTGTGCAAGTAGTGTCGATAACTAAATTAATTGAGTACGCCGTAAGTTTATTTTAGAGGTATTTTTGTCTTTACCTCGTCTCTTACTGAATATAGCCGATATATCTTCTTGTATAAAAGCGTGTTTTTATGTAAATACACCAGATGCGACCGCGGGCTGCCATTTTGTACCGCGGCGTACGTATCTTCTCCTCGGGAATATTGAATTTCTGTAGGTAAACATAAATTATTTTTAGAAATTCTACTCCACGTATAAATACGCGCAAACGGGGTACTTCGCCGAAGCGCAGCGCGAATACATTTCGCCGGCATGTTCATAACATATTGAATATCGGTAAATGGTCTCCAGTCAACAGAGCTGCAATCGGTTATTAAAAAATTCAGGTTTACAGGAAACTGATGCGCGGATTTTGCACTGCCGCTAATAATGGATGTCGGCGCGACATTTTTAGCAATTTCAAACAGTCATAAAGTTTTTTTCAGAAATCAAATAGAAATGTCAACATTATATCGTTACCGAAAAAAAATAGAGGAAATAAAATAATTGGTACTCCCGAAATTCAATGCAGCGCAGCGATATCTTTATGGTGCGCAATATAAAAATAATGGCGCTTGTAACGTTGCTTGTTTCGTTGCAAGCTTCAATTTGACAATTGATCTTAATTGTGTTTTTTTTTTGTTCACTTTCATGTCTTTATCATATCCTGCCGTTTTATATAAACTTTTCTTTTTAGTTCCGATTTAATTATTTGATCTTTATAATTTCGGAATTATTTTCCATGTGGTTTATGCAATTGTCGGTTTATCCTCATCGAAATGCGAAATTTCATCGAAATTCTCATATTTGCTACTTTTATTCGCGCATCGTTTGAGCGAATTTACAGTACGCTCGACACCGTCGCTATGCTCGGCCAAATCGCATAGAGTTAGCACTCTTCACCCTACGCTCACCCCCTAGAACGTACGTACGGAGTACCGTAGTAGCGCGCTTCATCCCCCCCGCGCTACTGAAATCCCAGCGCGAATGCATTACGCATCAACGAATTCGGAGTAGCAATATCCTGAGTTGCTGGATGTCAGAGCTCCGGATTATAATACATTACCAATTCGACGAAGATCACCCATTTGACCTTGTTTTAGGCTTTATTTCGCGTGCCGGCGTCCCTTATTGGCGTTTAATACAAACTCGTCGAAGCGCGCACGATGGGGCTTTAAGTTTTAACAGTTTGAGACAGCAGAATAATCCTCCCGATACGCCAATATTTTCTTTCATATGACTGAAAATAATGTCACTTATTTCCCCTTAGACGTAGCACTGCTGTTGCTATTGTAGGAAATATCGTTGACAATTTTATGCAGGCATTTTTCAATCGCGCCGCCTCGTTCGATCCTCTCTCTCTCTTTTTTTTTTTTACGTTAAATTAGAAAAGATGTATCTATTTTGATGCGTACGATCGATAACGATACGATGGAGAATCGAAATACCGAGCAAGATTGGCGACCGAGTGGCCGACCACCGCACCCCGCGCCACCCTTTTTTTTCCGACTCAATGATACGCGACTGTCATTTACACACTTCTGCCATTTCGTTGCGCAAACACACCCTATTGTCGAAATAGCGAAATGGCACTTCTGCCAGGCGCGTTTGTCCGGCACCGAAGAGGAATATTTCCACGAGCGCACTGGACCTGGAATTCTGTTATTCTTACTATGAACGCCATTCCTTCGACGAACAAAATTTTCAAGTACAGTTTATATTAAATTTAGGTTACGTTGAAACGGAGTGTATAGCAATTATTTCAAATCAACAATTGTTTTAAATATATTTCGAAATTCTATATATATATATATTATACATATATCACACAAACATGTAACACATTAGAGAAACATATACATATATATGTATATACATTGTATATAAATTTAATAACCGGTTGATCGTATTAATTTGTATTCTACTGCATTGTTTTTATCAATTAAGTTACATAATGAATAGTGTAACTATATATGTAGATTTATCCTTTTCCCTAGTACGTGCTGCACGGTATTCACGCTTTCAGCTGCACGTACGTCGGGGAATTACATTTTTGATTGATTTACAGCATTAATTCCGGAGTGTTACTCGGCTGACTCGCGCGCGTTCACGAAAAATTTGTTGCGGCGATTTTCAGCTAGATACCAGCGCGTTATTCGTACGGATTAACAGAAAAATTGTTTCCGCTTATTTTTATTCCGCCTCGTTTGTCAAAGTTACGTGTTTTTTATCACCCATACGCATCGCCCGCACCGATATTACTCTAAATACATGTAGCACTTTGGCGAACAAATATTCTCCATATCGTCGAAAATATGTATTCTTGATGAATCTGCAAACATGGTATCGTTCTTCCGAAAAATTGTGACTACGATCAAAGCCACAACTCTACCTCGCATTCGCGTTGCGTGCACGAAAATTGCTCGCGATCGTTCTCCAAAAGTCGTCGTTACTCGCGACATTATAAACCGGATGGACGCGCACTTCCGCGCACTTTGGTAATCCGAGCACGACACACAAATTACGAGCCATCCATTCGATTACCCTTCTCTCCTTAGGTCTACCCCTAGCGGAGAACCTTTTTCCCGCCCGTAAGTGCACTCGCGCGGTGCAGCGCGCAAATCGCGTAAGCCACTGCCGGCTCGTGGGTCGGGGGTGCGGGTTGGAAGCGCAAAGATATGCACCCTCGCGAGCTCGCTATGAAATAATCATATGGTTAGCTAATGGCGGCCTCCGGGGTAGCAGTATATACGGCCAGCCGCTCACCACCCACCCTCTTCCTTCCCCCTCACTTCCCTGCCGCGGATGCATGCAGGGGCGGGACGAGAGGATAATAAATAAATTCGATATATTTGCCTCGAGACTTCCCCCCCGCAAACATTCAATGATAGATCGCAATCTCGGGCCGGCGGGGCGACGCACCCCCCGGGTCGGACGTGCGTGAAGATCGGGACACGGGATCTTCCTGGTTGGCGCGAATCGCTTCGATACCCCCGTTACGCGTGCGGTGGACTGAATGACAGATTGAGGAATATATACATTCTAAGAATTGCCCTTCGCCTGATTGAATCGCTAATTGAAAACGAATTTGCAAAACCGAATTTCGCACTCCGTTCTTAAGAAGATATAATGCATTATCGCAGATGTTGATAGAAATATTAACGAGAAAACTTACTTGTAATATAATATTCGGAGCCAGTTCGAGCATCGGCTTGAAATTTCGACGAGTGAAATAACAAAAATTTCGTTTTTTACTAAATTTCAAGCGAAGCGCGTGACGAGGTCCAAGTTCGCGATTTAATTGCGGGAGCATTTAACGCTAAAATTTGGAGAGAGCGACGGTAAGATAATGACCCTCCCCTCGACGTTTACGTCGAGGAAGAACCATCACCAAATTGATCGGACTGTGGTTGTAGGACTGATTCCGGGACACCCTCTCGGCATAGCCCGTCGCGATTACATGATTATGAAAGTATGATTCAATGTTTCGGGCTGCGAGTGAATAGCATCACCCGGTTCGGAAGGATTTATCCCTACTATGGGTTAAGGGATTAAGCGATTCGGCGCAGTGACTTTCACGGATGTAATCCCGGGTCGCTACCGTAGAAGCGAAACGGAAGCGGGATGTTGAAGAGCGAGGGGCAGGAGGGAGAGGTGGCCGTTCGGCTCGTCGCAAAATTACTGCGTTTGAAGACGCGGTACCCCTCGTCGTCCCCAACTGTCGCCCGTGTTGTTGCGGATTAAGGGCGCGGAGGGGCTCACGGCGTGTAATCGCGCGAGCACGTAGCATGGCGACTGTTGTCGGGCAATTCTGATCCGCGCGGCGCGATCATTTCCCCGCATTTTATTAGCGAATTTACTCCGGGGTCCGGTCGCACACTGCGCTTGGAGTAGCGCGATTCGCGCTACTCGCCCATTGTCGTATCTCCGGCTCCGACAGGCTTAACGGACTCTCGGAGCGCTTATTGGGGGGGAACGAGTATAGGATAAGAAGGAAAAAAAAATCGTCTTCACGGACGGTGACGCGACTCGGCAAACCGGATCCCGTATTCCGTCTTGTGTCGACGACGAGAGCGAACTGTTAAAAATTCATCTTCTGGAATTTCGCGTCTTTTAAAGCGTCATTTTCGAGACGGGAGTATCGCCGTGCATCGGTACACGATCGAATGTAATATTTTTCGGGAAATACGGCGCGATCGCGCGAAAACCCCTTTTTACGCTACAATCGGCGAAGCTAGTGCGGCGGGATTAGCTCGCAGTTAGTTATGATTAGACGCGACAGTTGGCCTTCCACGGACGCGGCACCGAAGGGCGGCGGCACCCTCTCTCTCTCTCTCTCTTTCTCTTTCAACGTGTATTATATATTCCAATACTCATTGACGCGCGGGCCCCGAATTTGTGTGCGTTTCTACCGAGAAGGGTCGAAGGGGGTGGCGATAATACGCGCTGACAGGCACGCACCCTCTCGGGCTTGCGCGGCCGCGGAAGGGGATGCTGCCTACGAGAGAAAGAAAAACGTATACATACAGCAACCCGATAGAATGAGCATCGCGTGCACCGCTCGTTCGCAACCCCTCTCCCCTCGGTCCCCCTGGCTCTTCTCGCGTTCTGGCCGTTCCTTCACCCTCTTTCTCTTCTCTCCTTCTCTCGGAATTACGCACTGATGTTATAATCCTCTCGTGTTACGCCGTCGCACATGCTGTCCTGTAAGCAATACATTGTTTTTTTTTATCCGGTTCCATCTCTTCTCCCCTGACGCCCATATGCACACTTCGCTGCCGTATGATCGCTCGGTGATCGACGAGCGTCGATTGCCGAGAATGCCGAAGTGACGTCCTTCGCCGACCCAAGGGTCGACGGCCCGTTTGAATATTGAATCGTTTGTTTCTCCGTTTAGAACAGGTGTTCCTACTTTCGCGTATCAACAAGACGCGATCGTATTGTTTTGCATCGCTGCGACAATGCTCTTTAAAATCCTTCGACCCTTACAGCATACTTTCGCTGTCTTGAATCGAAACAATCGCGACCAATCTTCACGTATTGAAAGTTTAAAATGTAAAAGAAGAATATTTCGTGAATTTACCAACGTTACAGGTAACTTGAATTTCCTGAGCGAATTGATTTAAGTTTTCTTAATCCTTTGGTTATTACGGTGACTTTCTGTTAATCAATTTTTTGAAACGACGTACCATTATACTAGTCAATTTCAATCAAAAGGTTCAAATAATGATTTTCAAATCAAATAAGAGCGAAATTTATAAATTTCAATTTTTTGAAAATTTCTCGAGGAGGAATTCTCCTTGATTATGACTTCAAGGATATCGAGAACGTTGAGGAAAAAAAAGATTCGCGATTTCATCGATTCGCGAGAGTATTATAATAACTCATCTTGATTCTTTTATGCTTCAGATATCTGGTAGCCGGCGGCTTAGTGGATCGCGTGTCATGCCACAGCCGGGCCCTGATCGAGACGGATTTTTTTCTGGATCAGGAGCATGAGTCGCCGTTGCTGGTATCATCGTACGATCTTCTCGCGCGTATCTGCAGCCATCTGAGGAGGTCCGTCGATCAAGATCCTGTCAGCGTGCACGGCGAGGGCGGCGGCGGCGGCGTCGAGCAAACTAGCAACGAGTCGCATTTGCTGTCGACTTTGTCGACGACCGAGGCATCGGGCGCGATCGGCGCTCTTTACGCGGCGGTCGCGTACACGCCGCAGAATCAGAAGGGCGCCTCGCCCACCCCCAATCAAACGTTTACGAGCGCCATACGCACCTTGGCTAGCCGCGGCCTCAAGCTCCTTAAATCGATCGCGGAACTCGATCTCCGAACGCTACAGGTACGTAATTTTATTTTTACAATCTCGACGAAATTTGTAATAAATTAAACGATCGATGCATTAGTTTTTATATTAATTTTTACATTTATTCGTTAATTACTTTTTAATTTCAACGTATAGATTTATTAATTATTCTTTAACCCTCTTTGTGTTATAATTTTATGGAACAAGATGATATTGACTGTAAATAATTGCTGAATCAGATACAATAAAAGCATAAAGTAAAAGAAAATATTTTGAAAAAATATAATTTAAATTTAATCCAAAGACAAAGGCGTAGACTGCAAGCAAAGTTTAATTATAAATGTACGGCTCGATACGGTATTTATAGCGATTATCTTAAATAGATTATTGCAGTTTTGACGTGCGCACGCTATTACTGTGTATAATTTTCCCGAGTTATCATTTATCATCACTAAGCGCGATGTCGCGCGGTTCGCCCGCAGTCGTATTATTCTTCTTTAATTTCGGTACTTTTCCTAGACGATTCATGCTAAATACAACTGTTTAATTCCGCAGAGTTACTCGCAAAATGTGAAGATTATATCTAGTGTGTAAATATGGAGTTGACGTCGAACAGCTTTCGTATTACTTACGCGATAAAAATAACAGCTATCATACTACGCGTGGCGTTTGTTTGCCCTATTTTTAGGACATCTCTCGAATCTCGATCGTCAGTACTCGATCTAACAAGTGACAGCTGTAGAATGCTCCATCATCCATTAGATCGCCTATAAGCTCCATTACTCTTTAATTCGCGACGGTTTTCGCGATTCGGCATTACCGCAGGCCACCCCCGGCGCCTCTCCAAATGACAACGATGCCGCTTGTTGCCGCCAACAATGCGGCTTATCGTCGGAGGGCGCCAGGCGTGATGGAGATATCATGTATCGCGGGGGTTCGGCCTGTCAAGACGTAAAGGCCTCCCGTGAAGTTCTCTCGCAGCGAGCCGACCGCGAATTGAATCGAGGCGGCCTTCGCCCCGCAAAAACCATAAGGGCTATCGTGTGCCCCGCGGGAGGGCCGTGCCCCGTCCCACGGGAGCGCCCGTCGATTACCAGATGAGCCCCGCGTGCATTTGCCGAAAAACCGACGGTTATTATCTATTCTCTTTGCGCCTCGCACGACGCGGTTTCTCTTCACGTCAGATAAAGCCGGTCTTTGTCGGCCGCTAA
This sequence comes from Tetramorium alpestre, assembly GCA_021460005.1. Classification (NCBI taxonomy): domain Eukaryota; kingdom Metazoa; phylum Arthropoda; class Insecta; order Hymenoptera; family Formicidae; genus Tetramorium; species Tetramorium alpestre. The sequence goes on from JAJVSH010000011.1 coordinate 2,106,939, forward strand.
TGTCCGTCTTAGATTTCAGCAGGCTTTGAATGCCCGTCTTGTGGGGAAATCGCTAATTCAGGGTGAAAGGAGAGAGAGAGAGAGAGAGAGAGAGAGAGAGAGAGAGAGAAAGAGAGAGGAATTATATAAATACCATTAAGTGCCGTTAAGCATGTTGCTCTACATGGGATTTATGCGTGAGCTGATAGAACTCGTTATAGGAACTCTGCCCGATCGAAAGGAGTTTTATAAATGTTTATTAATACAATATTTTTGTACCTGAGAAAACGTGCACGGTTCTGTTGCAGAGTTTTCTGGGCGCCGAGGGCACGAGCCTACAATGGCGGCTGATAGCGAGCCACCTGATAACCCGACTGTCCCGCGACTCTTTGTCAGACAAATCGGAGGTGGGATCTATGCCGAACACAAGCGGTATTCACATCCTCTCGGAATTGTTCGTAGTGCTCGGGTACTTCGCCCTCAACAATCCGGACAATCAGGTACGTTCCGTTCCCATATGGCAGCTTACGCGATCGAACACCTCAGAATTTGAAAGGGCCTTTTTAACGAAACGCCAGTTGAACGCATCATTTGAATTTGCCGTCGAGCTACAGTTAAACTTAATCTTGTTATTAATCCGTCTATAATTTTTAAAATTATAAAAACAAATCTTTATTGCGGTCATCAAAATAAAAAAAAAACCAAAGATTCCTTCTTTAATTCTGAGGTCGTTAATTTGTGTTGTCCTTTCAATGACATATTAAGAATGTTACTTACGAGAAAATATTTACTGTGTCTTAAATCTTTATTCGCGGATGTACATCATCAGATTCAACAAAAGCATATTTTGTCGAGGATATTCGTTCGCATTTTATTGCCCTTAACAGCACATGTTATTTGAATATGCGTGCTTCTACAGAATCTGAATTGCGAATATATCTAATATATTAAAAATATCCCTATAATATCTTATACTGTTGCGACACCCTCGGAACATTCTCAGAATTTACATGTGCTGTTAGGGGTACATACTATGCACCGCTTAAAATTCCTCGAATCCTCGTCGAGACTGTTGACTGCAGTGTCTCGAGTCACGCGGTACGTTCGGCGAGAAATGCACGCGCGGTTGGCGTACAGCACGTTACTGGTGAGAAGAAGGAAGAGGCTGTTAGACACAACACACTCAGCGGACCTCCCATCAATATACGACCGAACGTCGTTAAGATATATTTATGGCGTACCGTTCCGTGCGCTTCAGGGCACATACACGCGTGCAACTCCGGTCCATCAGCTCGCAAAACCGCGCGGAGTTACATTCATAACATTTATAATTGCGACGCGGAAAACGAAGAAGTCTCCGAGAGCAAAATTATCCGCATTTAATGGTGTAAAATAAGAATAACTGTTAATTTTTTGAAACGCAAGAGAGAATGCAGAAAATTTCTTTACAATTAATAATTAATTAAGGAATAATAAAATATTCATATTTAAAAGTAGTAATATCGCATACATATAGATTAATAGATATTTTTAAATATCTATTTAAATATTGCAACTTTTTTGTTATGGATTATTACAAAGTAATAACGAAATAATTAATACAATTTCAATCAACAAGTATCTTTCTCAGATGGAACTGCGATAACATATGCGGCGAGATGTTCCAAAATAAGAAGCGTTCGATACGGAGTATTATTAACTATCAAGATTTAATTTTGGAATATTAACTCCCAGACTATTATTAACGCGAGAATTGTTCAAATCAATTCGCGCGAGCGATTTTAGTGTTCCCGAAGTTAACGAGATTTTCCAATTTAAGGATGCTTCTCGCAAAGTTGCCACGGTTTCACGCCATCGCTCCCACGTTGCCCGTATTCGCATCCACGTTGATCCCGCGGACGCGTGAATCAGAACGTAAACGCTGAGTGCACCGCCGATGTCGCGCATTCGTCTTTCAGCGCTTTTTTAAGGTCGCCGCTCTGAAGAGCGAGAGTCGACCCTTCGAGAGTGGCTGCCTCGGAAAAATCGTTTTCCGCGAGGCGAAGAGGAAGAAAGAACGTAGATATATGTGTGTTTATGTGTGTATGTGTGTCGTGTATAAGACAGAGAGGGAGAAGAGGAGAGAAAGGGAGAAACGAGACGCTTTTAAGCTTCTACGAGCATCTGCGGCAGCCAGGGTTATCGCCGGCCCGGTACGACAGTATCACCTCTTCCGTCCGCGATCATAAACACGTCCATCTCCGTTTTTTGTCGACGGTCGTAACCGAATTCGAGAAATGGATTTTTTTTGCGGTGGCGCCGCGGTGCGCGCGTTACCGCTCTCCGCTTATTTATTTTAAACCCGGGCCCGACGTTAACTAGCCCCCCCCCCCCTCCTCCTCTGAGGTCAGCGCGCGTGCCGTTGCATGCCGTCAATCCGCGGTACATTGTTTTCTGTCAGTCGATATTGAGAATGTCGCTTATGTTTGCTTTACCGCAATATCGTGCAATTAATTAGCATCAATCGGCTTTTTCGCTCGACATCCAGAAAGATTGATTTTTATAATCTCAATTTAAGATTAATATCCATTTCTATCAATGCAGATTAAATTTAATCTTGTTTTAACTTAATTTTCATCTTTCTTTACACTGAAAAAAAATTCTGGTTAAAAACAGACGAATCAAAAAAATCTTGTAGGATTGATCAAATATACTGGTTATTATAATAGGAATTTTGGTTATTATAAGTTATAAAGCGTTGGGTTCGATTATAATAACTAGAATTTCTATTATAATAACCAGAATATTTGCTCAATCCTTTCTGATTCGTCGTTTTTAATCAGCATTTTTTTCAGTGTAGTAAGAATTAGAAAAGGATCAAAAATAAGTTTAAACCGAAATTAAAATTAATTTGCATTGATAGAATTATTGCATTATAGAATGGACATAACTGAGCAAAAAGTTAACTCTTGTAATTTCTACGTTTTTTTCTTATTTTTACTGATCATTATACGTGAAATTTAGGACTCTCTAACTTGTACGAGAACTTTGCTTCGCCCATTACTCGAAACGCGTCGAGCAACCTTCCAGGATTGATGAGGCTACTTTTATGGGGCTTTCACGATGAAATCTATTTTCGTGATAAGAAGAATTCATATTCCTCGCGAAGCGGCTGATTTCATCGCGAATCAATCATACGTTACGTTATGTTGCGCACGGAGTTATGGCAACCGTAACGGACGGACCGATTATTTAACGCATACGGGCCGCGTCGGCGCCGGAGAAACAGGGATGCGTAAAATGTGGGCATTTCCTGCAAGAGTTTCGTGCAGGTGCACAGGAATACGACGTCCTGTTCGCAGAGGCACTTGTCACAAGACGCAGATGTCCGGCGCGATCCTCTCGCGCTAAGGACTCTCTCGCTTCCGTGACACCTGGGTCACCCAAGTTCTCACGCTCTTTAAGAAAATTACTCGGCCGCTTTAATTAACCGTTCGCGTCGCAATTGAGACACCCCGGTCGAACGTGCGATGCGGGTAATTTGCAATTACAAGAGGAGAATCTTCGTCCGGTATATCGATCTCGTCTACTCGGCTGACAGATTCCGCCCGCGAAAAGTGATTCCCGAGGGAAAACCTAGTGAGAGAAATAATTTAATACTTTTTTATCGATGCATAGAGCTATTCTTTACATGGATATGACGTGCACGGAAAAAAAGAATTGAAGTAACAAAATTATTTTCAGTCAGCCATTAATTTAACATCGATTGTTTTCCGTGTAGATTAATTATTATTCATATCTGTCAATATGTAAAACACCCGTTGTGATGACTTTTTCAAAGTTTATAGATACATGCTTTAAAATTACAACGGTTTTTAAAAGCGTTTTCATTTGTGCGCGTGGCTGGATTTGTTTGCCAAAGTGTCGATGTGTAATCTCCAATCGGAGCAAAGAATTAAGAATTTCCATTCAGATTGATAGCTCAATAGTTCACGTATGAAAAACTCGAGAACGGATGAGAAAAATCACGATAGCGTGGCGACAATTTACCTTTCGATCATTTTTAGCCGTTATGCGCATTTGGCTTCTCTCTTTACGGATATCGCGGAATCACCGGAAAAGCTGAAGCAAATGAAATTACTGTGAAGAATAATAGCGTCCATCGTTGGGAAATCTGTTTCAGCTGGTTCTGCAATCGGCTGGCGCGGGCCCCAGCGTCCTCCAGCAGCTATGTACCCTGCCGTTCCCGTTTTACGGAGATCCCAGATTGATACCGTACACGTTGCCGGCCCTTTTGGCCGCTACTCACAGCAATTCTGAGGCGATGGCGATACTGTCTTGTGAAATGTCGTACGAGGTAAGTGAGTGATCGTAGATGTAACTCGCTGTCGTGCACTTAACTTTCGTATTGACACGAAAACCTCAATGAATGGACGCGTTATTAATACAATTCTGCGACAATACGAGATATTCGTCGGAAAAAAAAAAAATTTTTTCTGTATTGATAGCGCATTTCTCCGCGGTCAATTTTATTTTATATACGTGAATCGGCGAGACGTTTATCAGCGTCACAGTGCCGATTACCAGCAATCACATTTAACAAGTTAATAAATATGTATTAATACGCGTAAATGCATAAATATTTATAACTTTCACGTGTCAATAACAAAGTTTCTGTATCGCGCGATTCGATCGACCTTTCAGGTGTAATGTAAAACATCATGAAATTTTAGACTTTGTTTTAAGACTTTCTTTATTCGATAATTACAATTATTATAAATTGGCTGCATTGGTATATAATTCAATTTATGTTTTGACATTCTCACTCTCAGCTTCACAATTGCTTTGATTCACAATTATAGAATCATAATAATTTCTCTCGAATATATAAACTTTTGTCTTCCAATTCATTACGCTGTTGGATATCTGTGTATTTTTTTTATTAAATAATATTAATACATTGCATTCTATATATAATAATATTTAATAAATTGACTTTGCAGTTGCTGGAGCAGTACAGAAATTCGGACGAAGGTAAATTAAATCCTTTAGTGCGTTTGCTGAAGGATAACGCCTAGTCGTTGAGCACGTTCCACTAAAGATTTGATTAGTTTAATTATGTTTCTTAGAGCCTATTAGGCATCACAGTATCATTGATGGATCGTTATAGCAAATAACCGCTTCTCCGGCGAAACGAGAGGAAAATAGAGATGAGAGATTGCATCGGATGCAATTCGTAGCCGTCTGTATCTGATTATCGCGCGATCGGAGATTGAATCTCGATAACGGTAATCCCCCTTTTTAAGTGAATGTACGCGCACGTCTCTCTTCTCGGGAATGAAAGTCAATTTGAGAGTTAAATTTACTTAGAAGTAACGCGAACAAGACGAAGGTATGTGTACTTTAATTTAGACCAGTGCTTCCCGAACCATTTCGGTCGCCTATTTACGTCTGCGACATATACTGATGGAACACGCATGCATATTCCGCTTTACAGGCTTGCAGTATGCATCGTTTCGCTCCTACAAAGTATCCCACTGGATTTTTCAAATTTTTTGTAAAAATTTTTTTTTTTTCATGATAACCGATTATTTCAATTCTGCTTACTTTTCCGCAAAGTCACGCAATTATTATAGAATTATTTGAGACACGTTTCGGGAAGTACTAATTTTAAGGAGCAACAGTTGTCGAGATGTCAGATTAAAAAAGAGAATATACACGCGCGTTTGCCAAATCCGAGGCAGAGAACGATTTACACTTCCGAATAATCGCTCAGCTGAGGAAACCGTTGTTGCTTTGTTCGACATAACTGTACGCGGAATAATTTATTTTCGCGCATTAGTAGCGACTTACGGTCGAAATTATCTGTCGCTCCGCTGAACGAACGACGACGGTAAACATCACGACGATCGCTCCCCGGTACTTTAGGCTAGACTAAGTAGGTACTCGACCGAACTTATCGCGATGCACTCGTAAGTTATCGTCTTGAATAATATATATTTTTACGTACGTTCGGCTAAGTTAGAAAAATACAGAGACTTTCCTTAATTTTAAATTCCTCCCCGTTATGAAGGAAAGTGATGCGCTCAGGCACCATCGTTCTAGAATATTGTCCCACTAGATAAATTTCACTTCCGTCGAATTTGGATCGAGGGATACAACGATCGAGAAATCGTAGGATACGCGACGGCGAGGAGTAAATCGAGCGAGACGCGCGGACTACATCCGCGAATCTAGTCCCTTCTAACATTAGTAGATCTTTGTATTTGCGATCGTCGCTGTGTACTCTTGTATTGTATTTTTTACTACCGTCCGTTTCCACGCGTGCCAATCTGTCGTGCAAAAAATGTGTCTTCAAATGGGCCTTTTGATATAGTTATCGTCGCGTGGCACGGCCCGATAGAAGTAGAAAGATACTCATGCGTATGTTAGCCACGTAAACTGTACCCGGGTATAACGGTTCCGTGGTAGATTTTAGCATAGACTTGAATTTATGTTGCACCCGCGCATTGCGTGCTCATTACGTGAATAACATATTCAGGCGTTTCATGAAAAGAGCGGAATTTAGGAGAAATTTTACAGCCGGGTGAAATTATTTCAAGAATGGTTATCATTCAAACGATATGTAAAGAATGATTATGTTACTCGGAAAAAAATTTTTCATGTAAAAAAATATTTATCATATTTATTATTTATATGGACAATTTTTTATCGGATATTTATTATTCAATACAGTATGGTACGAGTTTTACGTGGCTGCAACAAATGCATTCGTGCAATGTCCTGCCAATGCAATTTATATTTAAGTATTCTACCGATGTATCCCGAAAAACGCAATAGTTTGGCAGTATTTTCCATCAAACTTTTAATTGAATTTTGTTGAATATCGTTTTTTGAAAGCTTTAATTGTGGATTTCACTCATCGTATTTGTAATTTTAAATATCTCAAATATCCATTCATCTCCTTTCTCTCTTATATCTTTTACATTTCGTTTCGTAAAGTTTACCTAATCGTACATGAAATATTAATAAATACGATTGTAATAAGATGTTGGGTCCAAGAGGTATTTTTAGATTAAAAAAAATCTCAATTTGATAGAAAATATTGCCATGCTATTATTATATTGTTTCTTTGGGTATACATACACACATATACAATATTCAGCAAATATTTAACATTAATATTAACATAGGATCGAATGAAAACGAGAATCATAAATATCTCGCGCGTTCGATCTTAAAAGTATATTAACGATAGTAATATATTATATAACGATTATATATTGTATAATAATATAATAATAATTCCTGCGAAACTTTCGCCGTCCGGATGAACTTAGATTTTCATTAGGAGCAAACAACGCTGGCGAAACTTTCGCATAGGGTTGATCGATGTCTTGCCTAGATACCGACGACTATTAGTAGCCGAAAATTAAATCGCGATATTTAGTGAGCTAGTATTAGCGTCGCTTTTGCCCAGGTGCTGACCTCGCGAGCGTAGCTCGCGTCCTAGAAACGAAAGAAGAGAAGCGGTATTTTTCTACGGTAGCTCTTACATATAAATGCGCATACGCGATTGTAGATTTAAAACGGTTCTTTACGATAAATGCACGCCCCCGCGGGAATGCATCTCTGCGAGATGGTCCCGTTAACTCGAATACGATCCGTACTTACGTACCTTCTCGCGTGTCCTCGCGTTTCACGAGAATTTCTCATGCGTACCGGAGGATTCATCATGATCGAATCATAGAATGGCGTTCCAAAAAGGCAGTCATGTACATAGATTTGTGCAATTCTGTTGACGAGCTTGGCTAAGTTCAAGTAGGGATAAATCAACAAAATTGGATGCAAAAAATTTCATGCTGGAGGGGGGGGGGGAAAGAAAAATTTAACTGGAGGTGGTTATAAAATTATTAATAAAGATAAATAGCGTTTACGCCAGAAGACGCTCGACAAACGCTGCTAATTTTATTCTTGGAGAATTATCGCGTTCATTTGTCGTTGTTACATCCCTAATTGACCTTGGTCGTCTTGCGCGAGTATTAGGAAAATGTTAGCCGCATTAATTAAAACGCTCGTAGAAATGTACGTAGAGCAATACGATTATTTTATCGCGCGGAGAAGGCGGAGTTTCGATATTCACGTTACGAGTGCCATGCGCGCATGTATTTAGCATACGCATATACAAAAGAAACACACCAAACGAACGTAAGCTAATATATTACATGTGTATGTAATATATTGCCCTATTACACGTAATAAAGATAACATTCTTTTGCGACGTGCGCCTGTGTTGCGAAATGAAATTCACGTTTGATCCTCTTCTCCGCTAAGATAATCCGGCGCAAAGGCAGTCGCGTTTGGAAACGTGTTACAACTTTGCGAAATATTTCCGTGTGAAATTGACGGATCTCCCTAGGAAGGTCTCGAACGTTACATCTTCACAATTAAACGTCGATTCCTGCGGGAAAGAAATCACTGGTTGAAATCGTCAAAGCATGTCGTGTCCTCAGAGGGAAGAAGGAGGAAAGATGTCACGGTAAGCGGCAGAATAATACATGATGTATATAAATCGCGAACCATTCCATTTCTTGACGTGTTATCCACGATGATCGAGGTGGAAGGGAGAAAGAGAAAAAGAGAGAGAGAGAGAGAGAGAGAGAGAGAGAGAGAGAGGGGCGACGGCTGTCATCGGATCGAAGAAAGAGGCGCCGACGAAGCGTTCTTCACTATGAAAAACGCGCACCCGGCCAGAAGTGACACACTCTCGATGCACGCGAGAGGAAAAAGAGGAAGAGAGTGAGAAAGGGAGAGAAACAGGCGAGGCCGCGAGGATGACATACGGTGGTCTATACGGTAATTTTTTTCCCTGAGGCGTTTTAGCGCGATGCGCCTCCACTTTTCCCGGCGCCGTAATCTATAGGCGCACTTAATACAGCCGCTCGTTTTGAGTAACCTCGCCCTTCCCTTTCCGCGCTTTCGCGCTCGCCCTCCTCTCCATCCTTCCCTCCTCATCTGTTTCTTCCTTNCTTTCTTTCTTTCTCTCACCCCGTGCACTCGCTCGCGACGTGTGACGTCGTCCCGTTCGTTCTTCACGCTCGTATCCTCGCTCCCTCTCCCTCGTTTCCCTCGCTGCTCTTCCGCCCGGCATCTCCGGGCTCCACTTAGCGAGACTGCATAATATATCACGCGTGCGGACTGCTTTTACACCGCGCACGGAGTTACGAACGGTGTGCGCGCAGCGCGGCACGATGCAACGCTTGCATGCGTGCCGTTCAGCGCGCGGCCACGTGCACGGAGGACGCACCGGAGACGATACCGCGCATCGTGCTTTTCGCCGTGAGCATTAATCGTTCGTGATTTCCATGTGCAATCGGCAGCGAAGAGATTTGTATATTATTAAGAGACTACTCCTAAGGGGAGCCCAAAAATACTTTTTCGTAAATTTTTGAAGACATAATTTTACTCGAGTAAGTTTTTCGGCCAATGAAATATAATTTAAATAGATAATAATATAAAATTCATTTAAAACAGATAAAAGAGTAACAGCGATCTTCGAGGGATGTGAGCTGCAAGATAGGCGTGCAACAGTATCAGGTATATCTTTTCTACTTTGTTTTCTTATTTATTTGAAATGAAAGAAATCAAATTGATCGTTAAAGAAATCCAGTCGTAGCCGATTAAAAAAAGATTTTTTACAAAATAGCGGTAACTAGAAATTGAGATAAAAAATGAATTTTTTATTTACAAAAAAAGCTAAGACGAATATTTAAAAAAATCTACGATAAAGACGAGATGACATTATTGCAAGGAACTACGAAAAAATTCAATGAAATCGATAGAATATTTTTTTGTAGTTCCTTAAACTGATTAATAAATTTATCTCGAAATACCTTTATTATTTTATTTCTAATTTGAACGATTTTTTATTTCATTTTTCACTTGTTATAAATTTCTTATCAAATTTTAAGGTAACGTTTGTATTTTGTATACTTTTTTAATTTTGCGATAAGTAATGTTTTCACGCGACATATTAGAAATAAGAATTGCTGCTGCTTTATATATAATGTGGATTTATCCACAGAAAATATGTCGTTTATATTAACTTGGCTACCGCCATCCATAAATTACTTTTTTTTATAGTCGCGTCATACCATAGTCACTGTTTCCGCTGACGTAATTCACAATTGAATATCGCGCTAATTCCGAGGTTAATTTCTTCAGAGCTAACGAAAATCGATATACCGCTAACGGATACCAAGCGGGATGATATGAATGAAATCGCGAGAACCGAGAAATCTCACCTCGCGAAAAATCAACAGGACAAAAAATAACTTGAATTTTATCCAACATATAAAAAAAAATAATATAAAAAAATAATTTTTATAAATAAAAATCTCAGTTCGTCAAAGTTCGGCAGAAATTTAAATTCACCCAAACACCATCGTGAGAATCATCGTGATTTCGGCGAGAATAACGTCGGGGAAAGGGCGACCAGCGTGGAAGAGCGTTCTCACGATTACAGGAAGCAACCCTTTGCCGCGCGAACGCGCCGCGAGGACCGAGGGCATGCGTGTGGCGGGGGTGCTATGTCCATTACGCTTATTACAACCTCCGACCGCCCGCCCGCCACCGCCGTCCTTTAACCATCCGCTCCCTCGACCCGCCGCCACCCACCCTTTTACGTGGATGAACATCGATCGACACACGACCTGGAATAGTCCGCCGCGCCAGTCAACGCGCCAGGTAACTAAATTGCCCTCGTTCTCGTCGTCCCGAATTTGGTTAGACCGAACGTCGAAACTTCGATAATGTCCGGGCACTTCCTGGCGGAAACCGCCAGCTCGTCGATAGTCGGACACGTTTCTGCGGTTAGAAGCTAACTCGCGCTCTCTTCAGTTAATCTAACGGCAATTCTTTTTACGTTAATTTTCAGGTTGTGCCGTCTTATCTGCTCCGCACGAGCGTCGCGAAGTTAAAGCAATTGGTGGGTTTTGTATAAATCAGCATTACTGCAATGACAGCACGTTCTAATTATTTCTACGCGAAATAAGTCACGGGTAGAGCCTACCTCTTTGCAATTCTTGCCGAGCACAATCATTTTAAAAACGTGTAAAGAGCAAACGTTATTCTAAGATTTGTTTTCGAATGCAGGATAAAAATTCACATTCGATTAAAAAACGAAATAACGAAATGATTTTTTAAATCGTCCTAATGATTTGGCATACTATTATTTTACAAACGTTTATCAAGCTATGAAAATATCACGAGAGTAACGATTTAAAAATAGTCCTATCGTAACAATATCCCGATTTGCTTTACGTCATTGGCATCGTTCCCAGCCTTTTGTCTCTCCCTAAAATCGGATCGGTTTTCCCGACTGCAAAGAGCACCCTTTCGACTCCCAAGATCGACGTGAGTCGGAGACAGGCGGGAGAACCAGGAAGAAGAAAGCGAGCACGAAACCCGATCGTTGTTTACGCAGTGCGTCGTAACCCCCCGCGTAAGCAAAGCGCCCATCCACCTATCCATCCATCCATCCATCCATCCATCGTTCCGAACAAATACACCCCGCTGCCGCCCGGTGCCCTAAAAGCGATATTCGGTTCCAGTACACCGCGTCTTGCCGGAGTTGCGTTCGTGGGTAGATCCGAGCGGGCGTACGTGGCGGAGACGTATCTCTCCCTCGTTTCTTCGAATGAAGATCCAACGTGTAGTCGTACGAAGCCGCGCAGAACGCAGTTTAACCGTATTGCGCGACGTAAACTGCAGCGAACCTCGATAGTTCGTCCGCCGAGTATTTGCACCGAGTTATCGCGTAATCATTGTTCCCTACGGCTAAGGAATCGGGGAGAGTCGGTTGTTATCCCCCTGCAGCATCGAGAAGCGCGTCCTACCGGGTAAAAAAAAAAAGAGAAAGAAGAAGACAGAAAGAAAGAAGGACGAGAAAAAGGGAAAAGAGAGAAAATAATTGCGAGGAGACGCGGAGATCCCGCTGGCAGGGGCGCGGCTCCTGATTGCTGTCGCATTGTGCACCGCCTTGGTCTCGCAACGAGGAGCCAGGCAGCACATTGTCGCGTGCACCGCGTCTGAATACGTCGGCAGGTCGGCGTACGAATAACGTGGGAGGAACCGCGAGGAGAAAGACGCACGAGAGGGTGGCTGCGGGGTGCAAGGCGCGGGACGCCGGGGTAAAAATTAAACCCCGGAGACAATGGGTCAAGCGTCCATAGAATCGGAAACGCCAAACACGCCCTTGCCCTTCTGTCTTCTCGCTTTTTTTTTCTCTCGGAGCCCCTCGTCGTCCCGATTAAGTGGAGGTGAACAGAGCGACGTGGGTCGACATTGTCGCCCGCGTGCACGATGACGTTTAATATCGATATTGCGTTTCGAAGGCGGCGAGAGGGCCCGGAGAATACGCGAATTTTTTGGAAAGCGGAATTGTGAAGGCGCGGGTAATGAGGTTCATCGATTGCGAACGCGAACGGCGATAATTTGCGTCTGTATGCGAGCTTGTTTCGCTCGTTGCTCGCTTTTGCAGACGAGCTGCTTTTACATATCGAAATGAGACAAAGTGACATCGTAGATCCGTATCGCGTTTTCAAACGTGCTATTATTCTCCTCATTATCAATGCGTTATTTACATAGCTTTGGCAACGGTTTCATTTCGAGCAGTGTGATTTCTTGTAGTTGAAACTAATTTAATGCATTAGCGGTCAACAGAATTCTGGTGTCTGTCAGCCGCGAAATTGATGCCAATTCGAAACGATACGGCAGGAAAAAGTACTCAAATTCATCGAGAGCGAGCTGAATGTTAAAAATGTTCCGAGCTACTTAAATCTATCATCCGCGATGCTCAATGACGCAGATGCACCGACCCATTCACGTGCTACGTGTTATTTTATTTCATAGCCTCTCGCGCCCCTTATGGTGTCTCGCCCGTCGATGTGGCGTATTAAACACGAATGGACGGCGAGATCGGCGCGTGGTGTAAATGGAACGGAGACAGGGAGAGGAGTGCGCAACGAAAGCTTCGCGTACATTATTGCAACGGTGATGAGGAAAGACAACCAGTAGGGACACGAGCACACACGAGCGTGCGTGTCGCCACACATACGCACGCATACAGACACGCCGTTACTATGCGCAATGTGGACACAGTCAAGGTCCAATGATCGGCTGATTGATTGTCTCTACGGGGGTCGCTATTTAGGGGTATCATCGTGAACCGGATGACAGAGGCGCTCGGTCACCGTTCGAAGGGGCAAAGCAGATCCACTGGAAATTTAACAAATGGCAAAGATAAAGGTCCACTGTCTTATTTGTTGAATTGTGTAACGACACACAATGAGAATCTCGAGAATACGAAGCGAGTGGTATTTTTTTTTAGAAAGAAATAAAAAAATAAAAAAGGATCCATTGGAGCTACTAGTTGTAGCCCAGATCTTTTTTTAAAAAAAGATAGATTGCTTCCGATAAGAATGTTATATTGCATAAATAAACGCGAAGCGTAAATACTTACGTTCACGGTCGCAGCGATCTAGCTGCAATTAACGCGCAGGGTTGAAGGAGGCAGGGTGCGGACGAAGATGTCATTTAGTCAACGACAACGGCGACGACGACGAAACGATTGCCTCGGTCATCCAGTACTCAATTGGTGTCTCCCCACGTTTCCGATCACAGGGAGGAAATCGCCCTCCTTTGGCTTTAAATCGGGTCACCGGATATGTACTCGAAGGACTGTAATGGGGGTGAAAGCTGGAGGGAGAATCGAGGAATGCGCGAAAGAAAGGAGCTATGAAGGGTGAGAAGGAATACTCTGACTGTCGAACAAGCATTTGAAAAAGAAAATGTAGGATAATTTTATAAAATTTCAAGGATTTTTAGATGGGACTGCTAAACACTGAGTGCATCAATTAGCTGCATTGATTCTATAAATTTCGTGTTATTTTATTTCAATCGTTTTGCTTCACATGATATCGAGTCAAGTTATCAATAAATATATTATCGCTAATCTTCATTGGAAACGATTGCATTTTGGAAGATAATAACACTAAATAAAAAAATTGATAATTGTAAAAATCGAATATTAATCTCTTCATCTTCGATTATTGTCTGGAATTCGTAGTTGTCCATCGGCACATTTGTCGTGCAAACCGATACTAAGAAAATTACTTTCTCCTGCAAGTTAAAATGAAGCAATTCGCAGCACGAAACAAGAATAAAAAAAAATACTGGAAGGAAGAACAACGCCCTTTCCGAAGAAGGCTAGATGACAGCCCTGATAGAGAGGGCGAGCGAAGAAAACGAGCGTTCCATCATCAGAAATTAATGCAGGGTGACACAGGGTGGCGTTGCTATTGTCCTGGATTCCTAGCTCGGTACTACCAGCAGCAAGCAGTAAGCGTGCAGTAACCGAAGGGAGGGATGCGAATGCGAAAAAATTCAGATGTGAAATTTTCATTTCCGTCGCGGCCCACCAGCTCGGAAGAAATACTTCCTGGACGGGGTGAGATTCGCAGGAACGAGGGCGCGTAAATGTTGATAGTGCACTCACTCACTCGTTCTCTCTTTCTCTCTCATTCTCGTTTTCGATCTCGCTTTCTCGTTTTCTTGGCCTTCGTTGATTTATATTGTATCTTGCCTATAATTTTCGCATAAGAATAGATTCAAGATTCGTATGGAAAAAGTGTTTTCTGACCGTTGAGTCGAGATAATTTTTGTCTTGTTATTCGCAATTTTATAAAAATAATAAACTTTATCATTGTAAATTGTGCAATACCATTGCCGATTTAGAAATTTATTAAATTTTCATAATTCGATATATCTGCTTTCGAAATGAGAAAATATCAAATTATGCGTACAACATCCGTCAGATAAAACATTTTCTATTATACAACGGAAAAAATAATCCGTAATATCTGAATGTTTTCTACACTATTAATGAAATAGTAATTTTTAATTACATTTAATTTATTAATTTCATATAAATTAAACATTAAAATTGAAATATTAAATTTAAATGTTTATTTAATCATATATCTACATTTACATAAGAGAGAAGATAAACGAGTCGAGTGAGATTGTATTTCGTTTGTCATTATTTAAAAAAATTATTTATAAAGGATAATTGATTCTTACAATTAATTGAACTCGTCGATCTTTTAATTAATATGTCGTTAAAAATTAACGTAAATACGTAAATGCGCAGAAATTTCCTAATTTTCGTCATTGGGCATGCTTGCATATCAACAAACTTGTCGTGCCGCAACGAAGAGAAATTTTTGTCGACGGGCGAGTACCGGCCGATGTCCACGTCGACCTGCGTGTTCCCCCGTTTGCGGCGGTATCCGGTGAAAACTTGGACTTGGGTAACTCGATGTAGCGGTTCGGCGCACCGTGGCAACGGATCACCGGAAGCTTTTATTGTTTTACAAGTTTACTGCGATTGTCCCGGGCTCGGCCGGTCCCACCGACGGCCGATTCGATTCGCCTCGAGGACGACCACCGCATTTTCCGTCAAGACTTTTCGCGTGGTTGCCCTCGCACCGTCCCGGGGAACGTCCGCTTCGGACCGTATACACATACATATCGATTTGAGAAAATGAGAAACCTTGAAACCCATTACAATCGATTTTGTTTCGCGAGAGCATCTTTACGATAAAACTTAAAGCTATTTGCGGGAAAAATATTAATGTATACAAGCTGTCTTAAATAACATTTTTTTAGTAATAAATTAAGAAAAATAATGAAGATTTGATATGTTGACAGCTGTTATACACGATAAAAAGTGGTTTATAATTACGGTGACCATATTTCTTTGAGAAAAATAAAGGACACTGCCATCTACCCTTCTTTCACAAACAAGTGCAATGTAAATTTATTATTATTTTTTTTCCTGAATATATATTTATATGAAAAAAAGTAAAATTTTGTAAACTAAAACAAATATATATATAAAAAGAAACACATTTTTATTTAAACATTACACAAAATATATAAAGGTGATAAAGACTGAAATATAGGACATTTTATAGACTTTTCAGGAATAAAGGACAAAAATGAATTTAAAAAAAAAATAAATCTAAAGAACACAGACCTAAAATAAAGAATTGTCCTCTGTAATATAGGACGGATGGTCACCGTCCTATTTATAATCCATCCTAATGAGGTTCACGCGAGACTTGTTAAAATCTCGAACATTCAAAAGCTACGGAAAACAAGCCTAACATCGTACATTCCTGTACGATACGGTGCGTATGTTCTGCATAAATTAAAGGCGTGATTAAATTGAGATAATATCGCGGAAACGCGACGCGGGAATGAGTAACGCGTGCGGGAGCGTCTTCCTGCCGACTCCAGGATGTCGAGGCGGCGCTCCCGCGGGAGATCGTTAACGTGTATGTATATATGGGATTGACATACAAACAGACAGGGTGGTGTTGTAATTAACCGCAATCATTGACGGTAAACATACAACGGTTCGACTCCCGCGGGACGTCGTTGACCGAGGCCACCGGACGAGCACGCTCCCGTTGCCGCGGCATAAGGAGCGCACCGTATTCGTGATCAATATTTATGACCGAAATCCAAGGGTGAATCCACGGCGCCGTAGGCATACAGCCGTATCAACCGTTTGTATACCGAGAGCCGCGGTCAATATTTATGATTGGTAGCATCCCGATTGATATGTACGGTTGGCCGACGCGCGCGCGCGCGCGCATGTGCGCTCTTAATGAGCATTGCGCTCGTTAGGGAGCTTAATCCATCGTGTAATAAAATGTCGAGCACATCGGCGATAATCGAGAGCTCTTATATATGTACAGAGTGTCCGATAATAATCTCTCATGAGCGGGTTTAAATAGAAAAGTCCTCTATCGCTTTGCGATCTTCTTGATAATTGAAAAGAAATTAATTAAAAACCTCTGCGAATCAGCGAGTACATACATGTATTGTTCGCGATTACTGGAAGCGTGTTTCTTCCAATGTCTCGCCGCGCAAGTGATTCACAGATCTTTAATAATTAATTTCTCATTAATTACTGAGAAAATCGTAAAACTCTAGAGAACTTTTCTATTCGATTTAATCCGCTCTATTTGCTTACGAGAGGTAATACGATTATTACTAGACATCTGTATAAGAATGTAAGTCGAGAATAATGTCGTTGGATTTCTCTGACGCAACAATAAAATCTCTTGGAAAGTTTTTGCGATTATTCGCCCGTACGTACTTACGTACGTAGCGGAATAAAGAATCGCTTACGTATAAATTAAGCTGATATATCAGTCACGGAGAATAAATATATATCTGTATACTTCATATATTGGTATACAGAAAAAAAAAATTAAAGTATAAAAACATACTACATATTAGTTAATCACTCTCTAAATCTGACGCAGTGAATAGTCACTGTTGGCCAGTGAAAAGTATGCCACTGACATTGTATTATGCACAATTTAATTAAAAATAATTTTATTGATTCAATAACAGTATATATGAAACAAATAACATTTTAGAAAGCGTAAGAGCCTGATGTTTTCGTTTAATTAATACTGTTATTGAATTAACAAGGATATTTTCAATTAAACCGCTGTTAGCTAATGCCGTTAATGCAATATTTTTTTTTCTGCGTATGTCTAATCATCTTTACTCTCAATTTAAAGGCATATATTCGCATATGTGAATTATCATTATTATTAATATTACTTTCATTATTATTTTAATTATAGGCCTAGACTTGCAAGCAGCATTATTGCTTCATCTCTTAAAGTGCAGTTCTCTACCATGCTCCTGTTCCTGCGTATAATACCTCTTATTCACTTCAATAAAATTATTATCATTATCATGGATAAATGACATACGGTATACAATTCACAAACTTGATCGGCACTCCGAGAAGGGAAGAGAGCTATAGTCTACAGTACCTTCGTTGGTGTCCATCCTAAAAATTGTCCGATAACGCAGGAAGGTATGTTGACTCTTATATACAACAAAAGTATAAATTCTTGCATTGCAAAGAAATAGATGTAATATTTATAAAATGTAAATATAATATATCTACATCGAGCTGGAGTTTTATGATCAACATAAAAAAAGGTATGTAAGAAGCGCGGGAGTAAATTTCGAAAGAGGGTGATTTTTTCTTGATTCCACTTTCTTCTTCGTGCTCGCTCCGTGACGACGACGCCGCGACGTCGCCCAGCATCGCTCGCGTGTCGTCTTAACATCGTCGCGTGGCATGTGCGCGCGGGCACGCGCGTCGCTAGCAACACGGGCGATGCGTATGCTCGGAAACGCACCCCGCCTCGCGCTAAAAGCATATCTGTGTCGTCTCGTGAATACACGCGGGGTTAACGGCGAAGGGGGGTGGGTGGGAGAAAGGGGACCCCGAGGTCTCCCCCTCAAGGTTTTCGGTTCGGGTCGGCCGACGCTCACTTTTCCTCGCGCCGGACGCGCCACTTGGCGAACTCGGCGGCGTAGATTCTCCAAGACCTAACGAAGATCGAAATGCGCTTCTCGCGCGTTGCAATCCGAATGTCCGTAAATACAGGAACGTTGTTATCGCGTAATCTCTTAGCCGTTTGTAGCGGAATTCATAATTAAAAAATTGAACAATTTGATAAAATGATAAGATTGTTTTGAGAAGTTATGATTTTTTTTTAAATGTAACAGAGATTGATGAATTATTCGTGGCGACTGTAGCCACACAGCAACGAAGGTAAATGTACGGGAAATTCAATAACGTTGGCCGGAAAATGACTCTGACATCGGATTCGTAGAGATGATCGGACTGCAAAGATTTAATCTAATGTAATCTAAGATACTTTCAGTCATTCCCCGCTCTTAGGCAAGTGTGCGTATTCATCGAGCAGGCGGGGGATGCGAATACGGGGAATCTGTCTCTCTCGGCGCCGATACTCGTATGCACGAGGGCGCATCGGTTCAAGCCCATATGGCTGGTATACATGCCGATTATTACATTACGTATGTAGGACCGAGAAAATTATAGCCAAGGTGAGGGGACTCTGATGCCAAGTTGGTCCCCGCACGAGTCGACTTAGGGCTTAGGGAAACATTACTCTTTTGGACGCGTTGCCGTAACGAGACCGCGATATAAACGATATTCTCTGAATCGAGGCGTGTACGCTGAAAAAATAAAATGCCGGCAAACACGGATTTGTTGATGAAGCAAAAACTACGCGACAGATGGGAATTGTAAATTTTTAATTTTAACACGCGATTTTTTTTCAAATGAATCTATTATAGCTACAGAATACACCGTGAAATGGCTTATGCTTTATCATAATTAACAGGAAAATTTGTTAAGAATAGTAAAATACAGTTATAATAGTAGTACAGTTATAATAGTAAAATACATAGATTTATCTTGCAAAATGGCATTCATTTTATTTCGATTTAAGTGACGATTATTAATTTTATCGCTTCATTAAAAAATCGCTTTACTTTGTAACGTGTTTTTTTTTTATAAATATTATTACGTTATTTTATACATATTACAAAAGTATAAATTTCGCAGTCATTTCTTGCTCTAATAACTACGAGTGATCTCTAATAAGTGGCATAACACATCCATCTAACGCCGGCAAGATTGAATTCATTCGACCGCACTTTCCGCCCTTGTACGCGTACGCGTAGGGTGTTCGCGCAACATTGCCCGAAGAGTGTTTGAGAGTAGGATCGGTCGCGGGGTGGCGGGGGAGGGGGGAACAGAAACATAAGAGAGAGATGGAAGAAGGGGGCGAGAAAGAGAGAGAATACATCGTGATTCTGATTAAATCAGCATTAGAGCGTAGCCGCGGACTTTGCCGTTGCACCCTCTCTCACGAGTCGTCTCTCACGACAATGACACCAAATGTCGACCTCGAGACCTCGGACCCCCGCGGGACGGTGGAGCTTTAATCACGATTCTCCGGCCGCGCCGTGCAACGAGCGCTGTTACTCCAGCAGGTGCCCCCGACTTGCCCCCTCCGGGCTCTCATCCAGCTCGAGCTCCCGTTTCTCTCTCTCTCTCTCTCTCTCTCTCTCTCTCTCTCTCTCTCTCCCCCTTAGCTCCCGCTTTGCTCCTCGCGTGGCTTCGATTTCAATTGACACGAGGAGCATGTTGCACTTTGCGTCCGATCGCGGTGACAGCCGGCGGGCCGCTCGCCTCGATCGCCTTCGCTTTTGTGCGACGCGCCTGTGTGCACGTGCGGAGAGACTTTTGATGTCGCGCGAACTCGAGTGCGGAGATGATGACCGGGCGAGAGAATAATTGAGGCATTCGGCGGTAGGAGCGATGCGCGAGAAATAGCGGTCGAGAGAAGCTCTTGCCTCTCAATTTATCGCGATTGAATTTTTCGAGCCGTTTTGTAGAAAGTCTTTCAACAAATCGCGCGAAATAGCTGTATCTCGGAGAATAAAACAAACTGTTGCTGATCTGACGTACCTAAATATTAAGCTATCTGAGACAAATTATTACAACGTAACGAATAAAATATGAAAATTATTTGCTATTTTTTTGCTATTTTTTGCTTTAATTTTTGAAAAGTTACAAGAATCTCGATAACAACATTAAGTAACTTTTTAAGAAATGAAGCAAATAAATTATTTTCAAAAGCAAAAAATAACAAAAAATTAGCAAATAGTTTTCATGTCTTATTGACTACATTCTGATAAATTGACAAGTTAGCTTTACATACCTACTTATATATTAAGCTATCCGAGCCAAATAATCACAACGTAACGAATAAGATGTGAAAATTATTTACTAATTTTTCACTATTTTTTGCTTCTAAAACTAATTTTTTTGCTTTAGTTTTTAAAAAGTTACGAGAGGCTTGACAGCCCAATAATAAGTAAGACAGTTAGGTTATCGAAAAAGATTAAAGATTTAAAAACTACGTTTTGTTAAACAATAAATGAGAAGTTTCATGCGCGAAGCGCGTATCCACCACCATTAGTTATTACAAAAAGAACAACCGTTAATAAAATAAGTATGATTATTTTTCACATCTTCATTACATAAGTCGGGGGTGAAAGACAGCCGTCAACCAAAACGAATGGCAAAAATTTGCACAATTCCCCTCGCCCCCATTCCTCTCGAAATACTGCACCTTGCGCGCGCGAGGCCAGAAAGAGAAACAAAAATATTATTCCTACAAGCGCGCGCGCAACCCCCCTATAGAGGACGTCGCCCCGAATTTTCGATCCCCTTATCCCGCCGATTTGATATCCCTCCCCGCGCAGCGTCACGCCGGCCGACTACGCTCGGTGATTCGGCGACGTGACGGTTTTACGTCGTGGCTCGTTGCGCCTCTGCGAGACGCCGGAATTGAATTTATTATCCGCCGCTACGGCACGGCATCGGCGACGGCGGCGGCGGCGGCGACGTTTGCAGCGACTTAATCGAATCTAACCGGACGATAATCGAACCGGACCGGTTACTTTCGAGGGAGGCGAGAGCGGTTTCCACAGAACGGCCCACCGTACGTACGTTGACGCCGTAACCATTAAAATGTGTTTTACCCCCCCCCCCTCCGACGGGTCCCGCGGCGGTCGCTGCCAATAAGAATTTCAGCGCGTCGCGACGTCTCTGGTAAATTCGCCGAGGAAGTACTTGACGCGCAAGAATACTCGACTATTTGTCTCCTCTTTCTCTCTGCCCTTTTTTTCTTTCCCTCCATCAGCGCCGCTCAGTTCCCGCGACTGTCTCGCGAAAGGAGAAGCTAAACCCGGAAGGCGAGCGCACCGGGGAGACGACCCTTTTGTTTTGTAAAAAGATCGCCTTATCGAACGCTATTCCTTAATATATACCTCGCCGGGTACTCCTCGGCGCATCTGTCTCATGCGCTTTTCCTTCAGTTGTCATCTTTCCATCGAATTCTCTCTCCCTCTTTCCCTATCTCTCTGTCCTTCCCCAATACCTGAGAGTAATTTGTATAATTATGACGACTCTATCAGCAGCAGGATCGGCGTGCCGTTCGGCCTGCACTTTGCCCGGACGGCGCTGAGATCCGATCGTTACCTAACTTCGACAGGGCTGCGATGCGGCGTTTAAGGTCTTACTTTCAGTAAATCCTCGAATTAGTAGTCGCCGTCGTGGCCGCGATGTAAGATAATGTGGATGTAGATGGCCCAGGTAGATTGAGAGACCGACCGGGAAAGGGGGAAAGAGGGGGAAAAGAGCAGAAGGGTACGGACAGGGAAGAAGCGTGTCCGAGAAGAAGAGAGAGAGAGAGGAGCGGCCGGTCGGGTGACGTGGCAGATGCGAGTCCTCGATACGGAGACTACCCTCTTCTGCCGTCGCCTTCTCGGAATCTCCGAGACTAAAGGCCCGTCCGTTTTGTACGTCGGCAATGTCACGGAGGCTGCGGGCGCGCTCGCGGAGATCTTTCGAGATCTGACGCCAAGGGTTTTTTGGGTGGCACCTTAGGTGACGTCCCGCACTTCGGGCCATGGCCGCGTTCCGATGAAAAACACAATTCCGACAAATTCGTGGCGATTCGCTCGTTTCGTCGGGCCGCTTAAAGGGGACGAAATAACGTGGTATGCTATCTGCATTTTCTGAAACACTCGATTTAGTAAGTCAGGATCCTGCACTGAAAAAAAATTCTGGTTAAAAACGGACGAATCAGAAAATCTTGTAAGACTGATCAAATATTCTGGTTATTATAATAAAATACTCAATACTTTATAATTTATAATAACCAGAATATTTTATTAATCCTACAAGATTTTTCTAATTCGTCCGTTTTTAATCAGAATTTTTTTCAGTGTAATAAGACTCCGTCATAAAAATTCGCGATAAAATCTGTACACAAAAAAAAAAACAGACAATAATTTCCCTTTTTATTTTTCGGAAGCAATTTATTGTAGCCCAACTCAACTACAGGACACTTTCGTGAGTAATTCCTTTTGGTCGCTGACACAATTTCCTTGTGGCTTCTCTCCGACGTAACATTAAGCGGGCTACGAACTTCGGCGAGCAGTTGCGACTTCCAAACTCGAATATTAGCGCAAACGAAGAGAAGAGTTTTACGAAAGTTAAAAAAAAAAAGGAATATTCCCCGTATCTCAGTAACTGTCAATCGACGTCGGTTAACGCAGCACGCCGCGCCGTCCGCTTATAGTCCGCGTACGGCAGTCCACTCTTCGTCGCGAGGAGCATAAATCAATCAATTTCATCGCGCTTCCTTATCCGATGCACTTCGCGTATTCATTACCCCAGGCGCGATCGCAGCCGAGCGACGTCGCTCTCGTGACGTGAGCTCGCTGGAAGACGAGGCTTGCATAATAGAGGGATGCACTTAGCGTTTCGCCACGGGAAGCTCGCCGTAGCGAATCTCTTAACAAACACGCGGTAGTCTTCCATACGGCGCCCGGTATCATCTGGCGCTCCATTACGCGAGGCGTGGAATCGGCGAACACAGGCGGAAGCTGTTGAGTCACTTGCGCATTGAACGCTTTGCATGCGCTATCGTCGCGATCCGAATCGTATGATCGGGATTCCCTTTCCGAGGCCGGCCCATTCGTTCCGTATGATCTTCGTGAGTTCGAACTTTAAACCGATTTGCGTTATCATTCGACTGATTACACAGCTTATCTCTTCAGACTTACACAATTTCATAATTAAAGCATCAGTCATATTATTTTAGTTTATTAGTTTCATATTTACAATTTCACAATTAAAGCATCATCAGTCATATTATTTTCGTTATTATTTTAGTTGATAATAATTTTGAACAAAATGTTGACTTAAAAACAAGATAGTGTCCTAATTTATTCAGAAGTATATAAAAATGTATCAAAGTGTAAATATTTCAAACGTTCGACTGACTGCAAGCTTGTCTCTACTTATACAATTTCAGTATTAGTCATTAAAGCATACAATTAAAGCATTAGTCATTATCATTTCAGTTAATAATAATTTTGGACAAAATTTTAAAAGACTTAAAAACAGGATAGTGTCCTAATCTATTCAAAAGTGTATCAAAGTATAAGTATTTGGAACATTCGACTGATTACAGCTTATAATTAATAATAATTTTGGAAAACAAGAGCAGAATGAAGATCTTAATTTATTCAAAAGTAAAAATGTTCAAGGCACTAGTATCATATACGTGTCTTTCTTATATTATATGTTTTTACATGAGGTTACTCACAGTGCGGTCTGCGGAAATTACATGGTGACCGCGTCACGCGTCCTAGATGGTTTCGATTTCAAGTAGGGTGTTCCGGTGGGAAACTAAGTTGAATTGATCGCTATATGGTACGCGGGGGAGTACGCACAAAGGGTGCAGTAATAACGCGACATTATGCTGTCTAACGTGGATCATATTCCACGCATCGTCACCCATTAAGAGCGATGCTTCGACCTGGACCGTGAGACTGCGAACGGATTTCGGCCTTCCGAAGATGATACGCAGTTCTTTTCGCATTATCATATTCCCAATACTAGACAGCATCGAAATCTGCTTTTTATTGTGATTCCAGATTCAGTAAATAGCGCTCGAACGATTTTTAGCTATATTTTTTTCACTTCAAATATAATACATCTTGTCGGGAAGATAAGTGCGATACTTGTAAGATATGTAGGACGGAGGGCAGATTAATGGAATCCGCGCGATACAAACGCAAGGGTGAAAAATTGTGTAAGCTTTGTTCAATGGGCACTTAACTCCGTTACGGCCAGCCGAATCGTCTATCATCGAGATTTATCATGTCTCGTTTCACCTGTGACCACTAAATAGTGGTACATTTCACATTTTATTCTTTTCAAACAAAAAACAGTTTATTATCGCGGACTGTTAACATTTTCCTCAATTTCGAGCACCGATAATATTTTATCGCGAACTTTATATCGTCACATTACGATCCCTATCGAAAGACTTCAGAGACGCGCGAGACGAACATCAGTGTAGACGTTTGTTCCAGAAAACTATTTTTTTTTCTGAAATGCAAAATGGCATTGGGTTTCACTTCGCAGATGCTTCGTGTGACATCGCCGCAAATAAAAGACTCTCGCTCCAGAATCGCGGGGATCTTCACGATAAAAAAAAAATCGAACGTTTCGTCCATTAGCGAATAAAGAGGATCCACCCCTGTCGCGGTGGGTTCCATCAATCTGTCGGCGGCGCGGCGAGTGAAACCCCCGGTGTGTATCTCTCGTCCGACAGGATGTATTCGCGCGCGTCAGGGTGAAGATCCTCGACAGAGAGAGACCAGGAAAATCGTCGCGAGAGAGTCGTCTCTCATTGCGGACGCGAGGGATATCACTTAGTGCCTCTCCCCTCCTGCGTCTCTGAGAACCCCTCGACGAGGAGAGAAAAAAAAAGAGAAGGCGGGGGTTCCAACCGCAGGGGTCGTTGTGGAAATAAAAATATTGATGGTTCGGTTCCGGCCCACGGACGGGACAATCGGCTAATTATTCACCGACCACGCGACCGCGCCGGATATTCAGGAACGTCCGCGCGTGCACGCGCGCACATGACGTCCCTAATTCTGCCGCTCGTGCCCTCCTCCTCCCGCGACAGATCGGCCGTCCGATAACGCGTATCACCCCGTCACCAAGTTTTCAGCGTTCGCGCTGACTTCCGAACAACGCTCGAGTATCTGCAAATTAATTTCGACACTGCGATAGGGTTGACATAATTGTCTTCGCGGTGGATCGCTCGAGACAAGGGATGCTCGCGAATTGTCTTCTGTAATTTTTTTTTCTTTGGAAAAATAGCCACGCATTGTCTAAATGCAGCTTTTTCGCGAAAACGCGAATTAAATGGCGTAGCCACCCTTTCTACTGACAATGAGAGAAAAATATAGTTACTTTTGGCCTCAACCATAATTTTATAATATTTCTATATCAATAAATATGATTAATTTGACTATATGCATCATTATATTAACCATAATTATCATTAAATAGAAATATTATAAAATTGTGGCCAAAAGTAACTATATTTTTCTCTCAGTGTAGAGGAGCTACATCAACTTAATGTTTTACTGCAAACGATGGAAGGCGAAAGAAATGTCGTAGTTAAAATCCACAGTAAAGATATAACAATCGATGAAGAAGACTGTTGCGAGGACACATAAAGGCAATGCGTCTTTACTCGCGGCGATCAAGCGATAAGGAGAAGAATAAAAAGATAAGACTGACGGGGTGGTAGGAAGGTGGCAGCGATCGTTCGATGGCACCTCGCGAACCCAAGGCAACGTTAAAAACACGGTGGATTACACGCGCTGACGCGTACGTTTAGAGAATTACCGCCCCGCCAAGCGCCGTTGCGTGCACCGAAAAGTCGGCCAGCGACATACACACAACGGACGCGCAGCACGTGACGTCACGGTAGCGTCAATTAGGCGTCGCGTGGCCGAACGGCGCCACGCGTCATTTGTCAGCGTCGTCCCCGGGAGAAGGAGACGGCACGCACGACGTCGCCAACGCGACGTGCTATACGCACACACGCACACACATGTCCACGTAACGTCGGAACTCTCCACCTCTTCCTACGCGAGATCCGCCCTCTCCTTTCTTCCACTTCTCTTCGCTGTCCCTGGGAAACGAGCGGTCGGTTCCGGGACCACTTTGGACCGGCGACTTCCTCCGCCGAGAACGATCTCGGCGTGCTGCCCGTTTCGCGTGTGCGTCGACAAGAGGATCGCATCGCACGTAAATTAACGCATCCCCTTTATTGTTAGACCAAGATATTCGATCGTGCTATCTTACTTTGAGATATTTCTACGTAGCCGTCTGATCGAGACATTTATGTATTCACGTGTCTATTTCTATTGATGCGCTGAAAAAAAATTCTGATTAAAAACGGACGAATCAGAAAATCTTGTAGGATTGATGATCAAATATTCTTGTTATTATACTAGATACTAATAATAGGTTATTATACTAGATATTAATAATAGGTTATTACAATAGAAATAAGAACTCAATACTTTATAATTTATAATAACCAGAATATTTGATCAATTCTGCAAGATTTTTTTGATTCGTTCATTTTTAACTAGAATTTTTTTCTATGTGCAAACTTACTTTTTGTCTTTCTCTAATTTTAGGAAAAAGATAAAAAATTAGTTAAACCGAGATTAAAGTTAATCAGCATTTATAAAAATAAATATTAGAACGCGTGTAAAACAATATAAAAGAAAATTCTAATACCCAAATATCAAGACTGTGAGAGTTTTTGAGTTAAATACTCAAAGTTCGCGAATTGGGTTGTCGAAAGTTCGCGCACTCGGGTTCGCGCAGAACGGGTCGAGAGTTATGAGTGGCGAAGCGAATGGAAGTTGACAATGTTAAACAAGATTTAAACGCTCTCGATACGCGTGATGTTTCGTCGTTCAAGCACGGCTATCGTTTATGAATAGAACGTCCTATTGAAATGCGTCGCGCCTTTGAACATGGAAAAAACGCCAGAAGACGAATTTTTATCCGATCTTATTTACGAGCGGAAGTGAAGAAAGAACTGATTTGCATTAATGATTACGACGAAGAGACCTAAACTATTCGAAATTGCGCGAGCGTTAATTCGGGCGCCGTTAACCGTCCGTTCGACGGTTGTGTGTAAGAACATTCACCAACACCACCGATCGACTCCGCAACGTCTGGCACAATGCCGGGCTGATTGGAAGTCACGTGTCGGCGGCAATGAATTCGTATGTTGGGGTCACGTGTCTCGCCCGGCGAGTTTCCGAGTGCGAGGCATAGCCAAAAGTCAGACGCGTTACGCGAACAGTCCTTCCCTCCACTCCACCCTCCTGCCCTCGGAGCGTCGAGCGATACTCCACACCCTGGTTTTCGGACCGACATCGTTTCGGGACGTTGCTCTTTTCGAAAAGCATGTTACAGCACAGAGCTGCTGTATCGAGACGCGGATTCGATATTTTTCACTTTCGCACGTTCCCTCGATAAATATAAATGTAGTGAAATTTGTTTATTCGGATTCGGTTTTTATTGGAACAGGTCATTGCTCGACTACGCTGTAGTGTACGTGATCAATTTTTAAATATTAATTTCCCTCATTCAATCGAAGCTGTTCAATGATATCGCCAACAATGTTTGTTCGCCAAGACAATTCATAAAAGAAGAAAAAATTAATTCCAATTTCCTAGCGAACATCTTTAATTATCGAAACTAAATAGAGAAACGCGATATATCAATTAAAATATTCGAACTGTAAATATCTCTTGCAAGAGAATAGCAAGTTGAGGTAAACAACGCGGTAAACAAAATTTCACTGACCCAAGATGTTTAATCGGTTACCATTCGTAATATATTCGAGCTTATTAATAATATAAGCATCAACAATAAATAATTATAAAGTTTATTTATTTTATGATAATAATGAACAATAATAATGAATAAATATACATGAATAATAAAATAATATAGATTAGTTTATTCGATAAGTAATGTCGTATTTGTCTTTATAAGACATATTTTAACATGATTAGCGAAATAAAATTAAAAAATAGTAAAACAAAATATATATTTTGCGTTAACTTAACAAGTTTAAATTTTATTTCTCAAAATCTTAAAAAAATGTGACATTACTTATCGAGCTACTAATCTGATATAAATCAAGAATTTCTCAATGATTGGATCCTAAATATCGATAATAATTCTCATGAATTAAAAGCGAACAATCAAAATACATAAATAATAATCACCTCGTCTCCTTTTATCGCGTTTCTTCGTATTAATATCGAAAATCTGAGACAAAATCTATAACTTTTGATATCGTGCGTCATTCTATTCCACGTCACTAACAATTACTATCTCCAGCAAGGAAGGGATCAGCGAGAACAGAAGGAAGGGTGGAAAAGTAAGTGAAGAAAGGGTGGCGAAGGGCAGTAATGAATTAATTGCCTTGCGCTAGCGCGTGGCCGGACGTACGGCCGATCGTCCTCGGCTTCCGGTCTCGGCGACTCCTTCCTTTTCATCCTCTTCCGAGGTTTTCGTGGTTCCGATCGAAAGCCGCAGTGATAGCCGTAGGGACGCGTGGGTTTAACGTCTCGTCCATTCTTCCGGAAAATATTTATCGTGTCCGCGTGTGCGACATGGTCAGCGCACAAAGGATAGTAAAACTGCCTTTCGTCAAATACTCCGGTCCTTTCTTCCGGGCCGAACTGATGGCGGGAGCTACCTTTGCAAGCACGAATATCGATTTTATTGCGCACGCGAAAGCGCCTTTACTTGCCCAGTGCTGCGCATTATGGATGGTGTATATTTGAGAAATAATTCCGCAATTATAATTTTCGCGTTTGTTAAATAAAAAGAGAAAGAGAGAGAGAGAGAGAGAGAGAGAGAGAGAGAGAAGAGATAGGAGGGAGAAAAGAAAGCGCTAGTCTTGCTAAAAACAGAAGCCAGCCATCCGTTTGAAACGTTGCACGGAAAAAGCGAGGAAGCGTGCCGCAGATTTATTGACCATCGCGTCCGCACGGTGAGCGGGAGAGACGATATAGCTTGTTCCGCGCTTATCGTCAGTATGATCTCTTATCGGATGCACGCTTGCGCGGGGGTGGACTCGACTCGTGTCGAGGGTAGGCGGAGTACGGTACGGTTGGTGCATGCCATATGGCCAGAAAGGGCAGCTGTTGATCGGATCGCGTGCTCATCATCTCTACTAAAGCCAGCTCATGCTTACTGTTTCTACTTGATTTGCAGATGGCACGATTATTTATGCGGCCGTGCGCATGAGAGAAAGAGAGAGAGAGAGAGAGAGAGAGAGAGAGAGAGAGAGAGAATGCATTTGGACTGAAAATCTGAAACCCGACAGTTTTCAGCCAGCCGATTTGAAATTCCAAACTGAATCGTAAAATGTAGGATTTCATGGCTGTGTGAATCTTTCTTCAAATTATTCGTGAAAAATCGCTTTCTGAATGAGCATCTTTTCGATGTCTTGTTAATGTCGATATCCATATGATTTGAAATTTTCGAAATGAGTAATTTGTTTTAAATTAAATTCAATATGCTGTATCTTGTACATTTAATATGTGGCTTCAAATTTCTGAGCCGAAATATCCAATTGCGGATATTTTACTTAAGATAATATTAAATAACGATTGCAAGCTTTTAACCTTGCACGATCGAATATATTTATATTCCGTTTATGAAGCATTCTCTCTTTTTCTTTCTCTTCTTTCTTTCTGTGTTTAACGAAAATATTAACAGTTGTATAATGTCGATAAGGCAGATAATATGCAGTCGCGCACGCTGGAGTTAATAAAAATAAAAGACTCGATTGACAGAGAGAAAGAGAGAAACGGACGAAGAAAGAGAGTAGAGAGATAAAATGTAACGGGTATTCTGTTTGCACAGATAATCCTTTGGTCCCTTTTATGTTAGCAAACAAATCCGATCCCGATACGGTAGCGAGGCTTTGCAAACAGGTGACTCGAAAGCCGTTGTATTCTAAATTTTATCTGCAACGCGAATATTTAACCGTTTGCAAAATTTCGATCTTTCGACGTTTCTGCTATCTCTCTGTGTGCATCATCCACGCGCATCCGTGTAACAGAATTCATTTACGATAATATTGCAACGATAATGTAACGAGTTAAATGTAAAAGTTAAAATCTCTACAAATTTTGATATATGGAAAACAAAAGAAGAAACAATTTCTCATATTGATAGATGAGAAAAATCCTTATTAACTTCACTGAAAAAAAATTCTGGTTAAAAACGGATGAATCAGAAAAATCTTGATTGATCAAATATTCTATTATATTAGGAATTCTGGTTAAGTTATACAGTATTGAGTTCTATTATAATAATCAGAATATTTGACGAATCCTATAAGATTTTCTGATTCGACCGTTTTTAACAGACAGAACAGAATTTTTTTCAGTGTTGATACAGTTTATCATTCGTATCTAATTGAGCAACGGTACTTTCTTCCAAAACCATGAGCGATCACAGCGATTATTACTTGCAACAAATCGCGAGAATAAAGAAAGAAAAAAAAGAGATGAAACGCCTACGCATGTCGCGTAATCGCCGCGCTACCGAGGAAGCGATAATCGCTGGTCTCGGTGGCTTATCACTGTCGCCCGATCATTTTTATTCGTCGTGACACGTGCCGCTCGTAATTAACGGAAAATCACCATGAACCGTGCATATGTGGATTCGGGAGTCGTGTGATAGGCACGCGGCGATTACGCGATCGCGTGTTACGCGCTCATCCTAAGCGCGCGCCGCGCGCTGTCCTAACACGCTCCCTTAACCGTCGACCTCGCTCTGGTCTCCGCTCGACGACGGTAAGTCAATCGATCTACCTCAGGCGGAACACGCGTATTGACTTCCCGCGCGACGTGCGACGGAAACGTGCGTTTACGAGAGAGATACGACACGGCACGAACGACCGTCGTCAACGAGGCAAGAAGCATCCTTCCGGAGAGAACGCGAGGTCGAGGAACGATTAAATTCGAACGTAGATCCGTATTCATAGTTACTTGAATCTCATTTCAAGACTATATTAGGTGCGATATTCAGACTAAAATTCTGTATCCTGAAACGCGAACAATTCAATAGCCATACTTTGATGAGGAATTATTCTAATAGAAAAAAATTTACATTTAGAATGTAATAATAATGTAATACATTTACAAAAATTTATAATGTATTATATTATATAATGTAATATATTATATAAAATAATGTATAATATTTAATATATTAACAATATATATTTTACTTAATTAATTTGAAAACTGTAGAGTTTTTGTTACAAGATATATTTATTATAACATTATTAGATATTATTTTATTAGAAGATATATTTAAACGTAATTTTTTCAAGTTATTTCCAAATCACTCGAGTGATACGCAGTTTTTTCGACTCAAGCTTTAGCTAATACAAAATTCATGGACGATTAATATGCATATAAGTACGTGAGATCTGTTCTCAAGTCTTCACTCTCGCGAAAAAAAAGAATTCAAGCTATATTGCAAGACAAACTTGGAGTTCTTTGATACGAATGTGACATTACAAATGTCAGATTGATTCTTAAGATCCGTCTATCGAACATGTTTCATGTCTCAAAACTAGTTTCAGATAAGTATCTTTGAAAAAGTACGACTATAAATACGGATCGAGATAAAGAACGGAAGCATGTGATCCACGCGTGAACACAAAACGGATAAGATCCTGAAATGAAATGTTCGCCAATATGCTCGTTCGTCTGGTGGACATATGAAGGTAGAGATATATCGTTCGTGTTTTTATAATACTGATTTCTTCATTTTATCAAGACTTTACTATTTTATTTCAGTAAATATCTTATGCCTTAAAGCACGCAGCTCTTTTTTTTTTTCTTTTTTTACTTTTGCAACAACGCGGGAGTGTGCTAGTTGCGATGGGACATCCGACAGAATAATCACCGCAGAAGTCAGTTTGTGACGGAGAGATGGAGATTTCATTATTTCGCCATGCACGGCAGAAACCAGTTGCTCTGGTTCGCCCGACGGATGCAGGATGCAGCTGAGTAGAGGGAGGACGTACTTATATAGGTAAAGTAGTTATGTCTATATATCGTCCAGTCCTGCTCCGGGGGACTACCTTCCTCTGACCGGCCGACAAAAGGGCAGCCACAGATAAATGTAAATATGTAACTATAAAAAAGAAAGACGAGAAAAAGAGGGAATAAATACTTACGGTCAAAAGTCAATATTGTGAGAGGAGTCCCCGTCGGTTCTCGGCTTGCTCAAGATGGAAGCCGCGTTTGGGAAACTCGGCGCGTTTTCTCTTTGTTTCCTTGGGAACGCGCGCGGCCGCGCATCCCTCGTTATGCGCGTCGTTTAGTTAGATTATACTTGATCCTGCCGCTGTTGTGCGATACAATTTGAAATAATCGTTCAATCGTTCAATCGTTTCTCATCTCGCGCTTGATGACGGACATCGTGAAAATTCGAGATTTTCGTACATCGAGCCCGAATAAATTGACACCTGGCTGGGATGAATTATTTCCGTCGATGTATTTTATTATTTAGATCTTCATTTTCAGTCACTTTGATATAAATAATACATCCAGTCTT
Source organism: Tetramorium alpestre (assembly GCA_021460005.1). Taxonomy (NCBI): domain Eukaryota; kingdom Metazoa; phylum Arthropoda; class Insecta; order Hymenoptera; family Formicidae; genus Tetramorium; species Tetramorium alpestre. The sequence goes on from JAJVSH010000011.1 coordinate 2,139,943, forward strand.
TCAGTCCAATTCCTCTTCTGTTAATTTAATAACGTCTTCGTGCAACATTTGCGCAGAATTATTTTTCCGTTTGCGACAACGTATCTCGCTCCATTCGGCCGAGCGAATTTTTAGCTTTCTCCGGAGCGATTTCGGACAAAACAGCTTTAACGCTCCCGTGTTAAGAGGGAGAGGGGGAGGGGAAATTTGTCATCAACACGGCGATATCCCTCGTCTTTGATTTGGCACGTTAATTCCGCTGCGATTCGCGGACGCGTCACATGTCGGGGGGGCGCGGGGGATTCGCGGTCGCTAAAAATCACCCTCTGCATAATGCAGGTATAACGATATAAGCGCGATCGGCGCCAAACTTTTACCACTAAAAGCTTTCGAATCGCTGGTAAATTTGTCACCGGGCAACAGCCCGTTCGACCGATAATGGCGCGCGGCGGCGGAAAATAATCGCCGGCTCGCATTACGGATCCATTACATACGGGATCGCGCGCCCAAACACATATTAACCCCCGTGGCGTTTTGTACGCGGACGCGCGCGGCCCCGTCGCGTCCCCCGCCGCATTCGGGGCACCGGAGTACATCGAGCGCAAAAATGATCGATTATAGAAGCCGTACACGTGCACGCGCGCGCGCTCCTCGGCGGAAAGTATCCGGCCTCTCGGTGGACGTTACGATCGCGCGTACGTCCCTGGACTGTTGGACAGTGTCCCGATGAATCTTCCATAGTTAAAATTGTCCCGGAAAGTGTATTTATAAATCCGCTGTACGTCCCGCGTGCGCGATCTTTTTTTCCCCCGGACTGACATTCGCATTCGGTTGTTACGGACGCATTTTTGAACGTTGCCATTTCCCGGTAGTTAAAATCGCTCGAGAACGACGTTTGCAGATCTGTTTGTAGATCATGCATTTTATTTCGCGAATTTTTTGACCTACTGAAATCGGACTCCTTTCCTTTTTTGACACATGTGAAAGGTACTTATTCGTCTCGACGCGTCTCTTTAAGCCATGTCCATTAGAACCACCAGGAATTTTCTAACGTAATTAGAATGATGACGCTGGAGAACGAAATCTCTATTAATGCATTAACGCCGCGCGACTCGAAACGCGAAAGGGATTTATACGTTATTGCCCTCCGGCTGTTTTACAGCCACGAAGGGATTAATATATCTCGGCGCGTGTTGTGTAACAGATCCAGTGCCTAGAGGGGCTAATCATTGCTTTTCAACCGGATCCCTTGCGGAAAAACAACCTGCTCAAGCCCTTCTCCCGACGGCCGAAATGTATTTTGTACTTTTTATCTTATTAATACAAAGCAATATTGTCTTAACGACACGAAATCCACGATTGAAAGGTCAAAACGAGAGACCAAACGGGGAAAACATCTTGATATGATGATATTATTGAGCGATTGAACATTTTTTTATATTTACTTTTACATATTCTTTTTTTTAGTTCTTTTTTTTTGCGCAGGCAGAATCGCGATATAAAAAAACGTTTGGAAACTATTCCTTTATTAAACAACACCCAAAAAAAATTTGATATACGTGGAATTTAAATCTTACAATTAGAGGATTTTACTCTTATATTGACCACAAAAGGATTCCTCTGAAATCAAGAGAAAAATAGTATAAACAAGAGTAATTAAAAGAGAAAAAAATATTTTTCACTTTATTGAAAGAGGAATATGTTCGCTGTAAAACAGTAGATTGTAGGAAAAATCATTTTAAACATAAAATACTTTTTTTTTGGGTGAAGCTTTATTTGGCGCAATCGCCGCAAGACTTTTCTGTTTTTTCCGCCGCCCTTTCCCTCGTTGCATTCCTACCCAGTTACACGTGGAGATCTCGCTGAAAGCCCCGCAGCTTCTCGTCTCGGGAAGACAGGCGCGCACAACTCTGACGCTACCGCGTTGAAAAGGTTGACTAAGCGTTCGGCTCCGTCTCTCTCCCGGTCGTTTTGCTCTCAAGGTTTTGTTTCTCATCTCGAGGAGAGAGAAACGGACGAGCGCGGGATAGCTGTATCACGCACACCGAGGCGCGTCTTTCTCGCCGCGGTAATGACGGGTCGCTTTGCTAATTGAAACATCGATGCATGTATCGGCGGATATTATTGCGAGTTCGTAACTTAGTACCGCTTGGGACGTCCCGTGGTAATTTTACTCTCGATTGACACTCGTTAATACCTTCGCTCGTCTGTGCGCTGGTCCTTGAGATACAAATGCCCGCCGATGCGGCCATTAAATGCGCAACGAACTCTAATTTATCGGAATTATCTCCGAAGGACAATAAGGATTCAATAGATAGAGTCTTAGAGAAATATCGCGAAGCATGATTACGGAATATTTACATTCGTAAAAGCTTTCGGTGTTTTTCGTTCATACAAATGTTCTAGTTTGCAAATGGATAAAGTGTGTGAAACACGAGTGAATTAATATCGTCTTTACGTAATTATATAATTAACACACTCGTAATCATACGTTATACGATATCGCATGCCATCATTCTTCTTATAGAAATAGGAACAAATGTTGAGAGTTGAGCATTTATTTATTGTAAAGATATCAATAAATTTTTATGAAAATTAGTAACTAAGAATTTAAAATAAAAATTAACTTCTCTTTTAATAAAAAATATTTGTATATAAAAGTGAAATAAAATGAGAAACTTAATATATTTAATGAATATTTATTAAGAATTAAATTACAAACAAATCTAAAAGAAATAATTTAATAATATTAATAATATTAAAAATTTAATTAATTTCATAATTAGTTTAATATAAATTACAACAAAAAATGTAAATTAAGAGCAACAGAATTTTTAACAATTAGTAAGAGTAGTAACTTGTCTTCTGTTACAAGATATAGTGCTACGTTCACAAATATTAAAACATTTACTCGTTAATCCGGTTTATTATTGACGCGTATTTCTTACTCAGCTCGTTGTTTCCGAACAATGACGAACATGTGGCTGAAAATTTTGCGATCTTTTTATTAAATATCGAATGAAGATCTCGCAGCCAATCCCCACAAGATACATAGATACATAGTCAGTAAATCCATGCAGATATAATTCGAAGATGCGCGCGATCCTGTTTATCATGAATAATAGAAACGACTCGATTTGGCCGATCGGATCGGGCGCGTCGGACCTTTATTTCTGCAGAATGCAGGCGTGTTGCTTTCGCTAGACAGGATCCAGGTCCACGGGAGAAAAGTGACGTTCTATCGCAGATCAAAGATCGACGCCGCGCCGCTGCGTCGCCCCGTCATTGTCTGGCGTGCGCACACGAGTTATATAGGGTGTCTTGAAAACGACGCAGGACTGTGACAACAAAAATATTTTAGCCCTTCAAGAATCGGCTTTTTCCGCAAAAACAAAGAATTTTATTTCAATGAAATTATGGTTAAATATAATAATTTTTTTTACTACAAATTTCAAAGGTTTAGTAAAGTAAGCGCTCTGGCTTTAAAAAGTCGATTCTCAAAGAATTAATGCACACACGATGCATAACTTACGCGAAATTCACTTTTTTCCCGTCGCAATTCGAATCGTCTGTATTGATTCAACGTTTACATATATTTCGATAATGTAGAAGAGGTGGTTTTGGGAGAGGTGATAATATGGGAATGACTGTTGAATTCGATACATAAATTTAGTTATTTAGTAACTCGCCATAAATACTTAACAACGTTCTGTCTACTTACCCTGGTATTCCCAGGCCAATTAAACAAAAGACTGTGAAAAGAGCAGACGTGTTTTTTTGCTCACCATTAAACTTTTACAATCAGCTCGTTTTTCGTAATAAATTGAGCAACTTGGAGTAATCTTTACTAAACTATTAAAAGTGCTAGTATTTAAAATAGGTCTTGTTTTATTATTATATTATACTACTGGAAAAATTTTCTAACAAAGACATTTTCTTCAAACCCCTTTCCCGCAGTTCCTATATTACCACCTTGTTTTCTGGAGATCCGAATTGATTCTGAATTTTTAGAAAAATCGTTTTATCCGCTGAATGTAGAAATGTAGCACTTTCACGAAAATCAAATGTTTGCAAAGACGAAGAACGCTGATGTTGACTGCGTTACTATAATTAGGCTCAACTAACTGCAGACATAAAAAGACCTTCCTACCACCTATCTCCCCTACGACACATGTCCGCATTCAATATCAGCGCTCGATCTTTAATCATGTTTCAATCCAACTAAAAATGAATCGTCTCGTACAAACGTGTCCTCGACTGACGAGGAAAATCGCGGCTCCTCTCCTTCCTCTAGGCCGGCCACCCCCGTAGGGGGTAGCCACCGCGTCGCGCTGCGTCGCGCGATTTTATTAACGCGCGATGATTAATGCCGTTACCGCGGGCCGATCTAAACGGCCGGAAGACGCGAACCGTCGCGCGCGCGGCTCCCATCGGAATTCCGTTTCGCGGTGCTCGCCATTGAACCCATGAATTATTATACTCGGGCGTGAGTCGCGGGTTTAAGCGGCCCTGGAAACGGCAGATCGATATGGCGCGCCCGCGCAAGGCGCGTCCGCGGGACCGTCGCTTTTACCGCCCGCGTAAATGCGCGTAGACGCGTAGACGCGTAGGGCGACCGCGGCGGCCGAGGACCCCTCTACCCCGGCCCTGCCCCTCGCCCTCGACCTCCCTTCAACCCCTCTCTTCGACGCGTCCGTGGAGACACGCACGCGCGCACACAGTGGCACGTCCACCTGTGTACACGCACACAGGATGTCCCGGACTCTCGCTACACCGCCGCGTCACCGCCGCGCGTCGGGAATACTACATCGGGGGGGTATTTCCTTCGCCGCCAACATGGAGGGTGATTCCTCGCGCACGGGAGAGCGGCGGCGGTGCTCGATCGTCCCCGAGTTACGTGGGGTCGTAGACGAGGGTTCCTCTTCCTACGCCTTCCTTCGAAATATGACGTCCGGGAGGGTGAACGCGGACGAACGGAGTCTCTCTCGCTCTCTGCTCGGTGCGATTAATCTCGCGCGGGCGGGAGGGCTCGACGGAATTTTTATTCCGATCAACGGGGATAGTTAAAAATTCAGCGTACTTGAAGATTTAATGCCGAGATTGCGAGGGAAGGCTGACGCGGTTTTGATCCACCCTTTGCGTCTCTAGATATATGTATAGACACTTGACAAATTCGGAAGTGGAGCGCACGCTGTGCGCAAATTGCGCTCCTTATCAATAATCGCTCGATTTCTTCTGCCAATTAAATTTCAAAAATACAGGCCCTTAATTAAAGTCTATGCCTTTTGAAAATTAATGTAAATTTATCATTATTTTAATTTGAACGAGAAAATGATCGTCAGGATGTCAGGACTTGACGAGAAGTAAATACTTGAGATGAAGTCGCCGGTCGAATCTTTGGTGAAACGACACGTGAGAGCAATGCGACTGAAATAGTTAAACTGTTAGAGGAATACCGGGACACTCTGTACATGGGAAAATAGAAACCGGGTTGTCCCGCGAGGGTGACTCGGTCTCTATCTCGTGATAATAGCTCCAACCACGTACTTCGAAAGTGCTTTCGACATCCGAGCAAAATCGATAATCGAGAATCTCATTAAATTCACTTACTTTATATACAACATTTATTCGTTCATTATTATTATACTCATAGGTGTATATGTGTGTGTATGCGTTTGTTTTATGACACCTGCATCTTACGTCTCGATCGATCTTCGGTCTACAAGTTACTGCGAAGCTGGATTAGCTATATTTATAACATTAAACTGTAACGACGTATTCAAAGTGCTGACGCAAAGTTCTGTGTTTTCTAATCTGGCGACAAAGGCATGTCTCGCCAGGTGAAATAAGTTTTTTTTTCCTAATCTTGGGTCTTCAGGTTTTCCCACACAACCTCTCGTATTTGTTCATCTTCTAATCCTCCGATGGAACTTCAAGTTATCGAAATTTTCAGACCTATTATCGGACTTCTCGGTTTCTCGGTTTTCGTCATCTTAAATTCCTGAGACTTTCAGGCTTTCGAATTATTTTCCACTTACGGAAGCTACTGAGCTCTTAACGTTTTATTATATTCCATTATTTTTTTTTATCAATGTTTTAATTATCAGATTATGAATTAAACATATGATTAAAAACAAAGATCTAATCATCTATGTAGAATTATTTCATCAAGCTTATCAGTGCAATTTAACAACAAAATATGATTGTACGTTCGATAAAAGAGTAGTTTTCAAATATGCTGAAACATCGCGTGATTTTACGCATATAATTTATATAACGCTAAAAATAAAGAAAGAATATGTAAAGATAAACTAAAAAAGCATGCAAGCATCGAACAAGATCATAAAGATATTTCCTCATGTTTACTCCCTTTTGCACACTTCTTGATCGTTTTCTGGATTTCGCGTTAAGATATAACATTGCTTTGTATTTACAAAAAAAGAGGGAAAGGGGGGAAGCATTTCGCTTGTATCGAATGTTAGATCTAGCCGAATCGTTCTGCCGCGCAACGCCGTTCCGTAGCCGTATACGAGTGGGAACCAAGATACGGCTTACCGTGGATGTGTTAAGCGGCACAAGCGTACCAGTTCGAAGAAAAATTGGGACACGCGGGGGTACGACGCGCCGCGCTGCGCCGCGGCGTCGGCTAGGAAGAAGGCTCCAGGCCCGTAGTAAGGGAACAGAAGGAGGGAGGTTGATGGGGAGAAGCTTTTAGCCAAGCTAGATGGTGCCGAGATAACGGCGCGTCGAAGTGCAGAGTGCGGCCATACCGCGCCGCGTAGTATAGCATCCGTTCTATACAAGCCTGCGCCCGCGCGCATCGCGCCGTCCGTCGTGCTGCACGCACGCGTGTGCGTCACGCACGCACACGCGTGCACGCGCTCTGCGCGCAGCGTGTATTTTTGGCGCCGAGCGCGGAAATTGACGCGCACTCGCTAAAGAGCGGCTGACTTCGCCGCGCGAAAATAATACGTAACGCACGAGGAATCGTCGATCGGCGATAACAACGGTACACACGAATTTCCGAGAGAAGCCGGCGGCAAATGAACATGCTTGCCTGCATCTTCGTAACGCGACAAGTTGAATATTTATAAAATATACAAAAGGGGAGGAGGTAAAAGGGATAATTACAAGATTGCATAATTATAAAATAACGCATCCTTTTTATGTGACGCTCGAGATTGGCGAACAACAGGAGGAGCAGATCGAAGTAGAGCTCGCTTATCGAGCAAAATTCGAACACGAGCGAACTCGAGTCCCACGTACAGGCCGTAGGCTGGCGTTCAACGCCGTGTGTGTCGTTCGTATAATTCGAGCCGTCTTAAAATAAAATCCAACCGCGTTAGAGCTACAGCTCATCGTTCATCGTCGACATACACAGATTGATTGATTCGCGGGTGGTTGAATTTTGCCTAATAAATGACTACACGCATCACTCTCTCTCTCTCTCTCTCTCTCTCTCTCTCTCTCTCTCTCTCTCTCTATTCATTCTCTTTCTCTCTTACCATAGATAACGTCTCAGTTTATCTACTTGCCGAAACGCACGCTGTTAAAGAATGGTGAAAACTGCAACGTCCTTTTGTTCCCTTTTCAACAGAGTGGAAATTTCAAGTGGGTGACTCACGTGAAATATATACGCTCGAAAATATTTTGAAGGTGAAGGTCTGAATACACGAGGGTGACAGTAGGATCATCGAGGATACCTGGTTAAGGTATCGAGACAAGACATCGTAAAGTCTGGCGCCAGAAGCAACGATACGGGACGCACTTAACGTGTATCATTGTATGGCAGCGTCAGGAGCAGTCTATGAACCTTTCTCAAAGTAAGCTTCGCCCTTCTTACGATAAATTTTACATTAAATATTAATCACTGCTCATAGAAATTTTTTCGGTAATGAACATACGATATGATACATCATTACGACAATTATATAGCAATACGTCAATAAAATTAAACGCAATTGATCAATTCCACACTGAGAGAAAAATGTAGTCACTTTTGGCCTCAACCATAATTTTATAATATTTCTAACAATAAATATGATTAAGTTAAGTATATGCATCATTATGTTAACTACAATTATCGTTAGAAATATAAAATTGTGGTTGATGTCAAAAGTAACTATATTTTTCTTTTACAATTAGTGCAAGAGGTAAAACACTTTTTATCTCTTCTTCTGTAGCATTGACAGATCGACGTTAAATATTTCAGAGGATAAGAATATTTTGAAATTATGTGGGAATTAAAAATATTGAAATTAATTTTAACTGAATACGAAATCCTTGAAAACTTTATGAACTATGGTTTAATAATGATTCCTATGAGCGCGCGCGATTTCACTTCTGCCCGGATATATTAATATCTATATGTTCACTATTAGACGGGTAAATTTTAATTAAAACACACGGAGAGGCTGTTGCAGGTGTCTCGGAATTCAAAAGATTACCTGGGTTCGTATATTTTCAAGAGTCTACCCTCATTAGTATTGAATTTATCGATGTTTGTCGGAGAGGCATGATTAATGTTTGTGCAGATTTCGGTTTTCGAATTTTCACGGATGGTTCCGACACGGTCGACAGATCCCACACACAGACTCTTCCTTTTTCAGGAAAAAAGTTCTAGGAACAAAAAAAGACATTCTTCTACTTTGTGTCGTTGAAATCAATTTTCGACGCAACTTCTTTCATGTCACCATCAGTTTGACAATATATGAATGAAATATCATATTATATGTTCTCATATTCATTAATCTATTGTAGGATTGTGCTACTTGATTTTCTATCTTGAAGTAGGATCTTTAATCATTTATTCTTACATAGAGCGAATAAATGTTCATTTAAATATTAAAAATTGAAACTATACCAAATGATTCCAATCGAAAGAGACTATTCGAAAAGTAAAATGAAAATAATTTATCATACATCATACATTCGAAATTCGTATTAGCCTCGAATGGAAATTGTAGAAAAATTGCGCCTTGCGCGAAAATAAAGCGGATATTTAATTTAATGAGAAACGTTCGCTAAGTTTATGCCACACTCGCTTATGTTTGCCGAAAACGTCGGGCTTCCCCGCTTCAACGAGGGCCTCGTCGAACTGATAAACCGCTGTCAGTGTTACTGTTTTATCTCGACAGTGTGGAACGCGCTTCTGTAGACTCGCCATTGGGATTCCAGACCTGGTCCTGGTAAGGTAGCAGGAAAAAGAATAGCGAGTGGCGCCTTAACGCGCAGGGGACTGGCAGCCACGACTCGTTGTCGCGCTTCACGGAACTAAATCCTACCTACTTAAGCGGCTCAAAGCGGCTCCCGATACGACGGGTGGTCGTGAATATGGAGGTCAATCGGTGCCCCGAGGTGTCTTTCTCAGTGCGAAAGAAAGCCTTAATCCGTCCTAGGTTTTGCGTCCTCCCCGCAACGTCGTTCTCCCTCCTTTGTCCCTTCGCCCTTAAACGTCGTCCTTTACCCCTCTGCTATGCTGATTTAAGTGTCGCAACATCGAATAGTTCTGTGATTAAGCTTCGTGTCTCGCTCCCGAATTTTTCTTGAGTTAAACGGAACACACACTGAGGCCAAGTGAAACGATCTATCTATCTCTATATTTATAATAAGGATGAAGAGAAAGGCATAATATGTTTATTATAGCGTACCCACATTCTTACAGGATTGCTTTATTGCACTCGTAAAGTTATAAACTTCGAGAAAAAAAATTTTTTTTTAAACATCTTTTATCTTCCTTCAATTCCTAATTCTACTGAATTCTACTGAAAAAAAATTCTGGTTAAAAACAGACAAATCAGAAAATCTTGTAGGATTGATCAAATTCTGGTTATTATAATAGGAATTCTGGCTATTATAAGTTAAGCTATTATAAGTTAAAGTATTAAGTTTTATTATAATAACCAGAATTTCTCTTATAACAACCAGAATATTTGATCAATTCTACACACGATTTTTCTGATTCATCCGTTTTTAACCAGAATTTTTTTTCACTGTATGAATATTAGAAACGAGAGGACCTCAAATCAAAGAGGAATAGTGAAACAAAGAAAGAGAGAGGGAATGCTCTCATGAGCGTTTAGTTCCGTGTCAAATTACTATCTAGTTCGGGAAGTCGCACCGAACACCCCGAAATAGAGGGCTGAGGAGAGACGGCCGTGGCGACGGCGACGGCGGCGGCTCGTTGTAAGCGTTTTGAAGTTCGCGTGAATTATTGCGGACCATCGGCATGCCTCGTGCATGCCTTCGAGAGGCTCAAGCGAGACAGTTACGAGAGGAAGAAAAAGAGAGAGAAGGGGGAGGGGCGGGATGGAGACGCGAGAGGGGAGAGAAAGAGGCACCGAGGAGAGAAGCATCTGCTCCGGGATGCGTTCGGTGCTGATAGCTTTGTCGGCTTGCCGCGTCTACACGCTCCTACGCGCTGAGCCGCTTAAGAAGCCTTCCTTTACGCTCCCACTTCACGAAGCATCCCTGTGCCGTCCCCGTGCCGTGTGCGTCCCCCATTGTAGAATTTCGTAATTTCGAGACGCGTTGCGCTTTACCGGTCGCTAAGACGGATCTCCTGACACTCGATATCGCCGTGAAACGATTTTCCGACTCAGGTTGGCGAGTTAGCAGAGCGCGGGAGATTTTCGTCATTTTTCCGCGCCGATTGCGGCGCATTGGAAAGGATCCAATCGGGTTGTCATTTACTAGACGATCTGGGTCCTTTAATTTAACATTAACAAACGTAACTTTAATAATACATACACTAAAAACGGACGAATCAGTAAAATCTTGTAGGTTGACCAAATATTCTGATTATTATACTAGAAATTATAAAAATTCTGATTATTATAAGTTATTAAGTATTAGGATCTATTATAATAAGAAGAATATTTGATCATCAATCTTACAAGATTTTCTGATTCGTCCGTTTTTAACCTAAATTTGTTTTCAATATATAGATATTACATTAAAAATTTTAAATTTAAGAAATGATAATTAAAAAAATTGGTGCAGAAAATAATAATTAAATTATTTTCTCGTGGTGTATGTTTCCTTTTTTTGTAACTACCTTAAAGATGAAAACTATGTTGTCGATTCGCATTAAAAAAGACGTATATGTAAATTTTGTAAACCGACCTAATGGCCCTTGATGGTAATGGTACTGACAGTTTTACGAGTACTACGAGATGTACGTCACAAACATTTATAGTAAGTTCGAACGTATGTTATCGTGTCAAAATGTATCGTCCGTGACTTGTCTTCCGGCTCGCACGCTTCGCAAGCGTGTCCCGAAAATCCGCTGTTTATTTAGTTCACGTGCGATTTCGTAAACGCAATAAGACATTAGGTATATGTTCCCGGTGAAACGTCGTACGGCTCTTATATGTATAGTAGCTGAACTCATCGTTAAACTCATCGAGATAATAAAAGCGTTCGGAAATGTTTACCTTCGCTCTAACGACGATTCGGTAATATTTTCGTGACATTCGAAGTATCGGTACAAGCATCTGGAATGCATAAAATTGTAATGCATAAAATTCAAGCAATCTTCTCCTAATGGAGACCAAATACGCGCTCGTCGACTTGTAAAAGAACGAAGGCCGACGAATTCTTTCAGTTCCTTTGATAGAGACGCGCTTTGTATTGATTACAATTAGAATTGTTGCACAACTGAAACGTCGATTAAGTGTGTTTCTATATACCAACGATCACCCAAAAAAAAATTTGATATATGTGGAATCTTCTAAAGAGAATTTCTTAGAGAATTTTACTCTTATATTGACCTCCAAAGGGTTCCTCTGAAATCAAGAGAAAAATAGTATAAACAAGAATATTAAGAGAGAAAAAGTATTTTTCACGTTATTGAAAGAGGAATATGTTTGCTGTAAAACAGTAAGCTTAGAATATGAGATTATAGGAAAAATCAATTTGAACGTAAAATACTTTTTTTTGGTGTGATCCAAATGTATATCAGACTCTAAAAATTTTGCACTCTTTAATTTATTATTATAATATTTAATTATTTCTGATTACTTAAATTTCTTCTCTTTTTAACATTTTTTAACATTTTTAAAAGAGATCTTTCATAATCTATCAAATATCAGATTCTAGAATTTTGCAATTTTTCGAATTTTCTCTCGTTCGTTTCTGTTTACTCGCTTAAATTTTACTTTCATTAATATCTTTTCATGTTAAAAAGAAATTCTCTACGGGGGTACACGTTGCACGACAAGCTGGATCTTTTATCATCAAAATGGCCAGTCCCCGATATTGTATTCCTACCGGCTCGCCGATTGATTCGCTGGCGCAGCGCGGATTAGCTAAATGCGCCGCAAGCGAACCGCGAAAGCTCTTCCCGTTCTTTTTTTTGCCGTGCGAATCGCAGCACGCCACGCGAGGCCGCTGCTCTCTTTTTCAACTTTTTTTGCGCAAGCTTCTTTCAGGCTCGAAGAAAGGAGCTTCCGCTTGAATCGCGCCGTTGTGTCGTGCGACACGCGAGCCGCGCCTACATCACCCGTCGCGCGTTCAAGTTCGGGCTATTCTTCTCCTCTCGCGGCTGCAAGGAGGATCAATATTAATCCTGCGAAATCGAACAACGAACGCAGTTTTACCGGAAGAAATCGACAATATCGATCGCACCTTCACCTTTAATCAGGGCTGCGTATATTCGCATTAATTATGTAATTGCAGCAGTTCAATTTTGTTTGTCATTAAATGAGCGACGCGTCAATGTGAATGCGGTATTAGAAAATATCGATATTATTTAATCTAATTCATACATTAAAGTGGCAATGGCAACAAATTACCGTAACACTATTACCGTTTTTATCGCAAATTACCGTAATGTTGAATATTTCACGTAAAACGGGACTGTCACATTTAGCAAATATATAATAGAGATATCTTTATCTATTTTAAACTACAATACCGGGCATTCTAATAGCATTAGCTTTCACTTTTGTTAATATCTTCGATCGATAATTTTCTAGTAGTACCAAACGGCCTTTAGATATTAATTTTTTACATTATTTATTGACATGCGCTTGTAAAACGAATACATTTGTTTAAATATCGCGTACTTTCTCCAACTGCAGACATTTTGCCTGCAACAGTGCCGATTTCCGTTCCCGATGTCCTCTCATAGTTAGAGAATATATATTTTCGTAATTATCAATGAAAGTTCATCTTGAAATTTATAGAGAAAGTTTAATTTGTTAATTTCAATTATAAAAAATTACAAATGATATTATTACACAAATATTTTTTACATTCGAAAAAATGTAAGAAATTCTCTTTTGAAATTTTTATTTTTAGCCTTTAAGCGAATTTTATTGTCGAATCTTCATTTCGTGTTGCCAATCGGGCCTGGAGTTAGAATTTCATACGGAGATATAACGTTCATACTGAGTGAAAAATAACAGCTCAAGAAAGAAAATAGGATTTTTTAATTTACAGTCGCTGACACTTAATTCCGTGCTGCTCCGTTTATTTTACAACTATCGAACGCACGTGTATTAAAGTCTAATGGGAAAACTTTTGGAATCGTTCTGTCGAAAGACTGTGCGATATTTAGGAGAAAAGAGACACTCTAATTGGTCAGATAATGCCGCGGTTTTTTTTCTGGCTGGAATACAAAAACGGTAACTGCCGCGATATTCAATCCGCCATTCAGCAGACGTAATCTTGTCAAACATTGATACGGCAGTGCGGGCGACGTGTCTTATAGAAACCAGACGATTTAACGAGACTTTCAGGCAAAAAGCTCGCTCGTTGAATCATAATGTCGGATAATGTGGCGAGAATGAATCACCGACCCGACGAGCGCGAAGGAAATATTTACCTCCGCGAGAAACGCCACGCGCTTCAAACTCTGGCCGAGCCGAAACGCCCGGATGAAAACGTCGGGCGAGCGAAAATTTTATTTCGTCATTCGACGAATCGTCGACGGTAAAGGCGATTCCCAACGCTATTCCGACGATATTAAAATCACTCTCGCTAACCAAATGAAGATGAATTAAGGTAAAAAATTTAAGAGAATGAATTATTATTATGTACGACGACTGGAGGTTCAAGGAACACGAAACTCCGCACTTTAAAGATTCTATTCGATTTAAACGCCACTCGGTTTGTTTTTAATAACGCTCGGTTTAATAACGCTTCGATGCCTTTCCGTTTCGAAATGCTTACATAACAATTCGAATCGCAATGCGATTTTCTCAGAGATATATTTTATATTTCTCATAATTAAAGAGATAAAGTTACCGTGAAAGAAATTGTCATTACAGACAAGACATGTCGTTTTAAAAATGTCGACCCTAGAATCGCAACACGAACAAACATTTCAATTCAATGTCGAGAGAATTATACACGTGCGAATTTAATTAAAAATTATCGCGCGGAAAGCGTTAAGACATTTTATTTCGTAAGTATTTTATCGATAATGAATATTACCTTCAGCGTTACTATTAACAATGAGAAAGAGCGAAAGAGGGAGAGAGAGAGAGAGAGAGAGAGAGAGAGAGAGAGAGAAAGAAGCTTTTTAATAACATAGCAGACATTGTGATTCTGGTTCGGAATAAAGCGCATTGTGATTCTAGGATTAAAATAACAAATAACAAATATTTGTACTCGAGAGTAATTGTAATATACCCCCCTCCTCATCATTGTCCTTGTGTATTCGTTACCTCGCTCATTGTTTTTTTTTCTTTTTTTGTCTTAATTTCTTAATTGTCTCGTCACTTTTTAAATCGAGGGACGCTCGTGGCCGAGATTTATGGACGAATTGCAGGGGACGAATTTGCCTGGCTCCCTTGCCGCGTTCGCATATGCCGAAAACTTCTCGATTCCGGTTTGTCTTTAAAGCAAAGTATACTTGAATTAACGGGCTACGGTACATCCCCTTCTCGTTCCGATCCGAACCGAACTTTTCGCTGCGCGATGTTTCAAGCCTCTGTCGGACATTGCGCAGAAATCGACCTAATCGATACCTCGTGCGGCGGTAGGAAGAGTCCCGCCGTTCTCTACCGGAGACACGTTCGAAGTGTCCTCGAATATTCCTTTAAAGCGACAGTTTGCTCAGAAAGGAAGGCGACGAGACGGAGGGAGACGGCACGCAGAAGCCGAAACGTTTTCGGGATTTAACGTTATCGGGATAGGGAATACAGAAGGGGTTGAAGGGGGGTGCCGGGGATGTCTGTCAATTTTGAAAAATTGCACATCGCGTATAAGTGGCCGCCATTAGAGATGGCTCCATTCGTCGCGATGACGAACGTATCTCTTCGATTCGACTGAATATGAGGCGAAGTCCAGTTTGCGTTAATGTATAAAAAACATTCCGTTGCTAATAATCTTGTGTACCTCTTCTATCACGAAATTATTTAACCCTACGAGCGAAAAAAATAAGAGAGAGAGACAGTATACATAAACGTGACTGGTTGTAACGATCGGGTCGCAAGTCACGTGAGACAGTGGACCGCGATGGGTATATCGGTACAGCGCGGAATCGTGAGATAGCCGAGGCACAAGCGGGAGAGAGGGAGACGAAGAGACGCGGAGAGGAGAGAGAGAGAGGATATCGCGAGCTGCAGTCGAGCGGACACGGGCATAGCGTGCCACGGACACGACATAGATACCGGCCTTTGGTTACCGCTCATCGGGTAGCATCACGGCAGCGAGCAGATTAACGGAGAGAAAGAGCTGGAGACGAGAGAGAGAGAGAGAGAAGGAGAAAGAAAGAGAGGAGCAGGAGCGAGGAAGAGAGGAACGATGGAAAATATGTCGGCGAAGACGAGTGGGCGAATACGACGATATATCGGCAGCGATGGAGAACGAGAAAGAGAGAAGCGGAGTCAAGACAAAGGAATGACGAAGGGCAACCGGAGGCGTACAAAGGAGGGTAGCAGGAAGAAGGAGGGTAGCAGGAGCGGACGAGGAGAGGAAGAGAAACAGAGAGAGAGGAGAGAAAGAGGGATAACGCGGCTTCGGTAGGGGAAGAGCGACGAGCGACGGTAGAGGTGGACGGCCACGGCGCGGCGGAGAAGAAGGATATACGCGGAGTCGCGGAGGATAGGCAGGAGAGAGGATAGGCACACGCGCGCGAATCGATTAGGTGCGCGTCGGCCATTTTGTTGCCGGTTCGCCGGGAGGCCGCGGAGGCGTGGATCCCGGACGGCGTCGACTCCGCCGCGAGGACGAATCGTTCGCCGTCGCGCGCCGCTCTCTCGCGTTCGATAGGAACGCCCGAAGGTGGTAGGGAAAGTTGTAGAGATCCGCCGCTTTGCTCTAGGTGGGGGATCGATGGTCGGGGAGGAGGTAGAGCGGGGGGCGCGGCGAGAGGGAGCGAGAGAGCGATAAAGAGGCGAGGAGTAGGGATCCGCCAGTGAGGTCCGGTTAGGTTGGGTTGGATCCTCGAGCAGACTATAGCGAGACGCCTAACTGGCAGTCAGTGGCTCCCGGGGCCCCGCGTCGTCAGTCTCGTCGGGGTAGTTTCGTGCAACCGTGCCGTCTCTCTTCTCCTTTCTTTCTCTCTCTCTCTCTGTCTCTTTCTCTCCCTGTCTCTTTCTCTCTCTCTCTCCCTCTCTCCCTTTCCGTCTATCTTTCTCTCGATGCCTGCCCTTTCTTTCTTTCTTCTCACCTGCTCCCCTCCCGTCCCTCCGTCCCGCCGTCCCCATCCTACCTTTTTTCCGCGGTCTCTACCTTTCTCCGGACGTTTCGTTCAGCTTCTGCCACAATAAATGCTTCTTTCGTCTGCCCTTGTCGCTGTCTGTTATCGTTCGACTCACCTCTTCGAGGGCTCCAATAACGGAATATTCCCACACGCCACGCGCTGCCGATGAGTGACAACGTTATCGTGCCGCGAACCCGGTGAGGGACCGGCGAGTCGTCGAGGCACGACGAGACCGACCGCGGAGATCAGGAATGACGTTGCCGTCGATCGCACTCGTGTTTGACAGTCACGAAAAATCTCACGGTCGACTCGCGAAATAAGTTTCGCGATATCCAGCGAGTGCGTGTCGTATCACGGAGTGGTGCGGCGATCCCGAAGAAGGATCCCAAAGAAGAATTGGAGCGGAAGAATCGGGCGAAGATTCGACGAGAAAGAGAGAAGTGCCGGGTGATCTGAGGGAACTCTCGACGAAGCGAGAGATCGTGGAAGTATAAAAAAAGAAAAATAAAAACAGCGGATTCTGAATGAACTTTCGACGAAACGAGAGATCGTGAAAGTGATGGTTAAACTGGACGGGCTGACGAAGCCGGAATAACAAATATATCGGAGCGCCAACCGGTCGAGACTAATTAAACTTCGAAATTCGAAATTTTTTAAAAAATTCATCAAAACTCGCTTCGTGAACATTTCGATGAAGAAAAAATGTAAATCCCGACACGAGCACGTCGATATCAACCAAATTTATCAAACAGCTCTCATGCGTGGTTTTCCGTTTTTTAATTGCGTGAGAATTGGGTTTTAATTATTCGATATACGGAGAAGTCTACTTTACGCGCGATACGTTTTTTTTTTCTTTTCCCCGCGGTGCCGATTCGACTTCCGGTGGGCCTCGGTAGCGTGCACGAAGGCAACGGACACGCACGGGGCGAAGTTTCTTCACGAGTTGAAAGGGTACGGCCGGTGGTCGGCGTACGAAGGCTTCAAGATTGCTCGAAAACCGTCGCGCGACGTGCGCAGGAGTGGCAGAGCTGCGGAAATAGGGGCTGCCGGCGTGATGCAGCGGGTGGGCGCAGCCGGGGGGCCCGGGCCCATCGGCTTCCAGGGCCCTCCGAGATCGCTGAAAATTTCACCGGTCAATATACAGGACGAGCCCATCGACCCCACGCAGAGTGAGTACTCGAGCTTTTTCTTTCCTCGTTTTCCACATGCCTCTCTGCAGTGAAACTTCACTTTTTATAAACCTCTTAATTTTCCGGAGCAAACAATCGATTTGCGAAGTCAATCGAATTTTTCTGCTCTCTATTTCATAGAATTCGTCAGTCTGACTTTCGAGAGGCTTATGCCAGAAATAGTAAAGACAAAATATATGAAGGAGAGAGCTTTACGATGTATAGAAACTAATTATTATTTCATGCTGTTT
The DNA here is from genome assembly GCA_021460005.1 of Tetramorium alpestre. Classification (NCBI taxonomy): domain Eukaryota; kingdom Metazoa; phylum Arthropoda; class Insecta; order Hymenoptera; family Formicidae; genus Tetramorium; species Tetramorium alpestre. Next base: position 2,157,996 of record JAJVSH010000011.1, read on the forward strand.
GTAACCGTAAGTCTAATGAAGGCATAAATTCTGTGCAATATAAGACAGAGCTGTGCTCTGTAACACCTGTTATTTCACGCTGGCTCCACATATAAAAAAAAATAATATGGCTTTGATCACAAAATTGTGATACTTTCCATTCTTCATTCGCAAAACGCCGGTGCAACGAATTGTTCTAATTTTCGTCCAGAAAGTGAAGAAATTCCGTCGCGAGTGTCTCGATTGATCCCACATTGCAGATAATCCTGTTCGATCGAAGGCAATCCTTTTTTTAACGATAACGATAATAAAGTTTTTCTCCATCAATTAACGATTTGTATGCTTCGCTACGTCGATGTTTAAAAAACCCGATCACTCGACAATTAGCTTAATGTGTCACTTCGTTGCGCACACGTCGCGTAATTAGATGGTCAAATAATCATCCTCTCGTATTCATTATTTTACCGCGTCCACACTGCGTCAGCGTAAATCAAAGGACAAATACATTAAATATGGATAGTACTCGTTCGTTGATACATGTATATACATGTATAATTATTTATATAGTTACAAATTATTATTTGTGAATATAAATACCATGTTTCTTTAATTCTTCTTTAAATATCTTCAAACTTTGTGGCTCGAATGATCACGGATTCCAAGTCAGCGACGAAATAAATCGAAATCAATCAATTGTCGCCTGTGCCCGGAATGAAACTTCGGTTCGGAACGAACAATGCAACTGTTTTTACGATTTGATCTTGTCAGAGTGTCGCGAGGCGTCATCTACTCGCTCGTACTCCGGCTTCTGTATTCAAATCGCTCTCGTAAAGTCTTCGAACGTTCATCACGGGATATTCAAGCGACGCAATCGTAATAATAACGCGCGACAATTTTACGATCTCTTACTAAACGACAGTAGACGCCCGTGCGATTTGAAATCGCGAAGAAAAGAGATCCAGCGGCGACGAATGGTCGGATCGAGCGTCTCGCGCTTAACGCAAATCGCACGCGCGCAAACGGTGCAAAATTATGACACCTAGCGACACTCGCAGCATCTCGGAACACCTCGACTCGAACGCGTAAGTATGCGAAACGGCCTCGTTCCGCGACGCGACGTCATTACAATGCCGTTGGCATTGAAATTACCGGGAAGTCGTCGTACGCGTGTCTAGTCATCGCAGGTGAATAAAATCTTTTTGTCGCGTGATAAGCCGGCAGTTAAAGTCCCCGTGATTTATGGGCGACGACTTTGCGTTGCGACCGGCGCGAATCGTAAAAAGATCGCGGCGCTGTGCAGCCTTCGCGAGAGGAAAAAAAGAAGAAGAAGAAAGGAGGAAAAAATCGCCGGACTCCGGCATCCGCGGATGCTTTTCGAGCAATTTACAGTTAATGAAGTGCACTTGTGGTGGTAAATAAACCTTGGGACCATCGTCCATTACGTGACGGACGCGTCGTATCGTATTTTCCGACGTAATATTGACCGTAAATCAAGGATGGATAGTCTCGCGAGCGGGCGAGACAAGGGTGAAGCGCGAACGGACGTGAAACCTGTTAATACGCCCGTAGAGACGCGCGATCGAGATCAATCGTTAATTATCTCGAAGAATGATTACAGAAATGCCAAAGCACGTCTAAGAGAACTTTGATAATATCCAGCGTTTGCGTATCGGCACTGTTAATCTCGTTGAAATACTTATAAATCGTTAATTTGGCAAAAACCGCCTCGTCGGCATGCGATGTATGCTAATAGGTAGCGTCAAGTCGCGTGCATAACGAACGATAATGTTAATCCAACATGTAAATTACCGCGGCAAGTCGCGACGCCTCGTTTAGCGGCGAACGCGAGATACTCAGCCATTTAACATATTTCTGTTTCGCTATAGGAAAAGCGTGTCGTAATACTTGGCGACGAGACAGACGCCGGCGGTTCTGAATTTCGATAATGACGATATTAAAAATTAATTTAGCGATTAGCACCGAATTCCGGCATTCACTCTACGAACGTTACATCCGAGATTTGCATTCTTATAAATTTCATTATCGAGAAATGGCGAAGAGAGAGAGGTAAGGACGGAGAGAAGAGATCGTTATTTATTGATGAGCGTCTCTAGGATAATGTCCTTTCAAGCAAGCGGAAACATTAAATACATTGTTCTCAGCATCTCGCGCTATATTTAGAAACCAAGCTAATATAAGAATGATGAAAAATAATGAAAGAAGAAAAAGATTCGTGATTTAGTAGATACACTGAGAGAAAAATATAGTTACTTTTTTGGTCTCAATCACAATTTTATAATATTTCTAACGATAATTATGGTTAACAGAATGATGCATATAGTTAAGTTAATCATATTTATTCTTAGAAATATTATAAAATTATGGTTGAGGCTAAAAGTAATTATATTTTTCTCTCAGTGTATACGTACATAAATAAATGGTATAATAAATATGTGAGATACAGAGAGAGAGAGAGAGAGAGAGAGAGAGAGAGAGAGAGAGAGAGAGAGAGAGAGAGAGAGAGAGAGAGAGAGAGAGAGAGCTCTTAATCCTCATTTCACCGATACATCGCATCGACGATTCGCAATCTTGGATGTAAAATTAGTACTTACTACTCGATTTGGAATGGGAATGTCTGATAGTATGTTATACACAACTCGATGAACTTACTACCCAGCCGAGTCAATGATGCCGCTCACGCAGGAGCTCGACGAGCCTTTTCCACGTGCAACCGTGCGCTCGTGTGCTCATTTATTATTAACGCGAGTTATCGCATTTTCATAATCGGATACATGGAATATTCAACGGCGCGAAACGATTCGCCGATGATTTTCTGTAATTAAATGTTACAGTGTTGCATTTAACACGTGTTTTTCGCGCGCGCGCGCGCTCGCGAGCGCGCGAATGCGTGCGAGAGCGCGAGCGTGCGAGCTGACGAAGTCGCAATTATCGCGGGGGCAACATTAATATCAACCGTGTTTATCGCTTATAATTATTGCGGCGCTATATTATTCGCGAGTAAGAATGGCGAGTACGAGCGCGTACGTCAACGATAAGAATCGCGAGTCTTTAATTTATGCTCGCGATTAATTCGATAATGCGTTCAATGAGGCGGATGAATAATTAAGTCGATGACCGCGATGCAGGTACTGCCGTATATCGGGAATAAAGAATAATTAAATTTATGTGGAATTGCGCGATCGTGCGGTAATGCGAGCACGCGGTACAATCACGACGCGAGTCCGATTTTCGGTATGGCGAAAGGGATCGATGTGACGATGTAAAATCCCGATGCCCTACTTTGGCGAGGAGTTTGTTAATCGAAGTATCTTAATAACTGAAAAACTTCGGCAAACAAAAGCCGTTGGCAAAGTTTAATGGATGCTATCCAGCGAAAATCTCAGTAATAACTCTGCGATAATGAATAAGTTCAGATAATTAATTTTTGAATTGTGCGAAGAATACTCAATTTCACATTTTGCAACGATCAATTTGAATTTGATCGTCGGCCAGCGCGACTAGGCGGCTGTATTTGAAATTCCAGCGACTATTTGAAACACTATGAAAGACGGTCATTTTACCCGAAATTCCGCGAATTTACTCGATTCATTTGTTTCTACCTAGTCGCGGTAGGTGTTCCTTGATTCAGTCGCGCGATCGAAAATAAGCTTAGCCAGTTTTGCTTCACACACGTGCACTCTCCATGTTTCGATAATGACCGCTTTCGTTAATCAAAACAGGGGAGAGAATGGTTACATCAAAGCCTTCTCCGAAGAATGAAAACCGTTTTCCGTTACATTCGTGCATTCCATTTTTCAAGACGTAAGATAACATTTTCCTGCAGAAATCGTTCGTAAAAATATCGTTGTATAAAAAAATCGTTGTAAAAATAAAAATGTAATAAATATAACAGTAATTTAAAAATAACACTGAGAAAAAATATAGTTACTTTTGGCCTCAGCCATAATTTTATAATATTTCTAACAATAAATATATGATTAACTTAACTATATGCATCATTATGTTAACCATAATTTTTAGAGATTAGTTAGAAATATTATAAAATTGTGTTCGAGACCCAAAATAACTATATTTTTCTTTCAGTGTAGTAAAACGCACAATATTATAAAGTATGATCACGTTTATAAAATATGATCACTTTAATTGTTCTTCCAGTCTTTTCCGTTTGAAGATCCTCGAGTTTCATTGCGGCGTGCAATTTCATTCTCTCCACACTTGCGATCGGATTTTCAGAGCGAGAGACGTTCGCACAAAAGCTGAGAAAAATTCACTCGCGTTACTTACCACGGTGATAGTCGAGGCGGGGAGGACGCAAAAACTCGTCGATCTTCCACCTGCATTCCCCTTCGCGTCCCGCGACGAGATATAGTTTACGTCGGTTTTAATTAACGGCTCGTACATTTGCATGATTAGACCCTGAAACAAAGTTACGCGGTATCAGCATTCCATGCATGGAAAACGACTGCGACGCTAGCGCCGGGATTCTTCGTTCGCCGACGCACATAACTTTGCCCCGCGACGTTAAACATTTAAATATCCGCGTCCACTTCTTTTCTTTTCCTTCCATCTTCCGAAGCGTGCGCGCGTGCGCTCGCATCTACGTATCGTCGATTCGTAATATACATATATGTAAATCGCGCGGAGCAGCTACGCAATTAGATAAACGTGCGCGATGTAATTAGCGACGCTTTCTGCTTACAACGAACTTTGTTCACCTGTTCTCTCTCTCTCTCTCGATCAGGCGTCACGAAACAATGACCACTCCGAACGGTGGCTATTTTCGAAACTACCTGAAGTAAGATTTCGTTTCCAGGAATCTGAATGATTGGCAGGTTTTGAAAATATTTTGGAAATTTTATTGTAGATAGTATAGAACAATAGAATGGCAAGGAAAACTATATTTAATACAGAAGGAAGATATTAATTATCGAACGGGAGAAAATTTATGCTTAGTGAGTCTACAGGAGTGCAATAAAATTTCGTAAGAATTTTTAAATTGAATATTGATTCAGTTGTAAAAAAGTAGTGAGACTTAGTTCGCAAGAAATTAACATATTTGTGACAGTATTACATATGTCTTTTCGTGAATTAAATTTGGTATTCGATGACATAAGATTTTTGCTTGACAGAAGGCGTTTATCTATGCTGTCGATTTTTATTACTTTCTCTCTTACTAATTTTTTGACATAAGAATTTTACTAGTTTCATTCATATATTTTTAGATGCAACTATACATTTTAATTAAGTGTAACTATACATATATCAAACTATTATTTAAGATAACTATTTTTTTAAATTCTTATAATTTAATTTTAATAAATTGTTTAATATTTGATGTTTAATATTTGATTCCATCTTTATATACAAATTATTTTTTAAATTAAAATTAAATTTTATGTTCAATTTTCAGTTATACTTTAATATTATTATTTTATTATATTTGCTATTTACAATTTTCATAAAAATTTGTTTGATATATGAGTTTTATATATGTGTCTTGTTTTTACATAAAACGATATCGAATGCGTGCGATACTATTATACAGTACGTTTCGCGAATATGTTAATAAACTTTTAAAATTCAAAAACCAGTTTTGTGTGATGTTTTTTTTTTTTTAATGACGACTACCTACAACGACGCCCGATGTCTGCCGGACGGGAAACCAGTATACCGCCGTTATCAACTGCGAAATAAAGATCCAGGCTCTCAGCTCGCATCTCGCTAATCCCGATTGTTTGCCCTGCGAGCGCCCATGCCAACGAACGATTTATTTCGTACGCGTGAGAGGAGAGACGCGTGCGCGTTAAGAAACGGGGGATCGGCTTCGGTGGAAATCATCAGCCGATTAGAGTGCAGATGTTCTCATACGGAGATTACGAGCCGTTTCCACCCTCCGCGCGATGCCATCATACGGGGTTAGGCCCGGCAGGGGCGGCGGAAAGTGGATATAACGTCATAGGGTAGGCTTGATTGAATTATCATGAGTGTTTGCGGAACGGCGGCCTGCAATTGAATTAGATGCGGGGCCTTTTCTATCGAAGCGCGTAGACATATATCAGTGTCTCGACACGAGTTTCTCCATCTTTTCCCTCTTCTCTTTTTCTCTCTCTCTCTCTCTCTCTCTCTTGGAGATAAAAATACAAAAATTACTTATATTTTCTCACCAGCCCCCCTTCAATTACAATATTTGAAAGAAAAAGAAATCAACTTGAATGCATTTGTGAGATGAAACATACTTAAAATAAGATGAAACATGAAAATTGTCTTCTTTTAAATTGAGAAAAAGATTTCCATGCCAAAATAAAATTCCTTTAATATTTATATATAGAACACTATTACGATAGTTTCATTTATTACATTTTTACATTTGTTAAAAAAATAATGTTTCTGTATATTTAAATTCATAATAAGTTTAAAAAGAATCGAAATCGGCAGGACAGCAAGATAGGCAATCGCGCGGAATTATATCTGGTTTGTTATCGGTGAAAATCGAAATCGACAACGGCGTGTCGTCCCGACGATACTGCGATCCTCGAGGCAGTTGTCCTACCTCGGACACGGGGAACGGATAGCGTACGCAATCGTTCGGTACACAGAGTTATCGGAGAGATTCTTCGCGGAGCGTGTACAACGAAAAATCAGTGCGTCCCGCGGATCAAAGGCGTGCCGCCCGGTGGGAAAAAAAGGCGTCGCGGGCGCACCGAACAAGACGTCTGATAACGTTTCCGCGACTTATCGTGCGGTCGATTGATTAACCGGTCGACCGATGCGATAAGAATCTCGACACCGATATCCGTCGTCGATGCGTGACGCATCTCGGAACCACGTAATTTTCAATAACGATCCAAATTTATTCCGTGGCGGTAATCCCGAGATAAAAAAGGGCCTTCTTCTAATACACGGAACGACGATGGCATATCGATCAAGTTGCCGCCTTGAAATAGACCCCGGCGGATGAAAAATCGTTCTGAAACTGATCACACTGGTTGTTCCCACTCGTGTCGTAAGGACGAACGTCGACGGGCGCGCAGGGCCCGATCGCTCGCGCGGGATTCAACATCGTACGTGTACGTTTACAGGAAGCGGCGTGCGCGGCTATCGCGCAAAAATATGCTCGCTATAGTTTACGATCACGGGCTGTTTACGGGCCATTTGGTCATTGTTCCGTAGCCACGAGAAAGTCCAGAAGGCCCCGGGAGCGGAGCGGCGCGGATCGGGCCGGACCGAAGATGTCCGGGCCTGGGCTGCGGTCGGCGCCCGGCGCCAGACCCTTCGGAGTCTCCGGTTTACAACACCGGAGTGTCGGACGTGGAGTCCCGTGTTTCCCGTCATTAGACCCCTCTAACGAGAGGGACCGCTGCCGCTGCAGAGGTTCGAGAGGGCTTATCGCGCTACGGGTCGCTTATAAAGAAGCGTAATCGTCGCTCGGGCGCGGTACGTTATGTCCGGTTTATCATTGTTCCCGATCTTCGCCCGAGGACGATTTTTCCTTCCCCCTCTTCTCCCAGAGAAATCGCGACAGGCCTTCCTGCGGGTGGCCCGTTCGGTTGTATCCTGGCGGTCACGCCTCGATACTCGTGCACTTGTCGCGCGGCGAACGTACATGCACGTCTCCCAGACTGCGAGGAACGCAGACAGGCGTCGTCCGTTTGTTTATGTAAGCCCGCGAGGCACGCGTCCATTTCATCGGTTTTTAGCGAAATTTGTACGGTAGGGCGGCCACAAAGTGCCGGCTAATGTTTGACGAAGGGAATTCCTCGGAGTATTTTTCGGTGGCTGTAAAAGGTCTTTCGCATTTTTACACGAGGAGAAACGACGATCGGGACAGTTATTCCGTTATTCCGTTATCTTAGATCGTTAAATAGTTGCTTTTCGTTGTAGGACGTTTATTAAAATGACGGTGCAATTCGTATAAGGTTGTGAATCCAATCGAGCGGTAGCTTTATCTCGACTCGGATGTAAAAGAATTTGATTTATTCAGTGTCTTTACGAGAATTAGGGCTATATTTTCTTACATTCTTTTTAGGTAACATATATTAATGCAAAATAAATTAATGTAAAAATTTGTTATGGATAAGAATATTTAATTCTTCCCTTGTATCTTATTTCTTCGTAATATTCTGATGAAAGAGCATCTAGATATTTTTATTAAATTATTCAATGAAATATGAAAGTGGACTTTCTTGAAGGTCTTAAAAATTGAATATCAGTTTGAGATCGTATTAGACTCATGGCACATAGAAAAATTTAAGCAGGAAAAGACTTAAGACTTAAGAAAATTGAAGCGAAGCAGTAAGGCAGTGACTGCCTTATTGTTCGTCCATGATTGGTCAATTCGCTTAAGTCTTAAGTTTTACTGATTAAGTTTTTTTTATGTGCCATGGGTCTCAATTTGTATAGAACATGTTGACAATTGACGTCGAGCAAACGTTAAAATTTCAATAAAGATCAAAATCAAAATTTTGAAAGCTAGAAATGCAGGCGCGGACAATCCTTCGGTTGGTTATTCACATTATCGCCACTTCATTCTTGAAAAGGCGGCGTAGAATAGAGCGCGCATCAAGTGCGAGGAAATTTTATGAAAATAAATCGGTACGTTGTTCTCGCGCGATTCCCGTGCCGCGGGGTGAATCAGTGGGACAACAAGGGAGAGATGAGGTGCGACCGACTCGGAGTCGCACGAATTAGAACCTGCTCGGCGGCGACGTCGGGGCGCCGGGTGGACGCGCAGGAATGCCGGCCGGACTGATAAAAGCCACGGCCAACACCTACATAAATTTCAACGGGGGATATCTGAGGACTGGCCTTTTCGTTCATTTAAACGTACGTCCTAAATTTAGTGTCGGCCGCGCGGTGCCCGCGCGTATCGGCGCAGCGGCGCCGAGGATGCTGCGTCCGGTCCAGCGCGCTTGTCATCTCGACCCGGACGTCGCCAGCGAGATCCCGGCGTTGAATTCTGGACGATTAGGACCGTCGTTACTCCGGTAACTCTCAGGCTGATTCTCTCTCTCGTTCTTCTTATGCGCCTCAGAAACACGACGTGTTTTGCGCGTCTTACATCTTTCCTAGTTTACGTGAACTTCATTTGTCGTACAAATAGTTTCTCTCGATCATCTTCGCCGAAAGATCGGCAACGAATGCTTTTTTGCCCGTACGCGACGAGATTTAAGTCGTACTTTGGAAGAGCAAAAGCATCGAATTATTCATTGCCAATAATATTTTTCTTATCATTGTCACCGCGGTGCGTCCATCACGGATAGACAGGTGCAACTTGCCGTGCATTGCCGTTCCACCAGACATCGCGAGGCGATTTCTGCATTTCTGCATATCTGTGATACCGCTCGCAAATTTTGCACGTTACTTCCCCTCCCCGTCCATCGTCCCTTTCTTCCATCCTGCCCTTTTTTCTCGCCGCTAAAGACGGCCGACTATACGTACGCACTTACGCTGGGCGCATGCATGCGTGCGCTGGCATGCGTGCGTGTCCGCGCGTACACGCCGTCGCGTATATTTGCGCGTACACTCGCCGGCTTGTATCTTGGGCGGCCAGCTGCTCGAAAAGCGGACCGAGAGGTGGCCGCACCGAGCGGGCTTGTAAGGTGCATTCCCCGATTCCGCTACGAAGCTGGCCGGTAAAAAAAGGGAAATAATTAGCGGAGGTGTTAATGAAATACCAAACGAACGCCGTGGGACACCGGGTCGGCGCCTCTGAACTGCCAACCAGACATCCTCGACACAAACCCCGGCGCCGCTTCCCCCTTCCCATCCTCCCTCGTAGTAGCAAGCTACTCCGAGATATCTCCTTGTACCTCCTCTCTCTTCCTCTCCCTCCCTCTCGCCTCTTCCATCTCCTTTTCCTCCTCTTCTTCTTCTTCTACTTCAACGTCTTACATTTCTTCGCCGCATCCATCTACATCTTCCTTTTTTTTTTTTATTTTTCTTTTCCTTGTCCCATAGAACAATCTCCACATTTCTTTTTAATGTTTTCTTCTCTCTGCCTAAAAATAACGAGCTTGAAAACTCCGGGCTGCATATCGGCGACTTCTCGCATTTTAGACGAGCGGATCGTAGATTTTATTGTCCTGTCCGTTGCGAATAACCTTTAGATATTGTACAAGCAAGTAACGTTATCTGTCTTGCGTTATATGTTTATATGTGAACTAAAGGACTTTAAACGATGTAGTAATGCCGAATTAAGATTTACGATGACTGAGCTACGACAGTTTAACATAATTTGCACAGACGTCAAATATTTAAAAGATTTCAGTGTTAACAAGTGAGAATCTACAAATTTAGACGATAGGAAGCGAACATATGGTCGCATAAAGTACAGCCCTGTGCTGGAAATTAATCATCGCGTAGGCAGATGACGATATCGTGTTCAGCGACGTCTCTTTCGCGAGGAAGAAACGCAGCGCAAAAAGAAAAAATCTCGTGGCATTCGCCATCGCGAAATATATGATCTGCAACTGAAAGGGAGAACAATCCGCCACCCACATTTCGGCCAGTAGCGAGCCGCTCCGCAAAATCGTTGCAGTCGTAGTTCTCTTTTATCTGCGGGAGAGGGAAGAGGGGCGGCAAGGATGTGGGAAGAGGAGGGAAGTGGACCACCTTGCCGCATGACATTACTATCCCTCGGCGTGTTCCGGAGATCGAATTTTGCCACTGATCAATCGTGACGAGGGCCAGGCAGCGTTCTCCCCGTCTTTATCGACGCGACTCCGCCACGCACTTCTCCCCGTGAATAAATTATATCACGGCTCGAGGGCCGGCCGTGGACGACGTATCGTTGATACGCTTTTAACTTTTTCTAGGCACTCTCTCTCGACGGTCGGCGCTAAAAAAGACGTCACGCCTTGCGTTTCTCCGAACTGTACGACCCGCACAATGCTCCCTTCAAAATTTCATATTTGGAAGTGCACCCAAATGTTAAGAGCGCAAAAATAAAAGCATATACATATAGATAGATGCATATCTCTTATTTTATATTAATAACGCTGTTTCACCAAACGAGATTCATGATGCAAAAGTGGAGGCGTCTAAGATTAAACGTGTACAAAATTGTACAAAATTAAACGCGATTAAGACTCGACGGCGTGACGTGCGCTGATACGGTAATATCAATCGACGCGTCGTATGTAATTGCAACATTAACGGGGGGATTAAGCTTCCATGTACCGAAAGATTTTCATCCACCGTAATTGGATGGTAATCGTGATTCCTGTCATATCGCGTGGAAGTTTTAAGTACGAATTGCAAATTACAATGGTAATCTGTCGCCCGGCTCATTATTACTCATTAATGTCAACGCAATGTGATCCGTGCCAATAATCGGTTGGAAATGAGCGATGGCTAAAAATTAACGATTTTTCGGACGAAAGAGAAAGGGGAGGGAAAGAGAGAGAGAGAGAGAGAGAGAGAGAGAGAGAGAGAGAGAGAGAGAGAGAGAGAGAGAGAGAACTGTCGTATAAAACGTCAAATTTGCATTATTCTTTAATACGAATTTGGTTGAAAATTTGAAATCGGCGCTCAATTATCTTCGCATAATTTCCCTTCTCTCTTTTTTTATAACAGAGAAAGATTATAGTTCTACCATTAAGTATAATCATTTTATCATTTTATAATCTCGCGGAACAACGCGACGAGCGTTAATTTCTGAATTCTCCAGCGAGAACAATTTGTCGAAATCACAGATCTCTTCTCTCTAACGGTTAACGGATCCGGGTCGGCTGAAATACGCTCCGCGTCCGGTAATTCCAGCACCGGCGGCATTAAATCATTCGCCCACGTGAGCGAGACGTGTAACGAAATAGCGACAAATACGCGATGGTATCTCGAGGACGATTTCGGTGCAGGGGGGAGGAAGAAGAAGGATGGAGAGAAGAGAGAGATCGAGCCGAGCGCGCTCGCTCGCGTAGCGCAGAGGTGCGCGCTCGGCGCGTTAGGTCCGTATACGCTTTAGCTCCGAGGATCCGAGCCCGAGATACGAGGTGGATGTCGTCTCTCTGGGAGCTAATGGGATGCCGCCGACACTCTCTCGCTCGTCCGAGTCCCTTTGATCCTGGCCGACCTTGCCCTCGCGTCCCGGGGAACTCCCGTTCCCCGTCTCCTCGGCGCCGCTTCTCCTCGCTCGCTCCTCTTACCTCTTTCTTCCTCGCGCGCCCACCACCCTGACCTCATCCACTGGATCGTCGGGAATTTTCATGGTGGTCGCGAGATTCTCCCGCGTCCGACGCGTGACTGTAACACGTTCAACGCTAATTCGTGTCCTCGCGCTCCGTAAATTCCGCGGATCTTGGCAATCGTATGGTCGAATGTTCGGAAAGGACGAGGAGGGGATTGTCCTTCAGTCCGCGATCAAAAATCGAATTTCGTTCTCTATGGTTTTCAAACTCGCTACTGAGAGAAGAAATATAGTTACTTTTGGACTCAACCACAATTTTATAATATTTCTAACACGAAATATGATTAACTTAACCGTACGCATCATTATGTTAACCATAATTATCATTAGAAATATTATAAAATTGTGATTGAGTCCAAAAGTAACTACTTATAGTTTTTTCTCGGTATCGGAAGGTCGAAGTTTCGCATGTTATTCCGTAACTTTGATCTCTTTTTGAAATTCATGCCCAAAGCATCGCCGCTATAATGTCTCATGAAGGACTCTGTTATGCAATCCAGTTCTATTGGATTATTGTCAATGACGGAATTCTTTGGCGAAGCCGATATAATACTTTTTGAATTGGAATTTTAGTCAAAATAAAGTACGTTTATCTATTTATAATTAAATGTAGAATAACATTTTTTTCAATATTTCTATACTTCTGAGTCATCTACTTAGCTAATTATTAAAAAAAAAACAGTAAAAACACATTAAGAAATAATGTATTTTCGGTAAAAATTTATCAATATCTTTGTATTAGAATTTTTATCTGCAATTTGCAGAGTCTATCGTTAACAATTTTACCATTAAGTTTTTGTTTTATGTTTTAAGTTTATCATTATATACAATATATTAATTATCCCTTCTTAAATAAACCATTAGTTTAAAATGAATATTCGATTTTAGGATATTTTATTCAACAGAGATAAATTTTTAAGCCAAAGTAAAAAAATTATTAATTGTGAATGAATAATTTGATGATTGTTATTTAAAAAAAATTTATTTAATAAAGCTAATTTTTACTTAATACTCTTATGTGCGTATTATTCGTACGTAAGTTTTATAGTTTAAAAAATGGTTATCACTTTTTAAAAGTTTAAAAAATAATATTTCAATGCGTCATGTAGATAATGTTTTTAAACAAGCTCTTTTTGTATTTAAATGTATTTAACTGTGACCGAAGGTAACGTTATTTTCCAGTAACTATTATTACATCAAATAACGATATAATTAACGTCTGATTATGTCAGCTGATAAACGGAATGACAATGCATGGGACTAATTTTCATTTTCAGTATAAAGAAAATGTGAAAATTGTACGATAGTGACAAGTAAAAGTGACAAGTTTAAGACAAATATGTTATTATAATAAATAATATTTATATAAAAAAATTAAAAAGAATATCCACAAATAGATGCAATGAAGAATTGTTTCCTTCGCTCTTGCTAGTATTTATGGCGTTTTCCATATTATTATAAATTCTCTTAAACGATGTTCAATTAACTTCGTGAAATGAAGAAAATATTGCTAGGAGTCAAAAAAATATTCATGGAAAGTTATTTATGGACAGGAATGAGTATATATTTAACAGAGATATATACTGAATATTCAATACATTAGATATAACTAACTCTCTACCTCTTTCTCTCTAAGCCGAGTATTTTTATTATTACAATTTATTATAATTTACTAATGACTTTACTTTCAACGCATATTAATACTCGCGCACATTTCCCACGCGCTTAAGTTTATCGCTAATAGTCGAACGATACGCATATCTAAACGTAAGATACGTTTCACGTTTCACGTGAAAGCGCCTGTTCTTGAGGATGGAAATATACACCTGTACGATGCCAGCGGTACGTCGAAAGAATATAGAATCATATTTAATATAAAATATTAATACGCGTATCTCATGATAATATCATTCGAATCTTGTGAAAATTTCACTCGGGGCTGCTATCGACGTCCCTCCCCCGGCGCGCTCGAGGGATTGGCGTCGCGAGGAGAAGGAAAAAAAGCGGATCGACGTCCATCGAGCGGAGCGGGACTCCGCAAATTCCCGGCCGCCGCACCGCGCCGCGTCAGGGCGCAGAATCCGGCGTGGCGGACGCCGCCGACTGCCGGACGGTCTCGCCGTCGAAACTCTGGGCGGAGTTCCAGCGGCGAGACGTAGACGCGCGCCGCCCAGGCGTGTACGCCCCTGATGATCCTCGACGCGCCTTCGTTGGCGCATTCTCATCTCCTCGTCGCCGCGCTCGCTCGCGCACTCGCGCGATGAAGCGACGCGTCTCGGAGGAAGCGTCACGCGTCGCGGTGCGCGGCAGCCGATTTCGATTCTTAAAGCATCAGCATCTAGATCACGAGTAATATCGAGAGCCCTCTAATTTTTCTTGCGCCGTCGGCAGCGCTTGGCACCTTCTCCCTGCCGATTATGAATTATATTGTACTTTCGTTGAATTAATTTAATCGCGAGCCAGCCTCTGGCTTCGATGAATGCTGCTCGCGCGCGTACTGTCGCACGAGTATGAAAATACCGGATATATTGAATTGCTCTTTTCGAGGGACGTTAAATATTTATGTAGAAAATTTATGCAAAACGTATTTGTATCGGCGATATTTATTTAAATGCGATAAATTGATCGTTTTAATTGTATTTTGAAGTTTAATTATATGTCTCGGTAATTTATGTAACATTACGGAAAGCTGTAAATATTTATCAGGATAATTTCCGACATTTAAAACAAGTTTCTGTTCATAGATTTGTCACATATTAATATATTCGCGGCTGTAGTGTAATATCGTGCGCGTTCGCCGCTGCTTCTTTATGCCACCCAAAATCGAGTACTTATTTTTTAAGGATATTAACCCAATTTTATGAAAATATTATCTGTAAATAATAAGGTGCACTAAAATAACAAAATATAACTCATAATTGAACATGGAATTTAATATCAATTTTAAAAATAATTCATATATGAAGATAAGATAAAGTGAGAAATTAAAGAGCATTAAACTATAATATAAACTAAACTATAATAATATAAAGAAAAATCTAAAAGAAATAATTTAAGTAATATTTTGATATACTTTTAAACATAGTATTATGATTAAAAATATATTGCCGATTAAAAATTTTGAGACCATTAATTGAAAATGTCTACTATATGAAATAAAATCGATAAATGAAGCTGTGGATTCTTATCCAAATAATTGGTAAAAAAGAAGAAAATAAAATAAAAAGTAACTTTTTATGCAGAATATTAATACAATGAAATTTATAATTTTAATGCTCACAAAAGTAAAACAAGTATTGCTTGCTATCGTAAACAAAAGACATAATTCTCTTTATTATTATTAATTCGCGAAAAGACATGGTGCTGCAGTAACGAATGCATCAATTAAAATGATGGTCTATACCTGAGTAATTGTCTTTATCAAAATAAAAAAAAAATTGTAATCTTACAATTAAAAAAAAATCATTTGATATTTTCTTCTGTTATAAAGAAACAGAGACGAACATAAATTCTAAATTAATTGTCAAATTCTGAAGGTTCTCCTAATTTACATTGAAACACTAGAGAACAAAATGGAAAAAAATTTCTTGTTAATGAAAAGATGTGCATCATATAAATTATTTACTTTTTATATACAAATTTTTTTCTATAGGTATTATTCTTTTATAAAATCTATCTTTTGATTATATTTGTATTTAGATGAGAAGTCTAGTTAATAGTAGTTTAACAGCAGTGCAATGGATCAGATGTTATATGAAGTAGTATACTAATTGTAAAGCTAATCTGTTTCCTAAATTTGATAAATTCTCAATAAAACTCGTCATTGATATTTGGCGATTATCTTTCTTCGATAACGCACTCGTATGTTCGGATTTTACGAAAGGTGCGGCATCGTACGATTCATTGTCAGAGACGTATGCGAAAACGGGCGACTGTGAGGATAGGCGCTTCCGAATTGAATTTCGCGGGACGTGAATTTTTTGCCTTCATTTTGATTTATATTAAAAAGAAAAAGCAACGCGCAATTCCCTTTGTTTTCAATTCTGTGTCAATATTCTTTTAAATTCTATTTGAATTATTATTTTGCATTTCTTTCATATTTTTTCCTATGTGATTAATTAAAATATATTAATTTCCGAAAAAAGTGTGTCCACCATTCGATTCACAAATGGGTACGTCAATGTCCTCGATACCTCTCTGGTTACGATTCCATTACGTAAGCTTTATCCGCGAAATCGCTGATAACGCAATGTCGCGAAAGCGTCGACAGGACAGATCGACGTATTGATTTTATTTTCGTTTGTCGGCGACTCTGCCGCGCAGGGATGTCGATCGCTATTTCGCGGCTAATACGTAACTAACGAGTGGTCGTTATGATCGACGATAAGATCGCACGTTCGGTGTTTTTAATTCGAGATCGCGTGTCATCCATGAAATACGTACAAAACATCACGACGGCGGCTTTCGCTTTGTGCTTTCACCGTGGATATGTGCTTCGAGATAACAATTATTATTATTTTACATTATTATCCAACATCAGGCTCTCTTTGTGAAAACGCACCGACCGAGATCTCCAGATCGAGCGCGATTTTTATCAGAGATATTTAAAAATTTGGAAAATTAAATATATGTGTTATAAGAATGACGATTTCGAACTGCATTACATTCGGCATGGAAGATAATGGTTGTGATTGTAAAATTAAGATTTTTTTTAAAGGATTGACTATTTTTCTGTTTCTCTCTCTCTCTCTCTCTCTCTCTCACTTTTACTTAAAGTCGATCGATTGTTTGTGTTTCAGAAGGCAGAAGCTCGCTCTGCGTTGGTTGCGGCGGACGAATCCACGACCAGTGGATCCTGAGGGTAGCACCTAATCTAGAATGGCACGCGGCGTGTTTAAAGTGTGCCGAGTGTCAACAGTTTCTGGACGAGAAATGCACCTGTTTCGTGCGGGACGGCAAAACTTACTGCAAGCGCGATTACGTTAGGTAAGTCACGTCGACGCCTTTTTTTTTTAAAGACCTTTACGCTGAAAAGTCGAATAGAGGAAACTTCTTTTGAGAGAGTGTTCAACCCTAGTCGTACGAAAAAAAAGAAAAAAAAAAACGAAGGGATCTTCGACGGTGGATTTTCAAGGAATCACGAACGTTCGAGATTTCGATACAGTTCTCGCGGCGTGAAAGAAATGAGAGACGACTGCTTTCAGATTGCGCTCGACACTTTTGCCTTACGGTCGCGTTCGATGCCGCGTGATTAATTCCTCGCGATTACAAGAGCGACGAAACCGCGCGATGACGTAGTACGTCAAGCGAGGCCTGTCTCATCGTCCGACGGTTAAGTGTCGCTCCTTAACGAACGAATTCCACGAAGAGGTGGAACAAGAGGCACTCGGGAGAGAGGCCCCGGCCTCACGATCGCGGTGCAATATGGTAATTAATGCAAAACCGTGCCTCTTGTCACTGCGGCCGCTACATTCTCCGGCGACACGCGATACGCTCTTTCCGATACGCATTTGCAAACGCTCGGATTGGGAGGCGAGCAAGAGGGAGAAAAAAGAAAAGAAAAAAAAAAGAAAAAAGAAAGAGAGAGAGAGAGAAATGGTCGAGAGGCAGAGATTGGGGAAGGAGGGGGTGACAGGGTCGAGAAAGCCCGGGATATTTTTATCCGTGGCATACACGTGGAGTGCGGCGGACAGACGCACACACACGCACGGTATGTCCGCACCGTCACTGTCACGACACTGTCTGTTGCGTGCGCTGCCGCGTGCAAGAAAAAAAAAAGAGACAGAAGGTGCACGCAATTATGCTTGCGCGAGCGGGAGAACTCGCGGGAGCTCGAGCTCCGCGAGTCCAACGGCGACGAGGCCGATGCGTGGCATTGATCGACACCATCTCGACGCAGTGACGGTTATTACTGACGATCGAAATAGCCGATCCATTCGTAACAGCTAACATGTGGCATGGTCGATATGTGGGAAACCACCGGAAGTTTCGACTATGAGTACCGCAGATAAAATTGCGGGAAACCCCGAACACATGCTTTCGATAGATACGGGGTTAAGCGGCTTGGCGATTAAGCTGTTTTTTGCCGACTTACTCTCGAAAGTATGAACGAGAACTTTGTACAGGAAGCTTCTTTTTTTTATCTGTTAATCTTTCTGGAGACAGACATATAAAATTAACTTTGTGTCGGTGATGTTCAGATGGTCGAGACTTGGATACTTTAATAAGAATTTAGATATTTCGTGTGGATTTTGTAAAAATTCTCGTTATGTTTGGCAATTACAATTATTACAATTGTTCATTAATTTGCGACGGGGTAATTTTTTTTTAGAAAATAATACCTGATCATCCGGATAATTAATTACGAAATGCGTGTTAAGCGAAATTATCCGTCTATTAACGGATTATTTTTCCTGAAGATTGTATTGTTCGATAGCAATCTATTCCTTTTTCTATTATCGGTTTTCTGTTCTCCGACGGTGACAGAGTGACGGACGTGCCTTAATAATGTGCTCGTAATCGAATCAATTATCATAATTGATTTTATAATGCTTACATTCAATTTAATGGGGATAACCACTAAATTAATTGAAGTTGTTGTATTCGTTTCGCCGTTACGTCACTTTGCGCGGCAGAAATAGGGACGGGATTGTGCCAGAATTGAAAAAGGCGCGCTCCTCGCACGCGCGGAGATTTCTCTCTTTCTCATTTCTTTTTTCTTTTTTCACCGTCCACGACGGTAATGCCGTCAAATAACCCATCGGCACGAATTCGACCTGGACCAAATATTTTTCCCGGCCGAGGCAGTGGGTTTATTTGCGCTGATCCGTCGAACGTCGGAACGTCGCCGTAACTCGAAGAAGACTGGCGTATCCGGCCGCGGACTCGAGCGACAGCGATGACGGCCGTTTGTTGTTGCTGTCGCTTTCGTTCAAAAGTCCAAATTACCAAAGTAACTCCCTCCTCATACGTTCTTCTGGGTGTTCCCGGCGTTAGCCGTTTCCGACAGACAAACGCCAACAATCGCAAAAGTGCCATGATTATTGCATACAGAATAATCACGTAGTGTTGAATGTATCAAAATCCATTGTAAAGAATCGATTTATATGTATATATACACATACATACTAATAATTATATATATATGTACATATAGTAATATTTTATATTTTATCATGTAAATTTTATATATGTATAACGTTATAGGTTTTTAAATTGCACGCGATTTTCGGAATTGGCGTGTTGATTCTTTCAAATTATAGATTCGTTTTGTAAAATTAGAAACATATCAATTTTGACTAAAATTACAGCGAGTACGATTTTCAATTATACAACGAAAATGTAGATAATTTCACGCATGCGTGAAAGATGCGCCGAAACGTCTCTCGAACGCGCGTGAAGAAAGTTTATCGACTTTGAAAAATAAACAGTGACGATGGTAACAATAGAATCGTTTATTATACATCAGCGCGGTCGTCAATTATGCGACGAGCAATCATTAATCCCGCGTTACATCATTAATTTCACTTACATTACCGCGAACTTTTTTTTCAATTTCACAATGTACATTGGACATTTCGTTATATCTCGCGCACACTTCGTGTATACTTTATTTATCGTATTTATACATATATATTGTATATATGTATATATGTGTGTGTATATATATGTATATATGTATATGTATAAAAGAGAGCTGGTCCTCAATGTGCTGTATAGAAATAAATATATAACACGACAATAAAGTCACTTTAGCTTGATTTATATTT
The DNA here is from genome assembly GCA_021460005.1 of Tetramorium alpestre. Classification (NCBI taxonomy): domain Eukaryota; kingdom Metazoa; phylum Arthropoda; class Insecta; order Hymenoptera; family Formicidae; genus Tetramorium; species Tetramorium alpestre. The sequence goes on from JAJVSH010000011.1 coordinate 2,177,949, forward strand.
CTCCACTTTATCGGATTTAGAATAAAGCTTTTTATTTTCAGCTAACTGAAAAATGTTTACAACATCACGATGTGATAAAATAGGATATAAACACAGAATGGAAATTTATCAAAAAGAGAATAAACATAAATAATGAACCCTGTGATTCATTCTGCTCGATATTAGATTGATAATATAACTGGCACGAACGTTACGGCAAAGAAATAATCAATGGTGGCTATTTCGCAATGAGAAATGTGCATCGACAGTTATAAACAATTTATCAGAATTGAATTTGCGCACTTTATTCATATAAACTTCGTTGATATTGATTAATTTTGAATTTTCCCCTACGTGTATCAATATAAATAAAATAGTTAATTATTAAAGTTATTAAATTTCAATTATTAACGTTAATTATTAAACTTTATCGATGTGAATCCCATAAGTAAATGGAGAATGCCACCTTCGGTCGAATTGGACATCTTTTTAGCCTAATAATATTTTGTGTTCGTTTGTCTCAACTATATTTCTCTCTCGTATGTGTTGCAGGTTATTTGGCACCAAGTGCGACAAGTGTAGCCAGTGTTTTAGCAAAAATGACTATGTGATGAGAGCGAAAACTAAGATCTATCATGTGGAGTGCTTTCGTTGTAGCGCCTGCGCGAGGCGGCTCGAGACTGGCGACGAGTTCGCTCTGAGATCGGATGGTCTCTTCTGTCGCCACGATCATGATGCTCTGCACGAGGGAAAGCACTGCACCGGTATGGCTATACCCGGAAGCGAGAATAACAATAACGCCTCCCTGACGAATAACAATCACCATCTGCACCCGAACGACGGCTCGATGTCAGGTAAGAGCACGGTCGTCGAGGCTTGAATTCTCTTTTTTTTTTCCCTCTCCTTTCTTTCTTTTCGCGCGCGACACGTTTCGAATCATAAAGATCTTGACGTCACTGAAAAATTGCACCTTCGCGAAAACTCACTCCAGGCTTTTTCAAAGAAGCGAAAAGATCTGAGGAAGACAGTACCGCCGTGTTCTGAATTCTGAATTTACATGCCGCACTAACAATAAAATCTAAAACTACTCTCATATTATGTCTCTTTGTTATTTTCGCTTTTCCCCGCTCGTTGTCCTTAATTGAACTGTTATCGGGAGTCTAAGATTAAATTATCATCGCGCCCGGGAGAAATAGGAAGTTCGGCTTCTGACATGTGTCATACGGCGAGATACAGGGTGTATCTGTGGATTATCAGGCGCAGTCTATATATCCGCGCTCCCGAAGACCAAATTTACAAAAGGGCGGCCCGCTCGAGGGTGAGCTCAAAGGACTCTCCTATGTTGTGTTAGGCTCACGACGTATAATTAGGTGTTGATAATTGAAGCCGTTAAGACCGTAAAGGCTTGACCACTACCCTCCTACACGTCAGGATTACACGAGCTTAATGTCCTGTAGCCTAGCATAACGCGCATACGTCCGACCGGCTCGGCTGTTACCGAGCGAATTAACTCGACCGTGCGGGAGCCGAAATTCAGACATTAAATCTAGCCGTGTGTAAGATAGCACGGGATTGCACCGATAGCAATTAGATTTCGGCAGAAGAAGACGATTTCGTAAATAATCAATGGGAGTTGATGCCCGGTGATCGCTAACTCTTTTGACACCTTGGAGTTCGAAAGCAGTCGTAATTACAACTCGCTAATTTGCCAAATCGGTTAGTGTGTCAATGACAAACGATTAAATAAATTCGACGGCGAAATGCTACTACAAATTACGCTTGAAAATATGATGTAAGTGTCAAGATATAAAAAAAAATTTACAATAAAATAATTCTAAAAATGAGACTAACCACATTTGATATTGAAAAACATGCCCGATTTTTTTTACTGATATCAGAGCCAGAGAAGAAACGAATGAACTTTTTAATGTGACACAATCGAGATGAAGAAAGAAATGGCAATACGTGCTCGCGACGATCGGCTACCGTTTTCCCGGCGAGTTCCCTTTCCACGCTCTTCCCTCTCAAAATGCAAAGGACAAACGTCGGCATAATTACCCGATATACTAATTTTCGTGCAAATAACTCGTGTGCGGCAGCGCGACGTCCACACGTCATCCCGTGTTTGTCATTGTGATTCGTCATTGGAGATCGTCGTTCCCTATGCACGAAAAAAGTTGGACCACCTTGTGCCGACGGTAGTGGCCCGACGTGTCTTCGGAACGCTGCCGAGGTGCCAAATGTAACACCACCCTGCCAACTACTGTCGCGCATAACTACGCACGATCTGTTTCCTCTTATTCGTATCTTCTTTTATTAGCGCGCCGGGGATATCCCGCGGGACGGGACATCGCGAGTGCGATACACGAACGTGTCTCCGAGTTATTAATAGTCCTCGAATTACCGATAAGCTCTAATAAACCGCTCTCGCTTTCGATCTGCGAGAAACAACGGTCGTTCTTGGTGATCGCGAGATCTGTGATATTTTTGCGCTCCAATTTTGTTCTACAATTAAAATAAAATAGATCTCTTTCTGTAGAGTTTATTTGCAATAAGATAATTCTTCAAAAATTACTGGTGTTCCTGCATCTGATCTTAAATCTTATCTTTTTTTTTTATGGATTCTGTAAATTTGTGCTCCCCGATTATATGGACGCCCGCCACTCTCTAGGCGTTAAGAGGATCAAATTTATTAGGGCACGGATTTACAGAATGTAAAGAAACAAATTTTTGACGCGGGCGTTTGAACACGTACTTCCCGAAATAGTTGATCTTTATATTTTAAAAGATTTATTAAAAGTACGCCCTTTAAAAGAAGTTTTTTTCACTATTACACTCGTGAAATAGCTTCCTCAAGCTAAATAATCGCTTCTTCGCCGCATATTTTTCATTCTTTCTCCGGAAGATATTCCCAATCTATGCGATATGATAGCTCTACGATCCTACGATCGTTTTTCGAAGGTCGAGAGACTATTCACTCTTCTTATCGTCGTGCCGCCGTGTCAACGCTGGTTTCATTCTCGCTTGTGCCAACCGAGACCGCTATTTGGTTAGGACACAGAAATAGGATTTCGTTTGTTCTCTTGTAGTGTATTCTCGTTGACTTTCCGTCTTCCCGCTAGCGGATCTACTAGATTTCGAACGACAGGACACCTAAAGTCGATATTATCTAGACTACCTCGGTGAAATGATCAAAATTATTGTACCTCTCTGAGTGATTTTAAACGACTTCTGCAAATTTTTCTTTTCTCGTCCCTATTACATCGTGAAGACTTCTTCAACACGCATTCTGTATCGTTTAGATCATCGCGTAAGGTGAAAAACGAGCCATTTAAAGTTTATTAATCAAAATCTGATAAGATAATTAAATATTAAAAATTAAAGTGTATATTTTGTTATATTTCATTAAATATTTATTATATTTTTCTTTTTAAAAAAATATATTATTTCAAACTGATAATATTATATTATATATATTATAAAAATCATCTCAATTACACGAAACTATTTGCATTGTTAAAGATTTTATGTTTTACTGTCTTCTTTTTTTTTTAATAAATCTCAAGTGTATCTTCTTTCTGCCACTTTCAGAGGAAAGATTTCACGACTGCGAGACGAACGGACAGAGATTAAACAACGTATTACTTTTTTTTTTTTTACAAAAAGTGGATAGCCTTTGCCACCTCTGTCAAATAAAACATTACGCGTTCGCGTGAGTCTACGGCTCGCGAGTCACGAATGTTTCGCGCTTAAACGTTCCGCGATTCATTCCAAGGTCGCTCGGCTGATCAAGGAATCACATGAACTCAGGATCCGCGTTTGCCCATCGACAATATTGTCTCTCGACTGTTGTGTCGAGCGGCTGGTCCGCAGGCGATCGTCGCGTCGGTACCTTTTGCTTCGCTCCCCGTTGGTCCGCCATGCTGAACCAGTATCCGGATCTCCCATTAGCCAGGCTCGACCGTTTTGCAAGACCGGTTAGGAAGATAGTCGCGGGCCCGGAATCGTATCGCGCGTTCCCTTCTTTCGTACCTCGTGCCCGGGATGTTTCGTCTCGCGAAACGCGACTCTCGCGCGGATAAATCTTCGCCGAGAGGCGAGTAGACCGGCAAACCGCACACTCGCCCTTTGTAACCGTCAGGAAAAAAAAAGAAACATTAACGAAGAATCCGGAAGAGCTGGCGAGTGCCGAGAGATTTACGGATCGCCTCGTATTCCGCGTTTCCCTTCCTTTCTGCGATCTCGCAGTTGGAGCAATTCGCGCGCTTACGTCAGTTTATTGCTATCATAAAAATGACAACATCTCTTCCTTAAGCCTGTCTATTAGATTAACTAATTAGCTTTTGCGAAAAATATTCCGCGTTAATTTTTCTCCATCTATTTTTTTCCCTGCAAACTATTACTACCTACTTATGCAAACGTGATAGTCGCAATGATTCGAGTATCTGATCAACCTTTTAATTTTAGATATGTTTTTTTTTTCTTATATTATTTATATATTATTTTCTATTTTTTTTTTTCTTTAAAATATCCCGTAATTTGTATTGTTTTGTACGTAATATTTTACATTTGGAACACGTATTCGTTTAGCTCAGCTTGGTGGCCACCGCGAGGGAGAACTCTCGACGTTTATGCTTGCAGATTCCGGATCTGAGAGCGGATCGCACAAGGCGGGCGTCGGTGGCGTTCGCGGTTCCGGTGGCCACAAAAGTGGCGGCGGTTCCGACGGAAAGCCGACGAGGGTACGTACGGTTCTCAACGAGAAGCAGTTGCACACCTTGAGAACCTGCTACGCGGCGAATCCTCGCCCGGACGCCCTTATGAAGGAACAGCTTGTCGAAATGACGGGGCTGAGCCCACGCGTGATCAGGGTGTGGTTCCAGAACAAGAGGTGCAAAGACAAGAAGAAGACGATCGCCATGAAACAGCAAATGCAGGAGAAGGTAACGAGCTACGACATCGTTTACATCAGCGTATTGAACTACGCATTGAAAATCAAAGATTGCCTACTGGAAATTTAAAATTTAACCGATCAAAAGAGAATAGATTAACATAAATGTTATTTAATTGGTCAAATTGTAATCTTTATTTTATAATTCTCAATCTCCAATGCGTACTCTGATACGGATGTAATGGCGAGAGTCACAAATAATTTATAGACTCGATGAAAAATTCTCTTAATTTTTGTAATTTAATTTTAAATCATTGAAGTAATTAAAATCTCACAATCAGTTGTATGAAAACTTCTCGAATTAAGAGCTGTCAAAGTTTAAAAATGTACATACCATTTTACATATCTAGCTAAATTATCTCAAAAGAAACACGCTATTCGAAAAGAATGTTTTAGGATTTTAAGTAAATACAAAAATATTTTTAAAAATATTTTAATTGCTCGTAATAAATCATTTGCATGCTGTGAGCGAGTGTTATTGATATATACATGTACAATATGTGCATTGCTCAATTCTTAGTCTTATTTTCTTTTTTATTATATAATCTTCTTTTCTTTACCATTATATAAATTTCATTCACCGTTATAGGACATTTTTGAACTGATTTGTGGAATTCAGTCACTGCAGATAATAAAACTTCTTTAAGAATAGACTTCTACAGTTTGCCATTGTATAAGAGTTTTCATGTTTTCTGATGTCTTGAGTTTTTTTAAAAAATCCTTTTCAAGTAGTCTCACAATAAAAAAAAACGGTAAAGTTTTTTTTACAGATCACGGTCTGTTGCGTCCAGTTCATTTATCAGTTAGCCTAACATTCTTAATTCTTTGATTATTGTATGCTAGAGTTTCATTACATTAAAACTATATTTTCTGTAATGTCAAGATGTTTGACATTTTCTAATAGTTCAGGAAACTCGTTTTATAAAAATTTAATCTGTATTTAATTAACTTGATAAAAGATCTTTGATAAAGGATCATTGATAGAAGCAAGCCTGATATAGTAACAATTTCACAACAAACATTGACTGTCCACGACTGTTGATTTCTCGGAACTAATATGAATTTACAATCGACCAGTAGTGACAGTTATGGATTGAATACTGTATTATTATAAAAGGTTATCTTATCATTATAAAAAACAAAATAAAAAAATTCAATTGCCTCATAATTTGTTTTAAAGCTTATATGCAATATTACTGCCATTGTATAAAATCTCTTTCATATAATTTTTGGCGAAGAATAATATGATATAGATGGTAATTAAGATTTTTTAATTTTATGGGCCGTTTCACGGATCTTAATTGACTTTTAATTTCTTTGTTACTGATTTCTGAATTGATCAAGCCATTTCTGATAGTTCAAGCCTACTTTTAACATTAATTAGCATCAAGTCAATTTAGCTTTGAATTGTTCGATCGTTTCAAAAGTTACATCTTTTCGAAAATGAACATAATTTTTCTCTTGAAATATAAACAAATCAATATCGTGAATATTGTGAATTTGATCAACTACCCTACACAATATTTAGTACGTTTATTTAAAAAAATACTTTATTAAAAGATACTTCTTTTCAGTTATTAATTGTATTTGAATTAATTTAAATCAATCAATTAACTTTGCATGTTTTTTATTGTTGTTATAATATAGTGACAATAATATACCCATGTCTTGCATGTAATATATTAATAAAATCAGTCCACATCAGACGCCTTTAATAATAGTATATAATACTATTAATAAAATAACTATAACTAGTACACGTGAAAATAAACACTGATATAATATTGTTATAACATTAAAAATAACTAATCCATAAATGCCTTGTTTTTTTTCTCATAAAATAATTGCACAAATTAGCAAAATTTAATGTGCATTCCAGACATACATATTTATGTATTTCAACATTTGTATGTATTTCAACTATGGAAAAGATATTCTAATTTTATCAAGTTAATATGGTACATAAGAAAAGTTTATTATACGAAAAAACATTTAGTAAGACATTTGGTAAGACGAATGACTTTAGGAGCTTTGTAATTGCAAATTCTATGAAACCATTGGTCATTTTTTTTAGATAGTGTGTTTCTTTTAAGATAACTTTATCATTATGAGGCATCATTTGAAATATTCGTTTCAAAAGATATATCTTTTCGAAAATGAACATTTTTCTTTTTAAATATAAACACATCAATATCGTGAATATTGTGAATTTGACTAAACTATTCTACACTATTGTGTAGAATAGTAATAAATATTTTATAGTAATAAATATTTTATAAATAGTAATAAATATTTTTAGTATTTCTATTTAAAAGAATGCTTTGTTAATCAGAAAAAAAGATATATATAAAGTGTATATTTGAGAATTTCCATAATTCAAATTTCCACTCAAATTTAAAATCTGTGTTTTGGAGAGGTCTCGAAATTGGAAATATCAGCTACAAAAATATGCAATAAAACTGTAGATTTCTATCTAAAAATTTTTATGTTTACATCAGTATTCAACTAATGATTGGCATAATTTTCTTTCCTTTCAAAATTAAATATTTATTTGAAATATTATTAGATATTCATAATAGGCATCTAAATCTCTTTGTACAACGAGATGCTAATATTTCGATGAATGATCTAATGGAACCAAGCGCTTTTTATTTCAGGACGGACGTAAATTAGGCTTCGGCGGCATGCATGGCATACCCATGGTTGCCAGCAGCCCCGTGAGACACGAAAGTCCTATCGGCATGACGCCTCTGGAAGTTCAGGCTTATCAGCCGCCGTGGAAGGCGCTTTCGGAGTTTGCGCTTCATACGGACTTGGAACGGCTGGATCCCAACGCGCCGTCGTTCCACCATTTGGTGTCCCAGGTAACGCATTCGAAACATTTAACTTCCTGTTTCTACGAGATATCTTGGAGAGGCGTAGCCTTTCGCGAGCAAGATTGATCGAAAGAAAAATATCTCTCTATGAATATAAATAGACACGAGTGCGAGAGAACGATTTATATTCATATAGAAAAAGAAACTGTCCTTAATTGTCGGAAGAATTCGAGCACAATCATTGGAATAATTGCAGATGCACGGCTATGACTTGCACGGGGGACCACCGGCGCAATTGGCACCCCCGGCGGGGATGCTCGGCGGTCCGATGGGTGACGGCGGGGGCGGACCGCTACCGCCCCCGGGGCCTCACCATCCGGGTGGTGGCGGACCGGACATGGGCCAGCATCCCGACAGCACCGACAGCTACGTGACCTACGTCGAGAGTGACAGTGACTCGTTTCACCATGATACGGGAAGTCCATAGTGTCGTGCGAGGCATGAACGCAAAACTACCACGTCCCCGTCGTCCTTCGCTTTCGTAGCGATCCTCGTCGTGGTGCTCGTCGTAACGGCGAGATGCCTGCAACGGAAGATGTGAAGCGGCCACGGGACTCGGGGAACACCATGATACGCAGATATATGGGCGGGACAACACGGATACCAAAGGACTGCGGTGTCTCTTATCGATCTTTCGACGATAATCAAACGGACCTGTACCGCTACCAAAAGTCACTCGGAAACGACCATGATGAATGTGCTGGGAGTAACACAAAGGGGAGGAAAGGAGGGGCAACGTCGCTGTCTTGGACGTACATAAATAATGTAATTTCGCTTCAGTTCTAAAACGATTTCTTTGAAATGTTACGTGAAAGACGTTTACGAGAACAATTGTCTAATTGTTAAGCGTTAACAGAAATTTCGAAACAATCTTGAACAAGTTCGAAGAACCTTAAACATCCTGTATATTGTCAGCTTATTGATATAAAATCAGATTCTGGCCAGACCGAGCGTTATGTTATTTCGATTCCCATCATTTTGGCTTCTCTGCGTAAACCAGACGTTTTTGCGTGTCACTATTGTTTCGCGTTACGTAACAGTGGAAATTTCGCTGCCTGTGTAAAATTATAATATCAATTTCACTGGAGACTTGTAAACGGCTTGTACGCATACGTGTCGTTAACTGCCTGTATATAAAAGAAAGAGATGCGATTCGGTATCCAGTGCTGAGGATACACTGTACATAGTTGCTACTCGCTGTAAATCTAAGCAATGTTACATCATGATGTACTCAGGCGCAAATTGTACCGTAGAATATGAGTAACGGAATATATACAGGGATTGTATATCATAACATATGAAGACGATACACTTCAGAGACAAATTCAGAACTCTAAATAAGAAAAGACATATAAATATATATTGCTTGACTTGATATTGGGTTGCTTTTCGGATCTAAATCTATTATTACTTGTAAATTCATTTTAATGCTTCGGCAGAAACTGAACAAAATCGTTTCATTATATTTAAATATTTAAATGGAATATACATCGTTTGAACGTGGTTACAAAAAGGTAGATTTTGTTCAATTTCTGCTGACATTCTATTGTCAAAATTTATAGGAAATACTTTCAAAATTTGTTCGCAATAGATTTAATTATTCGCATTGATACAGGAATACAAAAATAGTTATAACTTGGAAAAGCGATTTTGATTAAATGAATTTTTCTAATTCCTTTAGGATCCTGAATGCGCTCCTGAAGTGTGTGTGTCACATATTATATATGATATGCCCTGTATATATACAAATATATATAGGCACATTAAATTTACATTGACAATTGCATTATTCCAGTTATGTTAAGTTTCATAACGGCAGAGATATACTCGCAAAAGGATTACAAATGCCATATAGCGTTTTATTTAATCATCTTCTGCGACAAACTTGCCGTTATCGTCGTTGATATTCTGCGTTATCTCTCAAGTTTGTACGGAAGGCGACTTTGTATTCGTGCGACACAAGCTTTGGTTTGTTACGGGATGGATTACGCTTAGTTACCGAAGAAGCACAAGGGAGCGGTGCTCCTTCGTTTGTATTGAATACAAAGAAAATTACATTTCAATGAATCGTGCAATTAATATTGCCTAGCAAGGAGCGAGCGAATTAAGAAGACAAATTCATAGGAATTAATTATAAATAATATATTCATTGATATTTTCAGAAATTCATGTATAACTTTTGTTATATATATTATATATAATATATACATATATA